>JANIJI010000030.1:2175000-2520000 GCA_024500535.1 Leptonema lineaticorne | reverse complement strand
CGATTTAATATTAGATTGAAATTTACAGCAATAAGAATATTAGAATTTTTATGAAATAGATAATATATTAAAATACCACTGTTTTATGTTTATAATGAAATCATATGAAAGTATGAAGTTGATCCTGAGCTAATTATAGACTCGGAAAAAATAATTTAAATATTTGAAAATGGAAAATTTATAAATATTAATTATGAACAAAATATTCTGTTTGAAAACGAATGAAAAATCTATAAATTATAAAAAAATTATCATCGACAGTTGGAAAATAGATGCGACGTCTGGAGATTGAACCCGTCCGCGATGAAACGGAACGAATCGTCGATTAAAAGGTTAACCGACAAATCTCGAGAAAATCGTCGGAAAATCTACGCCAGAAGAATGGCCCGCGCTTTCTCTGGCGCGCCTGTTAAACCCTCAAAACTCGAACGAGCCGGCGCCCTCCAGAAGGGCGAATCGAGATAATCCCGGCCGAAGATTTAACCCTTCGTCCCGTGATCCCGTTTTATCGTCGTCTCCCGTTTCGAAAAGGTGGGAGGGGGGGGGCGTAGCTCCCGTCGCGCCCCCACCGCCCCCGCCCACCCCGTCGAGAAATCTTCGATAGATCCGTCGAAATTCCCTATTTAATCTAGCCGAGAAAATCTGAGCGCGTTAAGCGGTCGTATCTTCGGCCGACGCCGCATTCACAACTCAAAAAGTATCCGAAAAGTGGAAAATCTACAGTGGCGGCGCGTGAAATTTTCCAAAATAATCGTTTCTCGTATTTAATCTCGTATTGTAATCCATTTTTATTTTTATCATTAATAAATAAATATATCTATTCAAAATAATAATATATTTAAAAATATAATTTTTATATATTGTAAATATATTTTTTATATATAAATCGACAACTTAATAAAATGATAAACATATACCTTTTTTATATTAAATTAAATAAATATATTAAAAATATAGATAATGTCTAATTATATTACATTATTTTTTATTGAAATTTTTAATACAAAAATATTGATCTAAAAACATTATCAATTCAGCGATTACGAATAAACTTTGAATAATATATGACTATTCAAATATAATATTAATAATTAAAAAAAAAACTTAAATTTTAGATCATGTGATATATTATATATGTCTATTAAATTATTACAATAATAATTTTATTTCAATTATCAAATTTTTAATATTAAAATAATATATTAAAATTTATCATTTGTTTTATTAAACAAATGATAAAATAAAATGTAAAATTTATCATTCATTTAGCTAACTAAACTGTAATATTTCAAATATTATTTTTAATTTATTTATCCTCAATTATAATATTATTTATTATTATGACGTATATTCATTAGATATTTGTTATATAACGTCAATATTGTCATGATTTGCACGCTTTAAACATTATCATAAAGCAATCAAAAAACTATAACGATTCACACAAACGCACCGCCTATGTAAACTGAAAACTAGACTTTGATATATATATATATATATATATATATATATATATAAATAGTAAAAAATATAAAAAAAAGAACAAAATACTAAGAGAATCACGGGTTAACAACGGTGCGTCGATGGGACGAGCGTGCGGACGGAGGCGTGTGGGAGGGAGGGAGGGCAACGGCAATCAGATAAGAATCTGCGAAAGGGCACACAGAGAAGGGCCCAAAAGATATAAGCAATGAAATATACTGTTGGCGTGCTGCATTATCGCAGATCCGCGTACATCTGTGCCAGGCAATTCGGGCAGCTGGAATTATCGCGCCAGGCAGTCGTTCTCTCCACAATTTGTCGGGCATACTCGTTTGCTCCACAATTTGTCGCTATATTATTTCGTTATCTGCGAGTGGCCCGAGGGCAAAGTGCCATCACTGCAAACTGCCGTCGACAAAACTCCCTTATCTACAACTCGGCGCAAGCTACCAGCGTTAAAATAAAGAAAAGAACCCACTCTCACACTCTAAAATTCACCCCTTTTTCAGACCACCGAATACCTCTCTCCTTCTCTTACACTCTCTCTCTCTTTCTTTCTTTATATATATATATATATGTATGTGTTTATTCACAACCCTGAAAACTCCCTTTTTTGGCTTTGTGCTACGTAGCACTTTCCTTCATCCCTTCATGGAGCTCGTATTAACGTGTGTACGTGATAGATTCTCTCTCTTTTTCATACTGATATATTGCCGTATCGAATTGTGATACTTTCCAATTTTTTTAATCATAATATAATGTGATCTATATATATATATATATATATATATATATATATATATATATATATATATATATATATATATATATTTATATGAGTGAATGAAATTGATTTTTCCACAAAATATGTATTTATTTATTTTAATCATCGTTACAGAGTAAGAATAATATATACTTATTGATGTTGAATAAAATAAAATATTTAATTTGATGATTAAATAACGTAATAAAAATTTTAATTAATTATATCTGATAACTATTTTTTTTTTGAATAATTTTTGGTAGGTATCTAAATTCAAACTCAGTTTTTTTTTATGTAAAATGTTTTTTGTACTTAAAATTAGATAAAAAAAATAAAAATATATAATAAAAACTATGTCTATTTTAGTTAAAAATAATTTAAGGATTGAACTACATAAAAATTATTCAATTGTAGATTAAAATATATCAATATAATTATAAATAATAATAAAATATGCTAATATTTATTAAACGTGACCAGATTTTCATATAAAAATATGATAAATTTTATGATACAAAACTTTAAAATATTATTTAAATAGATGTTAAATTTGAAAATAAAATGCCAAAATGTAAATAAACAACATTTTTCAAAGCCAAAAATAAAAAAAACAATTATAGTATCTTGACTTATACCAATAACTGAATGTCTGATAAAAATGTATTTAATATATAATAATTTAAAATATTTAAACTTATTTATTATAAATGTCAATGATAAGAAAGCGTCAATCAACATTGAGATAAAAAGTTCAACGTGTCGTCGTCGTAAAAAGCAACGAAATCAAAAGTCATCGCCCCGTCGCAAATTGCGACACGAAAATATTGCGCGTCGTATATAAAACGTTTTGAAGATGGTGCACATTAATTTTGACGAGATAATTTCGCGTATAAATCAACGCGACAATTAAACGTAAAACGTCCATAGTCGAAACGGTGTTTTTATCACGGTAAGTCACCGTTGTATGTAGTAATTACAAGTCTACAAAAAAAAAAAAAAAAATAAAATAAAAAACCGGAGACATCCTAATGTAAAAACGCGACACGAAACGGAAGATTTTAAAGCGCAAAACCGGCAAAAAGAGGACGGATATATAACGTGGGGTAGGGGTTGAACGGGGATGCGGCGACGAGGGTGTCGTTCGGTGTGGCTCCGAGGCGAAAGGACCTCATACCGTGTAATACTTTGGATCAGATACGAGCCGGCAATAATATGACGACACTTGGCAGCGCTCGCTTTTTAGCGGGCCACTTTACGTCGAGCCAGATAGGGACGCTAATAGAACTTTTCACGAGATCGCTGCGAGGAAACGTTTGTTGAGTGGGCGGTTTACGACCCCTCAAAAACCGGCTTCCCGCTAAAAGATACGGTTCCGCCGATTCCCCACTACCAACCTCCCTATTCGCCGCTTTCATAAAACGTATTCGTGAAAATTATCGTTGCCCCTGCCTTCTGTGTCTCTCGACGCCCGGGATAATTCGTCGAAAACGCTATGCAAAATTTTATTGTTTTTTTTTTTTTATTATTTTATTTTAGACCTTATTTTATATAATATAAGGTGATATTTTAATATTTGTGTTTATTATATTCTTACTCTATTGTATTAGTCGTTTGCGCTCGAGAGGTCACCACTTGGATTAATGTGAAAAATTTGCAATAACTATTTATGTTATTTTTTTTTTGTAACAAATTTCCGCATTCTATATGAATATTATAAAAAATAAAATCGCACTCTTTTAAATAGAAATAATATTTTCTTATCTTAAATTAGTTAATCGAACTACATTTTCGGCATTGATTTTAGCTTGACAATCTTGTAAGAAGGATTACTAAAAATCAAAATTTTTAATCCGATTATATAAATTAATGTACTTTAATATTAAAAAAAAATACATTCATTTGCATATATAATAAATTTATGTTAGGAATAAAAAATTCGACAAAAACGCTACGAAACGTCTCGATTGCAAGGGGTCAATAATAAAAATTTCAAATTGGGTAATAATGAAGAGGTCTCTTTGACGTTTTAACAAAACGCCTAAAATTATATAAACTGACGTATAGGTAGACGTGTGGAAGGCGTGATGAATTGTCGCGAATAATTGTGTGAAAATGAAGTGCGGGTGACACTTTAAATTACGTAGAACGCTTCGACCCAATAACCGGCCGCTTTATTCGAACAAGATTGAGAGGTTGCGAGCGAAAAGCGCCCTTATACAACGTTAAACGACGGAACGGAACGACGGTACGACGAGTCGGTATCCAATTACACGCTCGAGCTAAGCGAAAAAAAAACTCGTCGTGGAAAACGCGACGCTAAAGTGCAAGAGTTTGTATCCACAATATACAGAACTGGTCCGAGGATTTTTCCCTCTTTTTTCCACTTTTCCTCCCCTCCATCGCCGTACTGTTTTCCTCTTTTGAAGCCCGTCCCTTCTATGGAATGTTGATAGTCGGTATTGAAGCGATGTGACGCAAGTGTCGCGAATTAACGGTTTCGCTTTAACCGGTCGTACGGCGATTTTAGAAAAAAAATCTATACGATACATTATTTTTATAAACAAACAAAATTATAATTAATTTTATTATTAAATATTCATCATGAAATCGATTTGAAACAAAATTACAAAAATAATTCATAATATGAAAATCCACAAAATTTACACACCAAAAAATTTGCTTATACTGATATTTTATAATGATCACACTCAATGTTAAATATTTTCGAGCTTAACTAAGGAGACATGGTTGATGAGTAAAAATAATCCATTTTTTTTTATACAGTATAAAATTAAATTATATCTTATGAAACGTACGATTTCAGGTAGATCCTTTGCATTCACACTTTTAATAATTTTATTCGAAGTATATTTAATAAAAGTTGTCGCACAGAGGGGTGCCAGAGTTGCACGGTAGCCAAACGGACCGATATCATCTCCATTATTCTGTGTAGGAAGGAGCGTTCCGAGAAAATTCATAAGGCAATAAATCCGAAGGGCATTTTTCCTTTTGTACGCCAAAATTTATTATGAATAATATATATATATGCGCGCTGTGTGTACTTTGATAAGACGGGACGGATAGATGTAATAGATACGGCAGTAGCATTAGGGCAATATGAGGGGGGCAGGGGTGGGTAGAACAACTGCCCCTGCTAAGAAAATACCCACATACCTGTCCAAAGCTGGCATATCATAATGAGACATACGTAACCTAACTCGCAACGACATCGGCCACCGTCGACCTAAAACATACCAATTGCCCTGGACTAGGGATGAAATATATAAGCACCGAAAACGAAAAAAAAACCATCTTGTATTCAGTACTACAGTGTGGATACGAACGATGAACAGAAACTATTCGATGATTGAAAATGATATAAATTTGTCATATTTATAAGTTTTTGATTGATTTAAATATACATCATATTAAAAAATATATGTCATAATAGTTTATAATTTAGAAGATATTATATATATATGTTAATCATTTGTATTCGAGACGTTTCGCAGTGTTTTCAATGCATAAAATGCACTCCAATTTTTAGTTACGTGATTGTGTACTAATTTAAGATAAGAAAATCTTCATTTGTAATGTGTTATTTTATACTTCATAATATTATATAGAAAGAATGTGAGAATTCTTTACAAAGAAATTAAATGTCACAACTGGAATGCAAAGTATTATAATTTTTATGAAATGATATTTGATTATTTTGATTTCAATCTTTAATTAAGATTAAAATAATTAGAATTTTGTCGTTTTTGAAACAACCTGTAGTGCAAAAGTCGGTCCCTTGCGGTGACATACGACGTTTTGACGTGGGTTTAGTGACTTTGTAGGACTTTTTCTTTCGGGAATCCGACTGGGTTCACAGGGTAAGAGGAGCATAGAACGCTAGAGACCTGGAAAGGGGTGGTTAAAGGAGGTTTTCCGGTCCGTATAAGGGATGATGTACGAGGAGCGGATTGGTTTTAGGTGTACGGTACGAATTACGCGCGGATTTCGCGTGATTCGGATTCGAGCAAATCGTACTTGACGAGATTTATGCCCTACATTTTATATTCACCGTGTTGAGGTTGTATGTAAATTGTAAAATATACTCACACACACACACACATACGCGCGTACAAGTTAGCCAATTTATATAATAATAATAAATGTATACATGTATATATGTTTTCATACAGTTACATAGAAATAGTAAATATTTTCTGGAGATTTGTTAGATAATATGTACTATTTATTCGTATACAACATATTCTATTTTATATGACAGATTTCCTTTTATCCGATATCTCATTTTAATCGGACGTATATATTATACGAACATGTATATATATATATATATGTAAATTCGCATTGTGAACATTTAATTTTGCTAAATACTATTTTTATTGCACTTTATAATATTGAGAATTGCTTATTTAAATAATAACATGAAATAAAAATGCTATTAGTACAATATGAATTATGATTAGCTATTATAATATTATAAATAACTTGTAATTATATATTTTTTGAATATTAAAAAATATAATTTATTGTTTGTTCTCACAGATATTTTCAAAGCTGGAATAAAATTTCATATGAAATAATTTGAAAATCAGTGAATAAATAATATAATATCAATATTTAATTATTATAGACCCATAAAAAACAGAATTTGATTTATATATTAATATTAGAAATAATGAAAAGTCAACAAATCGTCACATATTGATCAACTTAAACATGAGAAAACCTCAAAAATTTTCACACACTAAATTTTCACTATATAATTTTTACACGTATATAGTGAATGTAAATTTCATACATGTGTCGTATATTAAAATATATCGCTAATTAAAATGTAATCTTTGCGACGCGCGCAGCGTTTTATTGCGAATTTTGCGACGAAATGCCGTAACCGGAGACTCTCCGTTAATCCGACACATGAAATCCGCGCCGCGTTTAGAATTTATCAAACAACATTAATACGGCGTCGAAAAATCGGACAAGCGAAAAAAAAAAAATATATATATATATATATATATATATATATATATAAGTGTGTGTGTGTTTGTGTGTAGAGAACAAACAAACGTACGAGAAAAACAAGAACAAAAAAAAAAATACAAATAACGGCGTTTTAATGCCGTCAACACAGAGCCGGCGTAGGTAAAATGGGCACACGTTGCGATTAAATCGCCCCCAAAAGGGCAGAATCGCATTTCCATCGGTGTAAGCCGGACGAAACCGCCGCGGCTTAAGCCGGTGCGAACACCACCCTCACAACAAGACGTATATACATGGTGATCGCGAATTACGAACCAAAAAAAAAAAATAATAATGTCACTAAAAAATTCTTCATAATATATACTATTCTTTAGACTGGTATTTTAAGTATATATATATATATATATATATATATATATATATATATATATATATATATATATATGTATTCATACATCATCATTTTTGACCTCTCTCCATATTAGATTGAATTTATATTATTTATATATCATTGATGTAACAAGTTTCGGCCTCATTAATCTCAAATTCATTATGTCTAAATTATTAAAATTTTTCAACGCAGTATTAATTTCATCATAGTTTTATATAATTTTGACAAAAATAGTTACTATATGGATTAGAATAATAATATATCAGTGAGAAAATTTTGTTTTGAATTTGTGGAAACATTTAAAAAAATCTGATTTTCAATTAATTACTAGGTATTCTATAAATTTGCTTCAAATATTGAAATCTTTAGCAATTAGGAACCTTTACCAAATTCCATATTCACGATTTACAATATAAAATGTCCTTGAGATTTGTATAACGTAATTTTTTATGGAATTAAATTTTTATGATATTTTTCTCAAAAAATCTTGTAATTTAACTGTAAAGTTCACACATCAATAACAATAATGTATATTGAAGAATATTTTCATACTTAATCTCGCTAAAATAAAATTATTAATAATGAATCTTAAATGTGTCTCGATGTGACGGTTTAAAGAAAAATAGTTTCTGTTTATTATTTCGTCTTCGGCCTGTAGACGGCACATATGTTAAGTTCGCCTATATATATACGTGCGTGTATAGAACGTTTGGACCTCTGGTAATCTAATCAGCGCCCAACTACACCCTCAACGTTCCCGGGTTCGGCTCCCATCAGTCTCTTTCAGCCGGCGTTAGTGTCGAGGAGATTATACCCTGCTAATCTGAGGGCGGTTTCCGTGACGCGCCCCCATTCGGCTTACAGGACTCCCCCGGGGTCTCGGATTAGCTTTTATGTGTCACTTAATCCTGGGATACTTGTGGGAGGTGGCACAAGAGGTGGAACCGTCGGTTTTGGTGGCGGCGGTGGCACGTGAGGCCGCTAAGTGACGGACACACGCCGTTTCACACGCGGCAAACCTTTTTTTTTTTCATATCTAAAATTTAATTTTTATCATATTTAGATCAAAACTAATAAAACGATCTGCTTAAAAAAAAAAGTTAATATATCATACATGTTAAACATTAAACAGTTTCGATCTAATGTTCAAATTGTGCATCGTGAATATATATATATATGGGTGTTAAAAATCGGCACGCGCGCCATAGTTTTATCATGTCTGCACTAATCGTACATTTTGGTACGTCGAGGATGTGGGTCATCCGCTAACTTAATGAGAGATTAAGCGAAATTGGCTGACGGGGCAGGTGGGTTTTCTGTTTCTCCATCGCGAACGGGTTCAACTCCCGTCGCGGGATCTGGCAATAAAAATAATCCGATTCGGACGGACGTAATTGCCGTGACACCCTGTAGACGCTCTCGTATGTATATATATATATATATATATATATATATATATATATATATATATATATATATATATGTATAATGTGTGTGTGTGTGTACGCGCGTCACTTTTCCGTTTCGCAAACAATATATTTATTATATGGATGTTGGGTGAGGCCGTAAGGAATTAGTCGAAAATACGATTACGATAAAATACAATATTTTTCATTTTATTTTCATCTTTATTATTAAACAATATATTTATACACATATTGTATATAATAATAATATTAATTTATCTAGATTAAAAAATTTAATTTAATTACCTAATTCGTAATCAATTATGGTACAACTATATAGAAATATTCTGTATATATATATATATATATATATATATATATATATATATATATATATATATATATATATGGTATATATGAATTGTAAATAAGACAAAGGATCAAAAATATTTACCCAATTGTTAATTTGACTCAAAAATATTACTAATTTTATAATAATTTTTATTCCATCGTTTTATTGACTAATTATATTTCATAAGTTGATTAAATATTTTACAATAAAAAAAAAAAGAATATGGCGGATGATTGTTTGTCGAAAAGCACGACACGTTAATATTGGTTGAAAATTATAAAGAAAAATCATCGACTCCATAATAAAGGACATTTCGTCTTAAAGTAAAATATTAAAAAAGGTCATCAGTTTTAAGGTCGATATAAAAAAAGAGGCTTTTCACCCTTTTAGAAACTCTCAAAACCTGTCTAACATAAATATTTACATAAAAATAAATATTTCTAAAGAGAGGACAAAAAGGAGTACATTTTTTTAAAAGAGGACTGTCCTTCTAAATGGAGAAAAGTTTATCACTCTATTTTTCAAGAAATTCAATACAAATAAATCATTTTAGATTTGATTATCGTGCTACAAATTATGTTCTATTGTTAGATATCTGTGATAAACTAATTTTACAACACACATCTCCAAATCAAAATAGATTTCGAGTATATTTTTTTATAATTTTAATAAAAATAAAATAATTTTTTAAAGTTAAGCAAAATTGTGAAAATTTACTCATGAATTATTAAATATATAATATCTTAAAGGTTATTATAGCGCCGATAATTTATGAAAATTTCACGATTATATTCGAGATATATTTCTTAATTTAATATACAATAATTCACAATATATTAAAAATGTTAAATATCTATTTTTAATTATACGCGGTAATCTAAGTCCTTAGTTATTAAAGTAGGATTTAAATTCGAAAAATTGCCTTAATAGTGTTTCACATGAGCGATCATCAAAATATAAATTAAAAATTATTTATAAGTATCAGATTACAATCGAAAAATAATGCATAGAACGTAATAATTAAATTACTATAAACTAGATATTATTATAATTTAATAATAAAGATCTAAACATAAATCATTTAAGCCTTTTTAGTTCGAAGCCATTGAATTGTTTAATGAATTTTATATCTGCTAAAAATCGACAATTTTACATATGTTTGTAGTTTTCAGAAAATTTATGCTCTACATAATATTATTGTATTTTTTTAATGTAGGGTTTTCTGAAAATATTATCGAATAAAATATTTGCAAAAATTATTTTATATTCAATATAGTGGTAAAATAATGACGTTTTTTAAGTAAGTAAGCCGAAAATAAATATCAAGAAATGTATATAAAATTAATATTTTTTTTTTAATATTGAGTGCATATTAAAAATTTTAAAAGTATTGAAAATTGTTATTCATAGAATTTTTCACTTATAAGTATGAAAAATTATGAATAGAAATATTTTATATTTTGAGTGTAATGAATATATTTTCGGGCATATATTTTTGGAATACCTTATATTTATTATTATATAAAAATTAAAAATATTTTATTAAACGGTTTAACGTAAAATACCATATATTACATGATGTATATATAATAGTATAATATTAAAAAAAAATTCGACATAAAACAAAAATATGCAAAATTTAACGCGCCGTGTAATCATTTAAAACGTTCGCATAAATCTGTATATTTATGATAAAAATTTTATAAATTTATTAGAAAAATATCGTACGGATTTGATCTCGGATCATAAATGGGAAATATTCAATTTATTACGATTATAAAATTATACGAATTTTTTTTTCTTTTGTATTAATTTAGAAAAAAATTGTGTTCTTCATTCGATGCGTACATAAAAAAAATATCTATCGCTTCATCGGTCGATAGTTAAATAATAAAATTAACGTTTTTATTATTTTGACAAAATAATTATAATTTAACTGAACAAAATTCAATAAATATTTTTATTAAAAAATAAAAATAAAAAATGTTTTTTTTTCATGTTTGATTTTTATCAATATTAAACAGTAATAGTTATATTCGAGAAGCAATTAATAAAGAGTTAACCAATCGATAAATTATTAATGTGTGTATGTACAATTTTTTTTATATTAATTAAAATATTTATTTTTAATATTTTTATGTATATAAATTAAAAGTATTTTAGCTCTTATTTTGGGGGGTTAATTAAATCTGTCTTAAGATGAATTATAAGACAAACTACTTCAGATATAATTTATAATTTAATACGCCTAAATAAATTAATATTAAATTATAAAATAATAACAATAATAATAATATAGATATTTGAAGTCTGATAAGCATAAAAAAAAATATTGAACGCCTCGTTAGACAAACAGAACGTATTAATTTACTAATCGAATTTTACACATTTTATTTTTCACTTTCCGTTTATTTTTATTTATTATAATTATTTTTTTTTTTTGGTATTTATATATATTCATTTCGCTCTTTCAAAATATTATTATTTATTTATTCTGTGTGTTTTAATTGGACATATATCACATTCGGATTCGGAATCTGGTTTTCATTAAAACCCAGTAGTAGCCTCGCGTGCGTTACATGAATTTTATGACACACCGACCCTGCTCTCTAACGTTACAAAATGACATTATACGCGACACGTTCGTTTAAAATCAAAATAAAAAAAATACCAAAATATTAATAATAATAATAATAATAATTCGTATATTTTTCCATTAACATAAAAGTCCGTTTCGATAATCGCCTGATATTAATTTACACCTCTCCGCATCGTCGAATTGTAAATAATAAATAAAATAAATAATAATAATTTCTAATATATGAAAAAAAAAATATATATATATATATATAATCGCGCACACAGTGACAGTATAAAATTGTCATAAAAATATCTTCTCGCTCGTATATTATTATTATTATTATCATTTTCTTTCATAATAAATTACTATCTAAACGCGAGGATTTCGTTTCAATGGTGGCTTCTGCAGGAGTGCCACGTCGTAAATATCGTTAATGTTTTATTGTTATTATTATTATTTATTTATTTATTTATTATTATTATTATTATCCGCTGTGCAAATATTACGAATGTAATACACGAAATAGATATTAAAATTCTTAGTGATGATTTAGTGACATCCACACTGGGATTCTTGTTTAAAAATAATTCTATTTACGTAAATTCTTATTAATTCTTACGTAAATTTATTTTAATCTATAAACATCCTGAATTTGCATTTATTACGTTCGAAGACAATTATAAAAATGTTAAATTTACTGTGAGAATGTAAATTTAATTATTAAATATTGTATTTATTGCTAATATCAACGACGTGTGAGCTTTCTTTAATTATTAGCTCACCTAAGCTTCTTACAAAAAAAAAAACTCATAAAATCTAAACTTTCCTCAAAAAATTTAATTATCAAAAGTACATTATATTTATAAAAAATATTATTTTTGATTATAAGGATTATTTTTAATGAAATTAAAATCAATATAGGATTGGAATAATATTGATTTATCTAGAATAATACTATAGGTGTATTTTTTCAATATAATAAATTCTAATTTTATCTAATAATAAATTCTAGAATTGATTAGCTCTTAACTATTGTATTTATTGCATTCTCCACCTTACAATTTGCCGTATTTAATATTTAAACCGCAGAAGTATTAAAAAATGAATAAGCTCAACTGGAACCCCACACCTAGATCCACAATTCAGCCACCTTTTAGTTGTCGAACGTATAAAAAAGAGAAACCGATAGAGGTCCGTATATCCGACATTGCCCCCCCAAAAACGAAGAAAAAGCAATACATTATTCGTGAACGAGTGCCACAGCACTACAACAACGCCACTTTATTAAGTTACCGATCTGGGTTCGATTCCCGTCCGATAGGGGAATGAGATGGAAACGGTTAAAATGGAGAGTGGATCGAACCTTCGACAGAGCCGTACCCGAAAACCAAACCGGATACAAAAAAAAAAAAATCTGCGGATGTCACTTGTTAAAGTGGCAGAGTACACATGGCAAAGTGCACGAATGTCGATCGTGTCCAGGAGGGTTCCTGTAGGAATGAGTGACGGAAACAAATGTTCCCGAAGAGCAAAATAGCGAAAACCGCATGAAATCGAACGACCAACACGGGGTAGGAAGGTTAACAACGGCCAGGTTGACGACGACGATTGGGACGAAGTAGAAGAATAATAAATAAATAAATAAATAAATAAAAAAAAAATAGGAACAAAATAGGGAAACAAATCGGATTACGGACACGTAGTGGAAGGAGGTCGAAGTTGGAAATCTCCATTGGGAACCGACGGCACCGACGCGTCAAAGGTGGCCATCAATCACGGCATTGTCTTGAGACCTCGACGCAAATTGGAAGACCTGATTTTCGACCTGTCATTGTCCAGGGACGTGTACTCCGTTAAGCCGAGGCATGTGTCGCTATCGTTTGTCGTTAAGCTCAGAATATTTTCCCAGTATCTGTTTTCTATCTGACTTTGTACGCCGATCGAACGAGGAACGATTGGTTGGTTAATCTCGATTTTTTTCCCCCTTTTCGCATTCAACATTTACTTATTTGCATTTTTTTTTATTTAATGTTTTACAAAATAAAAGTAATGACTAATTAGATTTTTTTTTGATATTTAGACGTTATATACTATATAGGACTTGATATCACTTCTGAATATTTTTTATATCGTTGTAAAAAATGTTCACGTTTCATTAAAAAAATATACTCTTCTTCTACCAAAACCTTGATAATCAAGTTGTCGAGGATTATTAATTTAATTTATGGTGCTGTATGCTTTAAAGAAGATCTTGATCTTAATAATTTACGCAGAATCTGGAACCTAGATATTTCTTTTCTTTCTGAGAATTGAAAGAGATTATATTTTAATGTATTTCACCTTTTCTTCCAAATCAAATATTCGCAACACCTTTGAATTTAAGGTAACCAACCTTCCTCTTTTAGGGAAGATTGTTTTTTGGTATCAACCACAAAACTGAGAACTTTTTCTTAGTCAACTTCAAAACTGAAGACCTTTTTCTTTAGAATCATTAAAGTTTCGACCGTCTTCTCTTTACAATTTGAAAATCTATTAAACTAATTTCAATATGTCTTCTTTTTTAACAAACTATATCCATTTCTTTGTTGTAAAAAAAGTTGATCACCTCACAGAATTATTATCATATTAAAATCAAAATTCCACATAGAATTTTAGATAACTTTTAGAACGACCCTCGCACATAATACCGCCTAACAAAAGACACTTATATGTCTCGATTTAACACTTGTACGCCGCGATTGATTGACGTATGAAATAACGCGGCGTTATTGTACGGATTCGTATTATGCGAAGGCTGTGTGTCGTTATCGGTGAATCGGATCTTTCGGCTACCGTATTCGAAATCGTAAAGCCATTTTAATGCCCGCTCGGTCGTCTAGCGCATGTAACCCAATTAGTGCACGCGTAAACGGTTACGTGTAATTCACACGTGAACGTGCAGAAAAAAAAGTTTTACGGTCCGACCCTGCGCTTCTCAAACGGTCTAATTAATTTAATTTACTATATTAATATAATATTAATTGAATATAGTTATATGTCTAAATCAAAAGTTCGAGTTTAAAATTGTAGACTATGTCCCAATTTTTTAACTTTAAAAATATATAAAAAAATTTAAAATATCACGTTGTCGATTTATTTATTTTATGCTATTCATTTTTGTTTTTAAGGTACAACTCTATTTATGTCAAAATGCGATGATTATATATCCATGTAGGTTGTATTGTATATAAACGTGATATAATATTTAATAATACGTGGGTTATAGAAAACAATTGTACGAGATTTTCATTCTTAAATTGCATAAAAAATAAATAAATTATGTTTATATTAAATAATTTATACATAAGACCGATTAGTATTATTTTTATATATAATATAAAGTAAACGACATGTTTTATAAGACTAGAATGAATTTAAATTTTTATAAATGAAATATGTCATGAATGAATACTATGATGTAATTGTTTTTAGATTTATTTATTAATCTATGATTAGCCTATTATTATTTTAAAAAGTTTATATTCATTAATAATTATATCAAATCAATACTATATATTACTACAATATTTACATAGTAATATGCCAGTTTAAGATTAATTAAGCATTACGAATGATTCAATATAGGCATTTTAATTTAAATATTATATATTTTAAATTCATTATGTTATTTTAGCATAATAATTCCATCATGTATTGCGAATTTAGTTGATGTATTATTTTTTAATTTTATGAGAGTAAAATAAATTTTATCGCAAAAAAAATATATATGGTATATATGTATATATGAGAGTGAAGATACATGAATGAGCTCCAAAAAATGAGCACAATAAATAATAATAATAATAATAATAGAAGCTAACATAAAGCCACACATAGTTACCGGAATAAATTTGACTTGTGCCGAGGTGTCTCGCGGCACTCGAAATCCTTCGAGTAAAACCGTTTAATCGCACGGACTTATGGAAATCAACACGGAGTTTTATGAATGAAATTCCTAACGAAACGGAATACGTGAAGAAGAAAAAAAAATAAAAACAAAATAATATATATATATATATATATATATATATATATATAAAAAAAGAGTAGCAATAATATTCATGTTTATGGCCGTAATAAATTAGTCGCCCATTTTATGACCTCCGAGTTAGGCGCGAGACGGGGATCGCGGGGGTACACGAGACCCCGGACAGATAAAGCCCATTTTTATATTCATTATATTTTTAACAAGTGGACAAAACGTTTCACGGACATTATTTTCACTGACATAAGTCCGGCTCAGGTCGCCGGTGTTAATATCAACAAATTCTTCAGGTCCAACACTATAAAAACGGACTTAACAAAATCCGAAAAACGAAGAAAATAATAATAAAAAAATATGTATATATATATACACATATATATATGGAATCGAAAAGAAACACTCAATTTGTGTGATATTTATGCGTGCATATATTATTTTAAAAAATGAAGAAAAGAAATACAACGGCGTGTTATTTTTTTTTTCTTAACATATTCGAAATTAGAAAAATTCAGTACGCGTATTTGTTTTGTTGAGGTGCGTTAACGTGGTCGCAAAATGAACGCGTATCGCGTTTAACGTGTTAAATAATTGTAAAAAAAAAAACACTTGTGTAGATTCGGCGATAACGTATTTTTATATATAGCGGATTAAGGTCGCGGGTTATATTATAAATTATAAAGTTTGTCAATGTTTTGATTGAAATATTTATTAGTAATATTACAAGAAAAAATTGTTTGAATATGTTAAAATAAAAAAAAATCAGAATAAATTTCTGTTTAATTAAATTCTAATATATAAAAAAATATATTTTATTTACATTACATAAATATGTTTCAATAAAAAAATAATGTAAAATTTTGTCAATGCGTCATTTTATTATTAGAAAAATATTCTTTTTTTCATTCAATAAATAATCACTAAATTTCTTCACAGAATATTATTGATATTACGACTTAAATTATGATATATATATATATAAATTAAAAAAATAAATACATTTAAAAGACAATTCATAATGTAATATAAACAAAATAAAAAGATAATCATTTTTTCTAATAAAAATATCAACTATAAATTTCGAATTGACGATTATTATTGATTAAAAAATTAATTCGTTTTAATTTTTCCATATTGTTAAAAAATAATGAAAAAAAATGTACGTCTACGTCGACGGACTTTCGCTAAACACATCGAACCTATTGTTTCACCGCGGTATTGTCTAGTTTATTTTTGTTTTTCTCGCCGTTTTTCCGATGTATTATATATATATATATATATATATATATATATATATATATAATTTTTTTTTGTTAGAGTAGGGTTGTTAAAAAAAATTGTCCCTTGGTCTGGAGTCCCTTAATCGTGATTCACGGTAACCGGTAAATTTGCCTACCACAGACTGCTGAGGTGACTTGAACGATTTATTATTCCTACTTACCCAAGGGATGGTCTGTTTCCAAAACGTTTAGCAACACGCTTAACCCCCACCCCCTCTCGTTACACTAGTCTGGAGAACGACCACCGAGTCCTACCTGTGATATATTGCCTAAAAAATAACAATAAAATAAATAAAAAAAAAATATATATATATATATAATAAAAAATAAAATGTAAGACTTTCGCATAAGAATAAATTGAATACAACAAACACTGCATCGTTGTGAATCAAAATGTTAATAGAAATGTTAACCGAATAACATAATTGTTAATTTTAAAATCCAAACACTGTTTAAATATTTTTTAATTCAATACTATTTTACAAATTTGTATTATCGAAGACACGATGTTCGTCAATGATAAAATTAATATTCAAAATAAAATTAATAAAAAAAATTAAATTAATATTTAAAAGTATTTGTATATAGTTTCGTTTAATAAAGTTGTAGTGTGCAGTTTGAATGAATTAAAAAAGTAATATTTTTATTATCATGTTTGTAACGCTTTTAGTTTAAAAGTTGCGGCCCGCGACTTGGATAAAAATGAAAAATTGCGGTTCTCGATTTAATGCACAAAATTCGTGTGGCCCGCAATATGCTATGAGTTTAACACGTCTCATATAATTCTACATATAAAGTTGTATTATATTATATCAACTACAATTTTTATATTTAAATTATATATTAAATATATATATATATATATATATATATATATATATATATATATATATATATACAAATATATATATATATATATATATATATATATATACAAATATATATATATATATATATATATATATATATATACAAATATATATATATATATATATATATATATATATATATATATACAAATATATATATATATATATATATATATATATATATATATATATATATATATATATATATATATATATATGGTATATATTGAAAATAATATATAAACAAAATCACAATTTAATTCTAAAAATTTTCCATAAATAAATATGTGTTTTAATACCGATTAATTTCTTTTTTTTTATTTAAAAATATCTATATTAAAATATTATTATATTTATGAAGTATCCATCTTAATGAAGTAAATATATGTTTTTAAATTAAAAAAAAAAATTAATAATTCGTAGCGAATACCGAGTTATGATTTCATATCTTAAACAAGAAAAAAAAATGTGAAAGGGGGGCCCCCAAGGCTATTATTGCCATATAATATAATATGGTGACATTCAATGTGCGGTTGTGGTTTCGATTAGAACACCATCCGGTCGTAAAGCCTTTGAATTACGATCGTCGAACAAATAAACACCCCCCTTCTGATATTAAAAAAAAAATATTTTAATATTTTTTTATTATCACCAATTTCGATACTTACTAAATATAGTTTTAACAATTTAAATAAGTCATACAAAAATGCTACATATTTTTTTTTAGATTTAATAGAATAAATTTGTTTAATATAAATAATACATCCTTTTTTTGAGAGATTCTAATTTAATTTTTTAAGATTGAATCATCATATCTATAAATTTCGCTTTGTTTATATATATATATATATATATATATATATATATATATATATATATATATATATATATATATATATATAATATAAAAAATGGATCACCGTCGATTTTAATACAAATAATTTATATAAAAATATTTTTGTTGATGACGTAGACACGTCAAGCTTATTCATACAAATCAAAATTATTTAAATATGAAAAAAAAATTCGTAACACGTAGGCGTCGGAAAGAACATCATCTTTTGGGGTACGCGAAGAATTCTAGCGATTTTTTTTATCCTATATATATATATATATATTTATATTATTATTATTATTAAAAATAATACAATAACAAACGATCTTTTTATTCATCGAGGGACACTTGTGAAGGTGTTCGGAAGGTCGTAAATATCTCGTCGGGATGCCCACGAATATACATGCACACACATACCAAAAAAAAAAAAATTATAATATATAAATAAATAAATAAATAATAAAGAGGGGGCTAAAAAAAAAGAGCTTCGAAAACCCGTATCCAGAAGGCATGACGCCTTTGCCACCGAGGAGTTTTCCGTCGAATCGTCGTCGTTATTATTGATGATCGAAATGCTGCGAATGGAAATATGGAAAAAAAATTCGAAGAAAAAAAAAACCGGGGGACAAGTAATAATAATTTTATAAATTTTATAAATGCGTGTGTTTTTTTTTTTATTTTGTCGCGTGAATATTATTAAAATGTTTAAAACGCGAGAGCATATTTATATTGCGAGATTTAATATTCGGACAGGAAGTCTGTCCTTATAAGGCGTGATCCTCAATGCGAGTCATTTTCTTGAAATATATTCGTTCATATTATTATTATTATTATACTATATATATTATATTTTTTTTTATCATATGACGTAATCAACGATAGATATTTTGTTTTAAATAGATACGTAAAATAACGATTTTTCGATTATTCGGTCACCATTTCGCTGACGCACACCGCGCATTATTTAATATAAAAAAAATTTTTTTTTCGGACATTTATAAGCGTTGATAATAAATCGGAAAACTATCGTAACGATTATCACACCCCGTGTTTTCGATCCGGTATTGTAATCGTAAAATTACCGATCTTATGTGTTTTTTCACAACAATAACAATCATTGAAATTTATCGTATACAATGAACACGCATAAATATAATTTTATTTTTATTATAAATATATTTTATGAACATCGCATTGAAATTTTTTATTATATATATATATATATATATATATATATATATATATATATATATATATATATATATATTCGCTTTCGATCGTATATTAATATATTTTATACGGTAATTAAATCATTTTTAGTATCAATTTATATTACATATAAAAACAATATATTCTTCATAAAATTATTTCGATCAAAATAAAATTAATTAATCCATATATGATTTAATAATAAAAAAAATACATATTTTATTCAATATGACGAATACTATGACATTCGAACAAATGTTTAACATCGATTCCGTAATACACAACACATTTTTTCCAATATTCATTCATTGAATATATGTAAATAAAAATAAAAACGGAATAAATAAACAAATCCTACTGTGACGAACTTGAATGCAACGTGTGATAATCGTAGGCGTAAGAAAAATGTCCTAGCAACGAATGTTTCCTGTTTTATTTAATGTGAACGCGTATTAATATCGTTATTATTTCGAAATACTTGCGTTGAATATATTATACAGGGTGTTAAAAATTATATTCATTCATAAATTTACTATATATAATTTTGTAAACGATTTATATAAAATTATTTATTTTAAGTTCTGTCTATTTATAAAAAAAAATGAATAATAGAATATTTTATATAAATCAGAATCGTCCATGAACAATTTTCATATTATATTATTATATATATTTGAAGTAATGTTTATATTTAATTAAAAACTTAATTAGATAAAAATTTCAAAAAAATCATTATAAATAAATTAAGTATCTTAATTATTATGATTTTTAAAGTTCAATTTTTTTTTTTGAAAAATATTACAATAATATTATTATTGAATAAAATTATCACAAAAATCATAATTCTAATTTAAGTTTTAGATATTATTAAATACATATTCGTATACAAAACTCGTATGCAGTAATATTTATGTAATTTACGATCATTTAAAACGCGTTTATATTATATTATATATATATTTAAAATATTATATATATATATATATATATATATATAAAATTTAATTAAACAATAAAATCACTTTTCGTTTATTTATTGGAATCGTCTTGAACACAATAAGCGAACGTATCGTTAATAATCACCCACACGTGTCGGACGACAAATTTACAATTTGCACACGTTGTTGCCTTTACGACGAACATCGATCACGACCGAATTGCGCATAATTTCCATTTGATACTTGTACAGTGTGTGCTCGTAATGTACGATAATTAATTTCAATTATGTACCGAGATACGTTTCTTTAAATAAATAGAAAACGTTTGTAAACAACGTGAAAAGTGACGCGATAACGCGTTCCGAGTTACGACGATCGCAACAGTGATAATGTTTATTAAAGTTGTGCGATTAATTAAATTTTGTGTGACCTTTTATTTACTAGTGTGATGTGATTTTTCTATATTTTTTCAATTATTATATAAAAAAAAAACTTTTTTTTTACACAAATGTAAAAATTTGTTTCCTATGCCTGATATATACTACACACGTTTTGAGCTGATTATGAATATTCTATCTATAATTTTAACGTTATAAATATAATTTTAGCATTGAGTTGATGTCTCGATTCTATAAAAAATATATCTACCTTACTTTAATGCTACTTTTTTAATATATATAATTAATAATATTAATCGATTTTAAAGCTAGAAAAAAAAAAGAAAATTTATTGATAAAATTTGAATATGATTTATAATAATACAAGTCTTTTCTTATACGCTATATTTTTTACGATCACAATGTGACCGCAGCCTTATTTTGAACCCGGCATTTGCGGAATTTGATGTCGACTACCGTTTTGTGTCTCCGAGTGTGAACTGTTATTGTTGGTTTGTTTTATGATACTGTTGAATGCGACGGTAGTTGTTATTCGATATGACCAGTGCCTCTGCACTTATTTATTATTATCATTATTATTATTATTCTCTCTCTCTCTACCCGTTTTTTTTAGATATTATTATCATTGTGTGTACTTTTTCAAGGAAAAATATATGCCGGATGTTCCCGCTGTTATACTGCCTTTCTTTTTATACACACACACACACATATATATATATTCTCTTCTTCTGATATGCTAAAATGAACGAGCAGCTGCCGGTTAAATAGCCAAGAACATATATTATTTATAATAAATTTCATTTCGTTAAATGCGCCCTTTATCGATTATTATTGGAGTAAATTGCATGTCGATTCGAATGAATTTAAACGGAAAAACTTTTATGTTTCATGGTGAAAATTTAAACCAAAAAAAAACAATTTCATACTAAATAAATACATATATATATATATATATATATATATATATATATATATAAAACTTATAATTGGTAACTCGATTCTATATTAAAAAAAAAAGATTAAATCCATAACAATCGCTTTGTTGTTGATATATCTTACGATATATAATATATTATAAAAATTCAACATAGTTTATTTTTTTCTTATATATATATATATATATATATATATA
Organism: Leptonema lineaticorne; assembly: GCA_024500535.1. Lineage (NCBI taxonomy): Eukaryota > Metazoa > Arthropoda > Insecta > Trichoptera > Hydropsychidae > Leptonema > Leptonema lineaticorne. Next base: position 2,497,345 of record JANIJI010000030.1, on the reverse strand, counting down.
TATATATATATATATATATATATAATCATATTTTCATAATAAAGAATAAATTTTAATCCGGTCGATGCCGATTAAAATCAATTTAATCTCATAGCAATAATATGTAAATAAGATGCTCGTAAAAAATATATGTATTTATATAATTTTTCTACGATTTCATAAAAGATAATTGTTATTGATAATTAAAATATCGCGTTTCAATTTATTACACGCCTCTAATTGTTTAACTTCTCGCTGTGACGTTAATACTATATGTAAAAAAAAATTATCAAATATGTGCATATTAATTAATCGTAAATAGATTTAAATTTATTACTGAGTAAAAAAATCGTTTTAAATTTATTTTTAATACAAATTAATGTAAAATATTCTATGTTTGTTATTAATTATTTTTTTATGTATGTTTTTTTTGATAGGAAAATAAATAAAATAAAACTTTGATCAAAAAGTATGATGAATTTGTCAGGTCAGAAATTTTGAGTCAGATAAATCGGAAATTCCCTAAAAAGTAATTTTTTTTGTAATTTACAAAATTAATTAATTGATTTTAATACACCATAAATATTTATCCATTATCAGAAAAAATTCATAAATAAATATAATCGTCATAAAAATAAGTAACACATCTATATCATTAAAAATAAGTAAACATTATTTTTTTTTAAACTCTAAAAATCATAACTAAATCGATTCTGAATCATCGCAAAAAAAAAAACAAACTAATCGACAATTTCGTTATACGTCGCCGTTATCCTTTTCACTTTTAACGAGTTTAAACGCGTCCGACCTCAAGAAAAAAAAATCTCGCTCATTTTTTTTTTTTGATTATTATTATTTTATTTATTCGAAGATGAGCCCGAGCGTCTCTCACCTTGCCTTATCTAAGATCGGATCCTCGGGCAGGCTTAAATAAAAATCCTCACGAACATAATCGCTATCCTGTTCGAAGTGACATTATCTTGTCACTCGATTTTGTGGAGACCCCACCGTTTCAGAAGTCGTCCGAAATACAAGAATATATTTCGTATATAAGCATTAAATGTACCTGTGACACCACGGGTCGTATATATCTCGAATCAGAACTGAATAAATAAAAAAAAAAACGAAAAATGTGTGTGTGTGTGTTTTTTTTTTGGTCGAAATCTAACATAAAGGGTTGAAATTAAATACTACCGTCTGTTATCGATGTGTGTAATTTGTTAGTAAATTATCTGTTCGTCGACTATATATTTATGTATATATGTATTATTTTATATCATTCGATCTAATAGTAATGTACATGTTTATTAACTTTATATATTGTTTATATGTTAGTCACAAACTTTTTTTCGTTATTCATATAAAAATAGTCTTTTATATAAATTTTTTCAATTGTATCCATAATTATAATAGTGTTCTAAGTCAAAATTTATATATATATATATATATATATATATATATATATATATATATATATATATATATATATATATATATATATATATATATATATCAATTATTTCAATTTAAATTTTGTAATATTATCAAAAATGAGCCATTAGTTAGTGGTTGATATATAAAAATTATATGTTATTCTATATATAATAATAATAGTCTAAGTCAATAGTTTTTAAAAATTGAATTTATCAGTAAAATAAAAATCAGACATATGAGAGATATTCTGGTCATAAATATTATATGATTGTCCGAAAATATATTAATAAATTTAATATTAAAAAAAATATTCAGCAGTGAATATATAATAAATGATGATATTTGACTTATTTTGTGTTTAAAAATTATTTGTATAATTTAATTATTAAAATATAAATAAAGAAGACAATATTAAAACTTAACCACATTAGTTTTACGAGGTATCCAGAGACGATTTTCGTAGTTAACCCGTTCACCCCAATCGGATAACATCTTCACCCTCCCCTTGGAATGCTTCTTAATAAAACGAAACAGTGCAAAACATCATCCCTGTTCATGTACAATATAACAGTGGAATCGGGGAATAGACGACGAAGAAGAAGCGTCGGCAATGAAAGAGTTTTCAGTTTTAACTGTGGAATCGGGGTTAAAATCGCGAAACGCCATGTTATAACCGTCGAGTTAATGCGTCGTTATGAGCTTCGTTACGTTATTTTGAATCCGGAGTTTGGGGGATTCCGTTATTATAAAATTCAACTCGAACCGAATTCGTTTGGGGGGCGCGTTTTTCGACGTACACAGCTCAAACCCCTCGTAGACTGTTTTCCGAATCGTAAAATTGTCCCCGAAAAAGTGAAACGACTTGGTAATTTCGCGAAAGGTGCCGATGCTCCCTTTCCATTTGAATTTGAATTAAATTCGATCGTTAACCTCATCCCCAATTCATCCGTTATAGCTTCGTTTTACGTTATCGGAAGTGAATACGAATTTGACCCAGTATATATATATAGATTACTTTTCTATTCTTATGCAAAACTATAAAAGTTCTAAATTCATCGCTAAAAGGCACATTTTTAATCATTTTCGACTCGTAACTTCGCTAAAAATATAGTATTTTTATTATAATATTTTATCGACTAAATTTTACTTTTTTTTTTTATCGATAATAATTATTTTCATACGTACGCCGAAACGAAACACAATTAGGAAAAAAATAATAATTTACTTATAATGGAGCGGATAAAAAATTAAATCGATTAAAGTAGTCAAAACGTTGATATGTTCAAATCAGTCATTACAACAGTCGACCACGCCTCTGTTGCTTTAATTCAATTATACAACGAAATATTAACGTCATTATTTTTTTTTTAAATTTTAATTCCGATTTTTTTTTGTCTAATAAATGTTAATTTGTCTAATATTTTTTTCATTTAAATAGAAAATAATATTGTATAATATTGTACAATAATATTAAAGAGCGATTTCGAACACATTAGCCTTTCATCTTTAATAGGTTCATCATCGGATACATCAGGGCTATTCAATTCGATAATAATTTATACATGAAACGCGATCAATGTTTTTTTTTTTATTTCATATATTGTATCATATGCGTCAAATGTGTATTTGAAAATTTAAATTTGATGTATTTTTTTTTTATTATAAAAATAAAATAAACTGCTTAAAATGTAATTGAACACTCCTGCGATAGACGGCCGAGGTTCAAATTAATTTTTTGCCAGCACGACCTATTACCGGCGAAGAGTTACTGCGGCGTGGCCCCGCATATCACGACGTAAAGAGACAGCGGTCGAAGTGCGGGGCCCCGAAAACGATAATACAAAAACGGAACATACGGGGAAAGGGGAGGAGGGTACGAAACTGCGAGGGTACGAAAAAAATAATAAAATATCAAAAAATAAAAGAGCCGCATCCGATTCGCCGTACATATTGCCGAGTAAAAAAAGGCATCACGGTCGCAATATTTCGTCTGACCCTCATTTACCAAACTATCCAATAAACACTTGTAGTTGATGCTGGGTACGGCTGATTTACAGGTGAACTCCGGTGATTCATCGGCTTCATCGGAGAGGAAGGGGGGTAGGCATCTTTTTATTTTTTTTTCTTTTTCACCCTTCTGTTTTTTTACCGCGATTTTTGACGGAACAACATCTGCCGCGCACGAAATCAATTACGTTTTTTTTTTGCTTCGATTACTGCTGAAAATTTTCATCCTGCCCCTCCCCCCCTCTTATATTTTCTATATCTATTATGTTATATATATATATATATATATATATATATATATATATATATATATATCAACATTGATATTTCAATTTGAATAATTAAAAATATTCATAACCCCTGTAATTAAAATGAATAACTAATAATTTATTCACTTTAATTTTTTCATAAATTTTGTTAATTTAATAATAGATTATTATTAAATTAACAAAGAAATGTTAAAAAAAAAATAATGAAAATTTATATAATTTTTAATAATGACAAAATATAGTTAAACTATTATTTTTATTTAATAAATTGATCAATTATATAATAATAATATAACATTGATATGATATACATAAAAGCGATAAAATCTTAATATAATATTTAAAATACATACGAGTATCGATAAAAGCGCCAATATCTAAAATTACTCCCCCCCCCACCGCACCATCAGATAAAGTCAGCAAAAATTTTTAAATTCAGCATATAATAACGCACATACACACAAACAACCCGGTCACCTTCGTTATAGTGTAAAAATAGTGGAAAAAAAAATCTTAAAACATTTTCCTTTCAATATGATACCGATGTATATTGGATAGGGGTTTAAGCGATCGTGCCGGCCTTTGCTCTCCACCCATCCACCTCACCCCACCCACCCCCGCAAAATCATCCCCCAATCATCCTCCTACGGCTTATTAGGACATATTTTCCGAAAGATATTTAGGAGAACAGCCACATTCGTGCCCGCGTATTTTTTTTTCCTCCTCCTACACTCGTTTGAAAATAAGTCTGCAAAAATTTTGTAGTATGAGACGCGGTGTTCCAGAGTTCCAATGAGAGAACGAGGGTGGCCAGACTACGGCGGAGACTATGGAGGCGTGCTCTTCATATTATCGCGCCGCTTGTTACCCGCGTAAAATAATAATGGCCAAAGTTTTCTCCGAGCCGAAGAAAACGAGGGGGGGTCGGATTACGTCCCCCTTTCATCCCTCTGCATCCAATTCGAAAACGGGGTGGAGGGCGGCGGCGGAGGACGAGAGATCTCATACTGTAACGGTATGGGATACCGGAGCCTAATTTATTAAGACAGCGCCACACTGAGAAATTCTCGACGCCCATACTCTCTATTTAAGGTCGGTTCGCATACGCCTCTCGGTTTTATGGCGCTTTTTTTTTAATACCCTCTTCCTCCATTCTACACTTTTATTTTACGTCTGTCATATACTGCCACTTACGGTCGAACAGTGGGTTCTGCGCCGCCTTTTGGCCCCCCTTTCGGTGTTTATTTTCAACCCACCCGCTCTCCCCTTTCGTATTGCAGCAGGGACGGCCCGTTTGCGAGGGTTGCAAAATTGCAACCGATATTAAAAATGTACCCGGTGTCCCCCGCCCCCTACTTTTTTTTTCTCGCATTCAAAACGATGATAAAAGTGTATTTCTAATTAAATCGCCTGATTGTTCTTTTGTAAAAGTTGCACTTCGGCTGTGTATTCGATAATCACTTTAATTTTCTTTCATAAATACCGTCTTAAGTTATATACTTTTTTATCTAGTCATTTTTTTCGCTTTCGAGTATCGTAATTTTAAATAAATTTTTAAATATATAAAGATTTTCTTGAAAAAATATAACAGTTTTCATTTATTTTTGCATCATTTAAAAATCATTCGTTTATATCAATATTATAAATATCGACTAATCGATTTTTTTCAGTACTATTTTTTTATATAATTTTAAATTTTCAAAATATTAATTTAAAGAAAATATTTTTAAAATGAAAATTAAATATCTCCAATTATATATAGACTTTGAACGATCGACTTTCGCGAGCCACCACTGTGATGAGGCCTCTTTTTTTCAGCACTCAGTTTCGACGATACTTCTCTCACTTCGGCGCCGGAAAGAGGAATGGAACAGGCGCTTCATTTTTTTTTTCAGCCACACGCGAATATGGAGGCGATGCGGTCTCTTCAGAGCATGGAAAACGATTCCATTTTCATATTTACGACAATTTTACAACTTTTCTGTGTGTATTTACCGCCGACGAGAAGTTGTTACTTTGGAAAGTTTTTACGCGCCAGCCTCGCTCCTCGCGTTTTCTTTCTTTCTCTTAAACGCCCAAAATACCACCCCGTTCTACGCCCACCGGATGGGGGGTGGGTGTGGAAAAAAAAACGAAAGCAAATTTTGACCCATCTTGAACGCCTTGTCCCACCCTCGGAGGTATAAAATTGAAAAGTGCCTCTCGCAATAATCGACTTATCGTCTAAGGACAATAATCGAATTTTCCCTCATACCGATGATATTCGGCTTTTATTTTTTTTTTGAAGATAAATTATTTTGTAAATTATCAATTATAAACATTGATGATGCGTGATGTTGTTATAATTAATATCATAATACTATTTTTTATAATTTATATTATCATTATATTTTTTTTAATTTTGTCAAAATTCAAATATTTTTATTAAAAGAAGAAAATGTAATTAGATAGCTTATTACATCATTATATCATAATGAGATTATATCAAATTGATAATTATTACATCATAAAAATGATGAAACATTAAATAATACATTACATCATCCTAAAGTCGTTTCGGCGAGCTCCGGCCGAATTCAACGGAGGGGTAGATTTTTGCCACTAAATCATCTTTCTAATTCCAAAATATTTGGCAATAAGAAAATTTTGAAACCGCAACTTCGGAGTCGAAATGAATTTTTTGTATTCTTTTCTACCGACTTTCTCGGCAGTTTTCACCGCCAGAAAGGGTTGCCTGGAAAACATTCCAATTGAGATAATCTGCATCATATTCAGGATGCTAGACGATCGCTCTCTCTACACAGCCTCAACGGTTGATACCTATTGGTCTAATATCATTAAAGGTGATGTTGTATTGAGAAGACGATTGCGAAAATATCTAAAAGTGGCAAAACTAGATATTATAAATATTAATAGAATTCGGAATATTCAACCGAAACAGCAATCTAAAAAGAAAAGTGTCGCTCAGAAGGTGAAAACTTTCGTGCGAAACACTTTCTGCTGTACTGGACTTCCTCAAACGCCTACAAAGAGGAAAAGCTGTGACGATTTCCCAAATGACAATGCGACTGCAAAACGACGAAAATTGTACAGATTTTAACATTGATAAAATACTATTGACATAATAAATTTTGACTTTAACAAATGACCAAATATATTTTTTGACTGTCCAATTACAAGGTATAAACTTTGACTTTTATTACTTATTTTATTTCGCAAAGACAAAAACTTAATTGGATCGATTTTATTTTACGAATTTTTTAATAACTGAATATTTTTAATTTCATTATCAATTATGATAAGACAAAATATTATTTTAATATGTTCGTATTATATATACATGCTTTATTTGTAGTGAGTTGACAGACTGAACATGGATTCGAAATAAATTCGTTTCGCATAGGATATCAGCGGTGTCCCCGAGGACATCTGGAGACGAGTGTCAGAAATTAGTCTCCTTAGCGCCGTTTCTAGATAACGACCCTGGAAGAACAGACAGACAGAAAGATGTGGCCCACACGAGGGTAGAGCCGGTATCGCAGGCAATAACGGCGACGTCTACACTGGTAAAAGTGGCAGAATCTATCCTCTCAAGGGGTGGTTTCTTCTTCGGAGACAGACAAAGCGTTAAATTAGCTCAGTTCGGGGGTGCTGTGCCCCCGGGGACTGCGCCACCGACCTACTCTACCTCCCGACTTCGTCTCTCTCTCGTCGACGTCATTTCGATCTCTCGCTTCAAAAATGGGATGAGAAGGCGAACAGCAAAAACTTTTGATATTTGAACTCGGCACCCCCGCTAATTTTTTCGAGCTAATTTGAGGCCTCAAGGGTTTTTCTCCCTCTCGAGAAAACGTCCTCGCCCGCGATATCATCGCTGTGAAATGCCTTCAGGTTATATTTTAAATGGTTTTGACAAAAAAAAATACGTATATATATAAATATAAAATTACTGATAAAGTACAGTATTTTTTGAACCATAATAAAAAATAAAAATACTACATAATATATATTATATAAGATAATATAAAAAAATAGAAGACGTATATTGAAAAATATTTCATACAAATTAGTACTTATTTTTATATATATATATATAAAAAAAATACGCGTAATGTGAAATTAAAACAACACCTTAAAACGAGTCGTTTAATTTCGCGAAATTACATGTGTTTAATGTTGAAAAATGTGTCGACGGCCGTCACAATGCTGGACAATTATTACACGTATTTTTTTTTTGTTTTAATATAATTATCGTCGCCGTGACAATGATTACAAGCGTTACGGTAATTTTACAACCGGTAATGAAAGACGAGCCTTGCAATTAATCCATTAAAACGTGTTGTCTAGGACAAATTTTCAGTTTAATTAAACATGTTGAAAAAAATAAACTGTTTAATTAAAATACGATGTGAGTTAGAATAGACAGTGCAATAGTTTTTAGCGTCCGTTTTAACTTTTGAGGCAATAGAGTCACCATCTTTTCATACAACTTTTAGATATTATTTTTTTATATTATTTTTAGTAATGTTTTAGCAATATTTAAAAATTATAGACGACATTATCAATAATCAACTGAAATTATACACAAAATATGAACAGTATACGAGTAGTTAGATTATAAATTTTGTACGTGCTGTGAAAATGTTTCGAATCACTGTCTCAGATTAATTCCGAATGTGATTTCTAACATTTCATTGTCCGATGTAGACGTATCGTTTAGGATTCAAATCCCCGGGGAACGATCCGGGTCAGTACGGTACATGTCTGCGATAGAAGACGACCCTTAGCAGAATGTTACCAAGCGGGGGTTATTTTTAACGGTCCCTTATCTGCTTCTAGTCGACCCGAATCACGGACGCGGACCGCGAACCCCCGCTGCGCCAACCCTGACTTATTGTCCCTAGACAACGCGACATTCGAACGCCAAATTATAGTTTGTTTAGCATAATACCGAACTTATGTAAACATATAAGGGCGATGAAAATTCTATATAAAACTCTTTTTATATTTGTTTATTTTGATATTTAATTTAAATAACATTTATAATTTATTTTTATAACTAAATAAAAATGCGTGTCTTTATAACGATCTAATCAAAATAGTGTATCGGTTAATGTATATAAAAATATTAAAAAAAAAATACATATCGATTATCCGATCTTCATTGACCAAAATTGCTTTTATTACGTTGACCAATTTATTTACAATGAAATATAAAATCGTTTTATTAATATGAACAATTATATGGTATAAGCAAAGTAGGACATTGTTGAAAAAAAAGAAAAAAAATCATAAATGAGAACATTTAGAAGGATATTATTTAGAAGAAAACATAATATATAAAAGAAATACAGTTCTGCCCAAATGAGAATATTTGGTCACCTTACTTAAAACAAGAGATCTATCATAATGAAAATTAATCTTGTTTATAATATAATATATAATAAATTATTACTTATTTCATGATCGATACGTTATCGGTTTGTCGTCGCGGCCGCCATTTTTTGTTTGTATGTCACCGTAATGGCCGCCCGTTCCTCCCCATTCACCGGTTCCTTTGAAAGCAATATGGCGGTCGGTGAAAAAAATATATAACTTAACTAACGAAGGGAAGGTGTTTCGTGTTGTCCCCTCGTTTGCACCGGTTGGATAACTGACACGTTACCTTGATAAATGGACGGCGAATCGAGTCGAAGAAAATCAAATCGCGTCGAAAACGCCATTAAAATTAAAAGGGTAGGGGGAAAGTGAAATTAAAATAATTGTCTGTTTGCATTTTGGGGTGTGATTTGATGACATGTTATATTAAAATTTTAGTACATCAAATATACACACACACACACACACACACACACACATATATATATATATATATATATATATATATATATATATATATATATATATATATATATATATATATATTATTTATTCATGCTCAAATCATTATCGATTTGAACCTATTTATATAATTGTGAAAAAAAAATAATTTTCAACAAAAAAAATATTTAAAATAAAAATAAACAATTGAATGTTGAACTAATCGTAAAATAAATTAAAATATTTTGAGACATATTAGAGTTTCTCAAACCGCATCTTTGCGAAAGACACCATTAAACAACAATGAATTCTAAAATATTTTATTTTCATTAAATGAAATTGCACATTTGAAACAAATAAATAAATAATAAATGGGAACCTTTAAACCGATTCTTTTATTATTGTTATTTAAACTTTCTTTAAATTTGTTTTTTAACATACATTATTTTTTTTCAATTATTCAACTTCTATAGTCTATAGAAAAACTTATATTTAAATTGCTATAATTTAACATTTTTTTTATAGTATCGCTCAATTATTGTTTATTATTTATTGAATAGAATATTAATAATATTAACGCTCTTTTTTTTCTTTTAAGATATTGAATTATGATACGGAAATTATTATTAATATATATTATAATGAAAAATATATTTTTTTACAATGGTTTTAATATTACGATAAATACACGCATTAAAATTGACAAAGTACAAAGAATATATGACGCGTAAAAAAAACATTCTATTGCATAAATGCGATGTTCTATTAAAAAAATATGATTATTGATAAACAGCACTATTCACCACGATTTCTTTTACAATCGAAATGAAATATTTTTAATTTCTCAAATATTAGATCGACACTTATTTACATTTAATATTTATTATTAATACTATATGTAGTAAGTTTCGCTTATTAATTTTTAATTCACTACGCTCATAATATATTTTTGAATAAATAAAAATATATACGGGATCAAAATTTATGAGAGCATTATCTAATATAAATCGCAAAATCCATTCATTAAAATCAATTACACGATCTAAAACCAACCATCGAACGTATTGCAAAAAAATATAATAATAATAATAAAATTAGATAAACTTTCAATTCGTCGAGTCGATTTGTAAACTTTGAACGACGATATTAGAAAATATTATAATGACTGTTCACAATAGTAATTTATAAAAGATAATAATCGAGAAGGATACATACAGGCGTTATTATATTATATACTACTATATATATATATATATATATATATATATATATATATATATATATATATATATATATATATATATATATATATATGTATATGTAAGTTTTCGATTTCGATGGTAAACTTTGAATTGCTTCATTTATTATTTAACAACAGGAAGAAGATCTGGAAACCCGTAATTTTATATATTATACATATATTTCTCTGTATGAAATGCACGCACGTGCATGAGGAGCATACGAAAAGTTCGCATCTATAGTATATGCCATTGAAAAAAAAATTATATAAAATATCGATTTATTACAATTATTGATAAATAAATTAAAAAATGACGCCTTAGCTCAATGAGATCTAAAACTTTTCTTCAAATTCTTTAATAATGATTTTTTTTTTTGAAAGTCGAGTCATTAGTTCTATATCTAATCTTAAATCATATTATTCCTTTTTGATGTATTAATCAATTATTTGTGTATATATATGTATGTATATAAAGCTAAAATATTGTCTGTTATATTCATATATATATATATATATATATATATATATATATATATATATATATATATATATATTAAAAAAATATTATATTATTATTATAAAAATCGATATATATATATATATATATATATATATATATATATAATTAATAAAAATATATTTTATACAAAAAAAAAATATTTTGAATAAATAATAATAATCGAAAGAAAAAAAAAGAATTGCGGTCGTGTACGGGTTAAGTTTTGGCTAATAGAAATGCGGCCATTTCGTCGGAAGCTCGATTAGCCCGCAGCTCGGCTAATGACTGGTTCTCAAACTTGAAAATGTCGTTTATGACCCGGACCGAAACCGAAAAATTGATATCCACAAATTTTTAAGACAATAAATGACCATTAGACACCAATTTCGTTGAAAAAAACGACACACGTCCATAGCCACGGGGCGAAACAGCCATATGTTTATTGAATACATAATTTTTTTTCAACTTTGAATTATTTATCGTACATAATATATATATATATATATATATATATATATATATATATATATATACTATAAATGTATTTCATTAAATGTATATATATAAAAAAAAATTTCTACAATATCTATGCCCGCTTCGTGCCGTTGCGGCGTCGTAATGCGAGCGCAAGTATTAATTTTATATTAAAATATTGATTTTGATGTAATCGTTTCGAAAGGCGATCTCGGTCATTTTTCATTCGAAAGTGCGATAAAATTGATTTTGTATATAATCAACGGATTGCCGAATGCGAATAAAAAAAAAATAGATCGTTCGATTCAAAAAATCTGCACGATTGATAACAATATGCGGCGGACGTGAAATAAAAATTGCGACGTGACGTTATTTTGATCGAGATGAATGTTTGATTTTATGTTTAAATTATAATAATAATAATAACGTTATAAATGAATTATTATAATAATGGAATCGATTTATTCGTTAATTTCGATCACAATAAACGATGCTATCTGAAATTGAATAATTTCACGCCGACGATCAGAAAAATGGTGTTTTTCGAATAAGCCGCACTTACGATTATTTTTCATTTATAATGATCAAATTGATAATTAAGATGCGTAAGAGTTATTTAAAATATTTTTTTATTAATAAATAAAATTATTCTACCGTGAAATATTCGTAAAATTTTAATATAATCGATGTCTTATTATTAATATATATTTAATAGAAATATCATGAAATATACTTCCATAATTTGAATGCAGAATTTATAGAAGAAAATAAGTTTATTTCTTATTAATTTATTAATAGCAACAGTTTTTTATAAGAATTTTCAGCTGTTCAATGGTAACACACATATTTTCTACTAGCGAAAAGATTTTATAAATATTTGTTCTTTAATAAAATTAATAAAACTATGAGTCATTTTTTGAGTTCTAAATATTTTTTTTAAATTTAATGTTCCAAAAAATTTTGTCACAAAGCTTATTTTTCTATATAATTTATTCAATTTAACATCATTTCAATTATCAAGTACTTATTGATATACAAAAGTTTTTAATTATAATAAGTACTTCAATATAACATTGATATATATCAAAAAATGTATTTATATATAATAATATATCTTAATTTCTATTTTATAATAGATATATATTTTTTATATTCTGATCTATATATATAGTGTTTAATTTTTTTTTCTTCAAACTTAAACCTATACAAAAAGCGTAATACGTCCTGAAATCCAAATCAACATGGCGGTCTCGACTTTTTGATATTCGAAACCTAATGATTATGGAAAAATAATGATAAAGTGTGTATATAATTTTTTTTTAAACACGACCGCATATATATATATATATATATATATATATATATATATATATATATATATATATATATATATAAACCTTGTGTGAAGCGGAAGCGGTAACACATCAACTGCGGACAAAACGTATCATTTTTTTTCATTTCGATATTTAGAACGAGAGATCACAGAGCACTCTTATTCATTGTGTTTTTTTTTTCACCGTTTCGGAACGACTGGGTTGTGTTGGTTGTTTTTGTTGTTGTTGTATATTTTTTTTTTGTTTTGTAGCCTCGGGTTTTTAACCGTTTTGTGTGGTCTCCGTGTCGGTAGGTGTTTTAACTACCGGCTTTTAACGCGTTTTTCACTTACGTATAATTTATTTCGATAGTTGTAATTTCGACGAAACGCATACGACGACTGAGGGTCGCACGGATAATTTTGTATTACGCTAAATTTGCCGTACCTTTCAGTATGATCCTCGAGAATATAATTTAAAAAAAAATCGATAAAAATATTGATATCACTAAAGCAATTTTCGAGAAGTTCGCATATTTAATTATGAAAGAAAATTGATTTCATACCTTAATTAATAAATTATTTTTTTAAATTTAATACTATTTTCATTAAATAATAATAAATTAATTAATTCGAAGACGCATTATATATAAAAAAAAATTGAAAGAAAAATACATTTTTTTTTCATATATAATAAAAAATAATAAAAATTATACAGATTTACTATTTTTATAATTAATTTATAACATTTTAATTTTGAAAAAATATATTGCATTTGTTATTTGATTGTAATTTTATATATAAAAATTTTCGCATTTCGTTCGCAAAATGACATCTATTGAACGAAAATTGTACGAATAAAATTCTGAATCAACGATTCTCTAAATAATAAAAGGATTTTTATTGCTATAAAAAATAACATAATATTTCTAAAAATTCGTTTTATTTAATTAAATTTTAATATATTACATTTTCCAGAAAAAATATTGATTTTTTTAATATTTACGCAATACGATTATTACGCATCCATTAATCCTTTCAAAAACGCACAATTAAACCTGCGAATCATGGATTTATAACATCTGAAAATATATTCTAAAAACAAAAATAATTCAATTTTACATATATTTTTATCACACTATTCTATAATAATTCATTAGTTTATCTCTTTTCAAAAAAAAAAATCCGATTTTTTTTAACACTCAAATGACCGCAAATTTATTTTTATTTTATTTTTTTAATATAAATAATAACACGGCAAAATTTCGGTTCTCACATTAGCCAGTGTTAAATCAGTGACTCCACGGATATGGGTGGCCCGTTTTTGACACGACCCAAAGATTAACCGTCTCCACCCATAGGCGATTTATAACAGTTTCTTCGGTGTAATTTTTATAACTATAAATATATATATATATATATAATATACAGGGTGAAGTGTTTCATATGCACTCCCTTTCGTAATGCGGAGGTGCTTTAAAACAATAATATCACGTCATTAGGTCTCGCTGATGGATGCTGGATCTCATGACGCGAAGGGTCGGTCGATTTTTGATGCCGTTAACGGACTCACCGCATGCAATATGTTAAATTTATTATATTATATATAATAATAATAATAATAATAATAATATATCAGGGATGAAAATTATAGAAAATATTTTAATTCTATATTTATATTCCAATATAAAAAAAATAAATATTATAATAAAAAATGTGCTCATATATAATGATCGAATTGATTAAAAAATAATTAAACACATTTATATATTTAATATGATCATATAATTTAAATTTCAATTATCATTTAAAAAAAATCAACAACATTTTTGTGGTGAATAATGACACATTTTCTATAATGAAATATTTTACTTTTAATTGTAACCGTATATACTCTTTGACATCCTTGATTTTTTTATAATCTAATACTTAACGAGTGTATGTTTTTTTATATGCATATATATATATATATATATGTATGTGTGTGTGTGTGTGTGTATTTATATACAGGGTTATCGCGATTATTAACGCAGCGCAAGGGTTAATATGATATATGTTCGTAATCACCGCTTAATTTAAACAATATGACGCCGACATTTGTATTCGGCTTAATTGCTTTGTTCGTTTATTATTAATAATAATAATAATATATATTTTTTGTGCATATATTTCATATATGATAATAAAAAAAATCAATTTGTATCTACGGAACGAAAATATTATTTATATAATATCATTTTTTTTCATATAAATTTGTACCGTTAAATAGCAACAGACCGTATATAATTTTATTTTTTTAATTATTATAAAATACAAATATATTACTATTTTTTATATATAATGAAGTAATTCTTAATATATATTATATAAGACAGTAATTATTTTTTTTATAAACTAATAATTAAATTATCATTGTCGAATTTATATTTTTAAACAACGATCGCTTGATTATAAAACGATAAAATCGTCATGTGCGTTACCACTAAAAACGGTTTCAAGTGTCGCTTTCGAATATTGAACACATTTTCCATCTTGAAATAATTCATATTTTAATGCACTCCCACACAATATCGAAATCGTTTATCGATGAACCAAATAAAAAAAAATATCTATCGATTTTTGTCTTACGACCAAAAATTTAAGAAAAAAAAATAAATAAATAAACAAATACAAAAATATAATTTACGAGCATTTATCGTAGGAAATCCAGTTACAAGACGACGCCTGTAAATACGCCACAATTTACATGTCGAAGCATTTTATACGATATTTATCGTCTTATTATTAATATACGCAATATTCATTTTATATATTAAATTATGCTCTCGCTTTATTTTCTTAATAAACAATATATTTATTATAAATGAAAAGAAAAAAAAACATTTTGCTTGTTTATGCGTTTTCGTTACGATATTGACATGTCATTTTTTCGTGGTGACACGGCGCTGGCTTCCGGCATAATTTAGTGGGACGTTGTAAAGGCGATTTTTTTTTCTGTTAAATTATACATAAATATTTTTTTTTTTAAATCGTACCACTCACATAGAAATATGTTTTATAAAAATTATATTCGATTTTGATAATATAAAATATTTTTTTATTTTATAATTGTGAAATTTGTAGCAATACTTCAATTTCTTTTAAATATTGAGTATATAATTGATCAATTTTTACAGGATTATCGAGTTATAGATTTATTTTTAATATTAACATACGTTCTTTTACAGTTAAAATTTAGCAATAAATTCTGTTATTTTTCTTCTATGTTTAAAATATTTGATAGCAATATTCAACCGCCTCTCCAAGTGTTTGTAATAATTTTATTTATTTAATTTAAATGCGATTCAATATTTACGCTTACCTTCAATTTGAATACGCACCCTCCCCCCCCCTAGTTTTATGTGTGTATTTTTATTTATTTTTTTTTTCGTAGCTTCTTAAGTGCGATCGTAATTCATTCGCGCGGTCGCGTAAACGTCAACCAATAAACCGAGTGAGGGACTCCATTTCGCCCTCCAGACTCGGCTCCGGAGGACAGAGAAAATACAACCGAGCCGAGGTGGAATCGCGAGAGGGACACAAAAAACGACGAGAAGAGAGAGAGAGAGAGTAAAAAAAGTGGTAGGCGTAAATTATGCAGTGATATTCTTTAAAGCGTTATTGTCGTTTTTGCGAAACGCAAGGGTGGCGTCGTATAGACGGGGCGGTCTCGTCTTAAGCCGCAACAAATGGGTTCCTTCGGTCTCGAAGAAATCAAATTAATATCACCCCGAGGGGCCTTGCGTTGTGGGGTGGTCTCGACCCCAGCTTCCCTCCACCGTGCTCCTCTCGGTAGCCGTCGTTTCTCAGACGTCCCTTCGTGTTTGCTTACCTGCCCCGCGAAAAATCCGATATAAAAATATTTATTGTAAATGAAAGTGGGGATTTGACCTAGCGTCTTGCTTGCAACCCTCATCCCCTTGCAGTCTTCGTTTAAGAGCGGCCACTAATTTGGTTTTTATGGCGCGTCCTTAATTTGATTTGACACCCCTGCCACCCTCTAGGTTTCGCTTTGTTCGCGGAGTCTGTGCTCAGGGTGGGCAATTAATTTCCAAGGATTATATTTTTTTCGCGAGGGTCTCCATTGCCGCTGCCTAATAGATGAGATCAACAACCTTTTTACGTGAAAATTTCAAACAAATTCTATATCTACTTTAAGCATTTTAAATTTATTAATATTTCATTAAAGCAATAATTATGCAATATAATTCTAAAACAGTAATAATATTTATTAAATTAACACATATACTTCTTTAACTATGTGACACTGCATTGTAAAAAATGTAAATGTAAATACTGTATTACCAATAATACAGTAAACTATTATATTATCATATACATTTATCGATAAATATACCAATTATAGTCATATCGCATTATTAGTGACAATTATATAATTATAATTAATTTTCAATAATTAATCAATTATTTTATAAATCTGTTAATTGATTCTTGCATTATCATCAAAATGAAAATTTTCTGCTCAATCGAACATTAGGAAGTGTTCGAAAAATTTATTACAAAATTCTACCCAGACAAACGGAAGAGTGCATATTATATGAAAGTGTATAAAAACAAACTCATTCTTTGCCAATGTGTTAATAGTAATATTTCTATGAAATTAGTGAACTATTTTTACATTTTTAATATTATCTTCATATTACATTTTCATTAATTTTATATGTAATAATTTAAATATTATTATTATATAGTATTTAATCGACCGTTTTAGAGTATAATATTATATATTTAATAACATTATAATATTCACAAATCAAAAAAAAAAATACATAATCATTAAAAAGATACACATCAGAGGCACTCAAACCGTCGGTTGCGATTCGACCGCAACGTTTCCTTACATTTTTTTTCCTCCCCTTCGAGTTAAGCTTTGTTTAATTTGAAGGGTGGTTCGGGACGATTAAAGTTTTACGCATACCTATTGCAAAATTACTTCGATTTTTTCGCGTAGCTGTCCTTACAGAATAACAACCGAAGAACAGCGAATTAAATAAATAAATATATATATATATATATATATATATATATATATATATATATATATATATATATATATATGTATAAAAAATATAAAAACGGCAACAACAACCAAGGAAGTTAATGGGGATGTTACGGGAGGGGTAAGGCAAGGAGGACAAACAGGAGAAAAGTATGTATAAAATTTAAACCCACGACAGCGTCGCTCGAGCAAATAACTAATTAAAAGCCTGTTACGGACTATTAATTTTAAATATGCCCACCGCTTAAAAATCCGGCAAAAACACAACAACAATCGGTAATGACCGACAAAGTCTCCTACCCCCCCCCCTATTTTTTTCCTCCCAATATACGCCCCATCTTTCCCATCTTCGAAAAAAAAACACTCCCCACAGCGCAAACTTTTTAAAAAATCCGGCGATTATTTTGATACTTGGTCTACACAATTTTGTTGGGTTTTTTTTTTTTTTGGTTGTTGTTGTTGTTGTTGTGCTTGTCTCGGAAATTCACCATCTTACAACCCCTCTCCCTCCCCTCGACCGCAGCGGACTTTAATTAATATTTCGATTAGAAGAGGCGCGGGTTTATGTTGTACTATTAAACGGACTATTGCTTTCGTTCAATCTTTTAGTGGTGGGTTTTCGACAATTTCAATGTTATTATTATTTTGTATCAAGTCAGAGGAAAAAGAGAAAAAAAAGTTAAGCTTTTTCCTATATAAAATTACCACGAAGACGTTTTTACATAAATTTGATAAAATTTATAAAATATATATACTAAAAAAAAAATAATTTTTCATCATATATTTAATGTTGATAATATAACAAAAGCTTTCAATAGAAAATATACATCATAAATAGCAAAACTGAAAATCTTGTACATTTTCTATTATATATATATAAAATCATTCTAATAAATTTTCAAATATTTTTTTTCTAAATTTATAAAAAAAAATTAAATACTTCATAATAAAATTTTCGCTCTTTTTTTATAATTTAAAAATATAATTCTTTAAAAACCTATTCAAGTCACAACCATAAAAATCACCTCGACATAATCGACACTCCAACAATGGACTTCTTCCACCGCGACTTCCATATGCGTCCATATTTTATTTTTTATTTTTTCAGTACAAAATTACTCAGAATATCCAAAGGGAAAAATGGGGGGGTTGTTGTCTTCGCGGGGAACAATCGGATATAAATAAAGCAAATATTTCGCTGTACGTTCGATTCTCACAATTCGAAACGATCGACGCTTGTCCATCGAACACACATATATATATATATATATATATATATATATATATATATATATATATATATATATATTATATACATATATTTTGTAACTCTGCTAAACGACAAAATATCGACGGTTCTCAATATGCGCGTTCGCGTTTGAAAACTTTATTACTGTTGCGCAACGGTGCCGGTATTTTTTTTTCGGTACGACTCGTTTGCGATTCGCGATCGACGAACGTTTTTAACCGCAAACAACGGTCTTTTGTCGTTTTGAATTATTGCCCTTTCGTTTAAAATGCGAACGTTGGCGTTTTGTGCTCGTTAATTTATTCTTCGAATTGTTTTCATTTTATTATTATGTCGTGCATTTTTATTTTGTAATACAAAAAAATAAATAAAAATCGAGACCGCACTGTACATTTTTTTTACATTAGTATTTCTTAAGATTTCAGCATATCCGATATCTACAAAATATTTGACATGTGTACAAAATTTAATATAAAAAATTATATATTTATGTGTGTATGTCTTTGAAGATGTGGCATGTTTTTCAGTATAAAACGTAGTCGATTTCACGGTCATGTTTTCGCTTACGATCTCAATTCAGACGATCTGATTGAAAATCAGATCGTCTAATATAATGTTCTATAATATAAAATCTAATATAATGTTCGTAACGAATATTGCAGAAATTTCGTTAATCATAAATTTAACGGTATTAAAATTCGATCAGAATAATTGTTATTTTAGTATACGTAATATAATAATTGAATTTCGATCGGTGTATTTACGCCTATAAAAGATCCAGTTATAATTCATATTATATATTTTAACAGTATTATTTTATTTTAAATTGATCAATCATTATTCATTAATCAATATAAAAAAAAATATTAGACGTCATAAAAATTACGAGCAATACTGCAACGCCATCTTTTATCAGTATTCAAATCAATTTTTTTTTTGTTTTTATAATGATAATGTAAATATATTGATAAATTTATGTAAAAATTCCGTTTTAAATTCAAATCATCCCCTTAAATCAATTACATATAAATTATGCGAATCTATACCGTCAAACGATGGCGTAATAGCGTTTAATCATCGAGTTGTCGCAAATGTCGAGGGTTGTTCGATGCATAACAAAATGGCGGACTCTCCGATAGTCAAAACAAGGCATAAAATCTCGCCAATATCGACTCGGTTATGACCGGCAATAAAAGTGTTTTCTATCGAATAACTCCCTTATACGTTCTCGATGCAGATGTCGAAATTTCTAGGGTAGACTATCCGCATGAAACCACCCCTGTCTTTACTTCAAAACGATAAACATACTCTCTAGATTTTCCTTTATTTTGAAGGGGTCGGTCGCTTCTTTTGGAAAACGATCCCTCATCATGGCGATGTTCAAAATTTTTCGATCACAATACCAAATACACGATCTTTTCAAACTTGATTTTTATCATTAAATAAATCTTTATATCATTATCATGATCAATAAACCGTAATTACTGATTTTCACATTATTGAAATCTATTCTCCTTTATCTATCAAGATTTTTTGATCAATCCATCTTTTTCTAAATATTCCTGATAATCTATTTAATACCTAAAATTACTTTTATATTTATTGCAAACATGATTTTTCTAATAATTAATAATAAAGTATATTTAAAAAAAATATGTATAAAATCAGATATACAGAGTGGATATGAAGATACATATTTCCTATAATTCATACATCATTACTATATGTCCAACAATTTAATATTTTTGAAAACATACCTACTAAAAAAATCAACATTTTTCAATACATAATCGCATTGATTATTTTTTGTAATCATAGAATTATAATTCAATAATTATATCACCCATAATAAATATGAGAATGTCATTATTCAAAATACTCACTACCTTTATCATCTGCAATTTTATTTATTGATATATAAACTAGAGTATTTATTGTTAAATAATAGGTACTGAATGATTTAAGAAAAAATATGAAAAATGATGAATGAAAAATCCATTTCTTATAGACAAATGAAAACGATCCACTATCGCCATTTCGGTCACCACTTTATCTTTTTCAATTAAGATTCTTGGACCACAGTTTGAGAATGGCTGTCTCCTCTTACTGTACACATATGTGGACATGCATATATATATATATATATATATATATATATATATATATATATATATATATATATATATATATATATATATATATATATATATATACATATGTATCAGCAACGCGAGATATTCGAATCGTATTAGTGGCATAAACAAGAGGATAATGCGGTTCTCCATTACGGAGACGGCTGTATTAAGGGGACATCCTGTAACAATTTACGTCATAAAGTCGTCGATGGTGTATTTTATTTTTTTTTTCTTTCTCCACTTTTGTGTATAAATATATGCATACTTGTATGTATGTATGTATATATATATATATATATATATATATATATATATATATATATATTCAGAAAATCACGAAATCTAAGGGGGAGGCGTGAACGATATTTGATATGCTCGTAGAATATCGGTCGGTTGGTTTTCGATGAAAAATCTGCTGAAAATTGACGACGTATTTAATTTTTATTCTAGCCAAATATTAAACACAATAATTACGGTTCAAATTTGAAATTAAAAGAAAAATATTAATTTAACTTTTATTTCTATTATATATATTCATTTACAAAAAAATTGAAAAACAATTCTATATTCAATTAAATTTTATTTATATATTTTTTTATAAAGACAATATATTTCAAATTTTTATTGTTAATAATATTCTAACTAAAGTATTTTTATTTTATAGAAGACGAATAAGAATGTTACCACTTGTCCATTATATAATTATTATACTTATATTTGCATTTTTAGATGAATTCCTTAAAATATATACCATATACAAATAATTAAAATAGATTAATGTTTTGTTTTAAATAGTCGAATTTGATTTTCAAACATTTATATTATCAATTTAAAGTGTATTAAATATTTGTATACTGATTATAAAATAAAAAAAAATTAAAGCAAATCGTTAATTAAGAAATTCATATTAATTAATTAAATAATAATATCGATTAATATATATATATACAATAAAATGAAAAAAAAATACATACTTTAAAATGCACTTTAAACTGAAAACAAATATCGTCGCCATGTTTTAAAAAACGCGCATTAGTTAACCAGACAAAAATAAACCACAATAAATATATAGGTGCGTCAATTTCACCCGTTAATTTTTTTTTTCGAGTACACATATTCTGAAATATTTCTTACTTAGGCGCCTTCGACCACTTATTACACGACATTCATCACATTCCAGACAAAATACAGACCATCGCTTGAAACAAACCACAACCCTTTTTTTTAGATTTCATTTTCGACTCTGCCGTTTACTGAAAATAAAAAAAAATTCACTCTCGAGTGGCTATTAGATAAATTAAAATAGATCTAAAAAATATATATACTCCGTGCGGCGTCTGATGGAGTGATTTCGAATAAATAGAGATTATTGAAGTATGAGTCAATATTTGAACGACAGCTGTCTCATAATTGGTTTAACCCTCTGTTCTATTAAAATATATATATATATATATATATATATATATATTTTAAATGCACGCACGGTTAAAACTCTTAATATGTTTTTAATTTTAACGCGCACATGTTATATATTTGCTAATTTATTTGGTTGCGGTGATTTAATTTTGAATTTACTCCGTGTATAAAGGGTGTAAGTGCGCGAAATTGACTTTAAATAATTCCGCATAATCACAATAATTACCTATCGATCATACTTTTTTTCAATATATAATATTTGTATATGCGATATGAATATATAAAATTATAAAATTTAATAATTTTTATTACAATAAAAATATCGTGTCATACGTATTGAAAATTGTTTTTTTTTCTAATAATATTATTTATTTTGTAAAGTATTTTTGTATGTAAAATATAAAAATTGCATTTTTTTACCACTATTTTATCTGATGCATAATGTATTTATAACTATGGAACAATGTCTTATAGTGTACTTTTATAACCCATAAAATTAGAGTTAATGCGATTTAAAAACGCGCACGAACTTTATAATCACACCGCGCTAGCGAGATAAGTCCGACTCGTAACACATTTTTATAACACGGGACGCAAACGAAATAAATAAATAAAATAAAAATAAAAAAAATCGAGCATTAAGGGAGCAAAAGAAGAAAAAAATAATACGTATCGAATATATAAAATATTTATACACCGTCTGTTACACGAATACATACAAACACACCAGAAACGGTCCGAGACAATTTAAAGCGTATTTAACTGAAAAAAAAAATATATATAGATATATGTATATGTATATATAATAATAAAAAAAGACAGCGGAACATAACACCTCAGATCAATCATTGTAATGGGATTTAGCGGGGGTTATGGTAATTTTATGAAAGATAAAATTTTGTTCAAACAGGCTGACACATTCGCGGGACGTTGATATAGTGTGATGGGGTACGGGAATAAAAATGAAAAAATAAATAAAAAATGAATAAAAAAAAACAGCCCCACAGACCGGTAGGGGTACGAAGGTAGGCACCGAACGAATTTGATTGACGCGTTCTATTGCGGACCTCGGCTTTCGAATCTCTGTCTTTCTTACGAAACGTGCTGATAAAAATATATATAGTATGTGTTACTACTATTCATCGATAAGAAATTTATATAAAATATGTAAATGGAATATTAGAGTTGAAACGATACAAATGTATGAAAATATACCGTGTATAAATAACGATTCTATTTTTTAGAGTGATAAAATATTCAATTCGTAAAAATGTAATATTTTTTAAAATTAATTTATGATATATTTATTAAAAATAATATTTCAAATATGAAAAAAAAATATATATTGAATTTTAAACCAGAAAAATATTATATTGTTTGAGAAATTCGATATTCTTTTATTTTTTTATTCTTATTATATTTTTATTAGTCAATATATATTTATATAAAAATTTAAAATGGATTTACAATTGATTAATTTTAATATAATTATTTTAATAAAATAATTATATATATATATATATATATATATATATATATATATATATATAAATGAAAATTACATAGGTAACATTTTTATTATAATAGTCTACACTAAATTCAAATTTTCTTTAAAAATATAAAAATCTATATTTTAATAATAAATTATAAGAAAATATTTTTTATTATGTATATTCACTATATTTTGATTTTCAATTAGATCGATATTGTAAAAAAAAATAAAATAATAGACGCGATTAATTTCATATTGCGCCGCTGTCATTATGCGTAGGGTTAAAACTTTGTTTTTAGCGGCGACATAAATTAATGGGGGTAGTTTTAACCCCGCGTGCGTTCGATAATAATGTGTATGCGCCGGGCTGTCGTCGGGCTAATGGTTTCCCGGGTCGAATGTGTTAGCAATTAGCGAGTGGTTGGTCAGCGTTGCGAAAGGGTTATATCGGTTGATATGACCGGGCACATGTTTTTCATACAAAAATATTATATATTCAAGGGTGGAGGTGGTGTGGCACCCCTTTTTTCGAATTTTTAAATGGCGGTTTTCTTTTGTTCTATTGTATTATATTCGTATTGACCGTAAGCGTTTTGTCAATGTATGCTTGTAATTTGTCAAAATATAATTATAAAAATTTGAGAATATTTATTATGGAAAAATAATGAAAATATTTGAGAAGACTTGAAAACACACTTCATTGCTGTAAATTCAATAATTATATATTTACGTCATATTTTTAATTAATAAAAGACTTCATTAAATATACAGAAAAATCCAATGAATGTTAATATAAAAAAATCTGATATTTATATATATATCATTTATGATTTTTTATTTTGAAAAAAAATATCTTTATTATTTATTGATTATATTAAAAAATAATAGCAAACCTGTTCGCCATTTTCATACACGATTTCGTAAAAAAAAATGTACAAAAGAAACGTAGAGAAAGAGAGAGAGAGAGAGAGAGAAAGGGAGAGAAAAAAAATATGCTGAATAAATTTTCCGACGACAAATCGGAAAAACCGTTTACGTGACCGCAAATCTGGAAAATTGAAATCCGTCGCGCGTTAACGACAGTCGGACAAATCGGCGGCGATTAACGGACAATTTCCGGTCAAAAAAAAAACCGGTCAAATCCGGAAAATCGAAAACGAATACGTGTATATTTCTCGAGGGATATGCAAACATTATACGATTTCACTCACCCTTTTGAATATGGAAAAAATCCCATTTTCAATTACACGTATCTATATGCCGGTGTGCAGGAAAATCCTGAAGGATTTCGGGAAAGGATTTTCATACATATATTACGCAAATCGTAACCATCAATATTTAACTAAATATATATACATATATATATATATATATATATATATATATATATATGTAATACTTAAATATTATTAATATAACAATGTATATCATGATAAGTGAATAACTTACTACACATTATATAAAAATTACATTATCTCATACTGATTATTATTACATCATAAAATGATGAAATATATAATATCATACATCATCTTTTAAGTCGTTTTGGCGATTTCCGATTGAAGTCAACATTGGGGTAGTTTTTGCTACTAAATCATTTTGTCAATAAATCAAAAGCTAACGTGTTTTAACTGTTCTTCAAATATATTCATGATCGACGTATAAAAATTGTATGAAATTATTTAAATTTAAAAGGCTTGAAAAAAGTATTCATTTTCAGGAAACATTCTCATTATAATAATTGAAAAAAAAAATTTAAACTCTGACAAATTCAGTTATTTCATTAGAGAGAGCTATTAAAAATGTAATTAGATAGCTTATTACATCATTATATCATAATGAGATTATATCAAATTGATAATTATTACATCATAAAAATGATGAAATATTAAATAATACATTACATCATCCTAAAGTCGTTTCGGCGAGCTCCGGCCGAATTCAACGGAGGGGTAGATTTTTGCCACTAAATCATCTTTCTAATTCCAAAATATTTGCCAATCAGAAAATTTTGAAACCGCAACTTCGGAGTCGAAATGAATTTTTTGTATTCTTTTCTACCGACTTTCTCGGCAGTTTTCACCGCCAGAAAGGGTTGCCTGGAAAACATTCCAATTGAAATAATCTGCATCATATTCAGGATGTTAGACGATCGCTCTCTCTACACAGCCTCAACGGTTGATACCTATTGGTCTAATATCATTAAAGGTGATGTTGTATTGAGAAGACGATTGCGAAAATATCTAAAAGTGGCAAAACTAGATATTATAAATATTAATAGAATTCGGAATATTCAACCGAAACAGCAATCTAAAAAGAAAAGTGTCGCTCAGAAGGTGAAAACTTTCGTGCGAAACACTTTCTGCTGTACTGGACTTCCTCAAACGCCTACAAAGAGGAAAAGCTGTGACGATTTCCCAAATGACAATGCGACTGCAAAACGACGAAAATTGTACAGATTTTAACATTGATAAAATACTATTGACATAATAAATTTTGACTTTAACAAATGACCAAATATATTTTTTGACTGACCAATTATAAACTTTGACTTTTATTACTTATTTCATTTTACAAAGACAAAATTTTAATTGGATCGATTTTATTTTACGAATTTTTTAATAACTGAATATTTTTCATTATCAATTATGATAAGACAAAATATTCTTTTAATATGTTCGTATTATATATATGATACATGCTTTATTTGTATTGAGCTGACAGACTGAATTACTATTTAAAAATCGACAAAATATAATTCCTTTTTCATTTGTATAGACACAAAATGTGTGCGTGTTCATGCACACATTTGCGTAACGCACGGTCGCGAATAATCCTCGAAAATCGCGTCAGAGAGAATCGCGTTCGTTTCGCCGATAACGACGGCACACTTCGTAAATAACGGCCCCGTTCGCACCATTTAACGCCGACGACGAAAATCCAACGGCGATAACGGCGACAGTGGTTGAACAACGATGGTGCTCGAACCTAAATCCATATTGAAAAATGTTTACTAATAATCCTAGATACCTATGTTTTGATATTTTTGTCTTACAAATAAAAACTATATATTTTTTGCTATCTATTAATATTAAAATATAAAATGAAAAAAATTCGTAAATAAATTTATTTACACGAAAAATATATATTCAATTTAAATTCTTCTTGATATAAATGGTTAAATATTTTACAGTATTTATTTTGTATTTAGACTTCAAAATATTAAATATATATATTTTTTAACATAGTAATATTAATATGATAAATTATCTTTTAAGATCAATTTGCACTATTTTATTTAAAAAAAAAACATTCCGATTATTATTAATAAATTCTTATAACACAAACATCAAAATTAAATGATTTATCCAGAGAAAATTTAAAGTAATAATCACACCTGCAAATTCAAAAACAAAATATTTTTGGAATATTACAGCGTGACATTTAAATATTTAATAAAAATATATTATTTAATAAAAAATATTAATATATAAAACATATAGCAAAATTTAAAAAATAATTGATTTTAAGGTATGTCGTCCGTTGACAGGTCAATTTTGCCGATCGTTTTTGATTGAACGTTTATAACCCCTGATCGTTTACGAGTTAAACGTTTTAATTTTTAAACGCGCCACCGAAGGTCCAGCACCTCGGAGCACACATCTAGACGTCGTCCATCATTGAGGATCCCGTTGGCGACTTGGCGAAATTCTGGGCCATAAATAAGGATTAGGGACTCCGGGAAAATGGAGGCTTGGCCCGAGCGAACGTATATAAAAGGGAAAAAGGGTGGGCAGGGTGTTTCTTCGATATCCGAACCCCTATCTTTTCTTTAAATTTTCCGGGAAACGCCCAAGAAATGGCTCCCCTTCGCCCGGACGAAAACCTCACGTTTATTTGTCTTACTTTCCGCACAGGATACGAACTCGTAAACCTGTCCGCCTTCCGAATCGAAAAATATCTTACGTTCTGGAAAAAAAATCCCGATGAAAAAAGAGAGAAATGTCTCAAAATATAAAAATAATTATAATTCTATATTTATACGATATATTTTTTTTTATTGCTAGATAAATAATAAAATTTTTAATTTTTTTTAATCGCAAATTCAAAAAGTTTGAGAAACATCGCATTTGAAAAATCGCATTCAGTTTTTCATACGTCCAATATATCAGTTTGCGTTTTCAATTATCAGATTTTACAATTATTTGCATAGTAATTACAACGCATAAAAGCGTGTCACTCATTATAAACACTACTATATATGCGTTTATGATATATATATTTTTTAATTGTAAATCATATTTTTTTTAATCTCGCGTGGAAAATCGGATTAGAAATAATTATTTAAATTTTTTTCATTAGCGATTTTATTTTTCATATCGTTCGAAACGCAAAACGATTCGCGTTACGGCCAAAAGTAAACGGCAATTAATAATTTTCGCGTCGAGAATGAGAAAAAAATGAGGGGAAGTGTGTGGGGGGAAAAGGCTTTCACGACAATCTTGATGTGAAAACTCACGCACGTCGAAAAGCGGTCCGATAATTCATCGCGATTTATTAGAATGCGAAAAAAATTAAGCTTTTCCGGGCAATTTTTCAGCGCCGATTTCGCTAATCGCCATTTTGTTTCCACGAGTGCTACTTTTCGCTCGAAAACAAAATAAACAAAAACAATTGAACAAAACAAAATATATAAAATATAATCAAACTTAAAATTTAAATTTTTATATAATTGTGAATATATTCAACGATCAAACATATGTATTCTTCCTATTTTCCATATATACTATATATAAATATAATTTTATATTATATTCTTATTTATTAACGACATTCTCAACAATAAATAAATATGTAAATATTACAAAATTGCCTAACATTAATATAAATACGGCCGTTAGAATCAATAAAGCGCATCAATATATCATATATCCACATAACGTACTACGAAAGACCGGTACTACGAAACCGGCGTTGCTCTTTTATGTCGCTTGTGCCCTTAGTGCAACGACATTTCGCATCTGGAGACGCGATCTTCGAGACGTTGAAAGATAACTATCTCGAACGAGTCATTAACCATTATTCATAATATGTCGGACATTATCTCCGACGAGAGCCAACGACCACTCATCAATAACGCGAAAGACAAAAAACACACACACACACACACATATATATATATATATGAAAACGTTTATAAAACAAGAGTATCGTTTAAATAATAATAAAAAAAACACTGTTTAAATTCGTCACAGTAAACACTGAACTATGGTCCACTATGGACCTGAGTTCTTTCAATTTTTTTTTAATAATAATTTATTACAATTAATAATAAATAATTTATTACAACTTTTACCCTTCCGAAACCCACAAAATTGACATTTATTTTTCGTTGGGACATATATATATATATATATATATATTTTTTTTTTTTTGATCTGCTAAACGATTTTTTTTTCGTCAATGGCGCCGATAGAAATATCTCGCAGTAACATTTGAGAGATGCTGTAAGATAAAGCCAACAACAGGTTCTCTTAATGGTATCGAATTTATCAAGAGACTCCCCGTGTGTCATTACCGACCATGGGAACGTTACAGAGACGCCGCTTTACAGCGCTTTCCAAATGTTTTCTTAAACTCTCGCTTACCCGGGAGTCACACACGAAAGCTGCTATTTATCTTGAAATATCATTAAAAACATATTATTATTTTTATATATATATATATATATATAAACATTTGCTATTGTAAAAAAATGGTCCGAAAATTAATTTACTAATTATAAAAAAAACATGTTTTCCACTTATAATTTAATATGAAAATTAATTTTAATTATATATATATATATAAATATCTGTCCAATTTCACTGATTTATTTTCTTAAGACTCTATAATTTAATAAAATTGAAGTAAATTAATTAAAAAATAATAATATTTATTAATTAATTAATAAATAATATATATATATATATATATATATATATATATATATATATATATATATATATATATATATAAGAGTGCAAAAATTTAAAGGACACTTAGAATATAAAGCAACACATTTTTAAGACAGAAGAAACAATATATTTATTATGAATTTTATTCTAACAACTTATATGACATTATTTTATTCCAGCATAAAAAAAATATCTTCGTAAACAGTTTGAGAAGCACCGAACCGCCAAATATTTAAAGTGCTCGCATATTAATAATTTTTTCTCGAGTTGTGTGTTCGCATTTCTATGATTTATACGGTCTCTTGTCGATGGTAATTCTTATACATCTCCCGACAATATTTCTGACGATATAATTGATATGTCTATTAACAAAAGCGATACACAATGTATTATAATAATAATATTAATAATACAAAAGACGAAAATATAAAGCGACACAAACAAAAAAAAAAATATATATATATATATATATATATGAATAATATAATATATAATATACACGTCATACTTTACGTTTTTAATGCATTTTAATATATCAAGACGTGTAATTCGTTTTAATCATATGCGATATGTCTTTAAATTCATGTTCATATATATATATATATATATATATATATATATATATATATATATATATATATATATAATATTATAATTATTTTTTAAATAAAAATAATTAAATTTACAATTATATAAATATACTATAATATTTTATAAAATGCCATATAATAATAATACACTTGAAATATTTATATTTAAAATGTATGTCGAAACGATTATGCACGAATAATTCACGTGTAGAAGAGGGTGTCCGCGTACTTTTGTCCATCGCTGTACACTATTTTGCGGTTGTCCACCGTATTACAAATAAATAGTAATAAATCAATGTGACGCGAAACGGCAAGATTTCGTCCGTTTTTTTTTTTGTTTGTTTTTGCTTTTTGCGGGGTCGCAGCACCGTTATCATCGTGTACAGTTCTCGACCCGTACTTTTTTGAAATGTTTAAAATGTGAACTTGATCGGCGATCGGCAACAAACGGTTCGTAAATGCAACGCGATTATTATTATTTAACTTGCAGTGTCTGTTTGTCCGGGTGGATTTTTCTAATTGATTTTTGAACCGCTTCCATATATATAATTGAATTGAATTTTTTTATGCTTACTCATTGTCGATGACAATATACGAATCAATAATAAATTTATCAATTAATTAATTAATTAATTACAAATTAAAAATATTCACATTCAATATTAAATATTATTATTGTATCATTTTTTTAAACGATACAATATATCGTTATATATTTTAATTTAAATTGAAAATATTGATTAGAATAAAACGTGAAGTTACCGATGGTTGTGAACTTCACGCCGAAGCGTCACACTCGTAATTCTTGTAGAGGTAATCTGTCAAGCGAAGGGGGCGCGTGCTGGCCGTTGTCCAGAGACGTGCATAAGGGGATATGAGGCATGGGCCTTGTGGTGTGGTCAAAGGGATGAACCAGAAAACAAGGGATGAGGGCGCAGATGCTGGTACCGACATCTGCCGCCCGGGACCTACCTATATAATAGCGACAGCGGTCCGCAAACTGTGAACCCCTGAACAAATATCCACAATATCGATAACCTCATAATAATATCACAATGAAATTTTTTTTTATTTTAATTAAAATATATATATTTTAAATTATATTATTTTCATAATTTATAAAATAAATCTATATAATGATTTTTAAACGTTACGCCTTAATGCACAGTTTGAGAAACGCCGTGTCCAGTCTATTATCGCGCGAACGACTTTTTGGAGAATTGCGGTTACATTTTTCAAAAGCGTTCACCGGACAATGTGACCACTTCGTGCGTTCATATAAAAATAAACTAAAATGGGGAGAACAGAAAGGAGGGTTGAAGGGGGGGCATTTTTCGGTAATATTTATTACGATTTTATTTCGAGTCTGTGTTTATGTATTTATATATAAATTGTATATATATTGCGTAACGTACGACAATTCGAGCTTGACCGCGAACAATGGACACAATTGAGACGTTTAAGACCAAAATTACAATGGACTGATTTATGTATGAAAAAGCCGTATAAAAATATAACACATTAAAATGCTAAAATTTTAATATATATATATATATATATAACTTTTTAAATTAAATTAAATTATAAATATACTATAATGCATGTAATCTATAAGATTCAATGTATACATAAATAATTAAATTTTATTCACATTTACAACCCTGAAAAAAATAATACATAAAAAGGGTGCACCTTTTCTTACTTTTCAATAAAGAAATGCGATAATATCGACGTCGTGAAAAAAAATATTAAAATTAATTTCGTTAGATTTACGATCATTTGCCGACTTTAATTCGATTCATAATAATAATAATAATAATAATAATATTTATATAATTTAATACTTAAAATATTCTTATGCGTCCACCTTTATCTGATTTCCGTTTCGAGCGTATAATTCGTTACGCGAGCAGCATTAATAAATCGAGGAATATCTGGAAAAATTTGCATGCTCAAAAACGGGCAGCCGGTCTCGAGCAATTTAACGCGCTATTAAAAAATAATAAAAAAAATAAAATAAAGAGAAGAACGCTTGAAAAAAAGCTCTCGAAATTGCAGCTTTCTGCTCGGACTTTTGCAAGTGCGCGTATGTGCGTTTGTTAGCGACGCGTAACGATTCGCACGATATCTTAGAAAGCTTCGAAACGATCGACAAAAAAAAATAAATAAATAAATAAATAAAAATTAAAAAAACGTTTGTTATGTTAATTTTTCGCGTAATAATTATGAGAGCGGTGTGTTCCGGTAAAATGGTGATCGATTCGGTGCGATTAATCAACGCGAACGCATTTCTTTAATGCAAAATTATAGAGTTTTTTAGTATTTTGTATAAACAATCGATTATAATTGTATGTGAATATTTTTTTTGTATTATATTCATTATTATATGATAATGAAAAATGAATGAAAATTATATATAAACTTGTCATATATATTGTTTTTTGTATTGAATAATGAATTTATATTTAATTTTATTTAAATATATAAAATTATATAATGGTTTAGTATAGAGCTACTGACTCATTTTTATAAAGAAAAAATCAACATTCAAATCTTAAGAAAAATGAAATTATATATCGATATATATTTTCATTGAAACACATCAGTTATATATATTTTATATAATACATAAGAAAATAATATTATTTATAATATATAATATTTTTAATATATCAGTTATATGTATATATAAAAAATCAATTATAATTTTAAGTTTATTTATACATTATTCTGTCGAACCTTTTTCGTCATTATCATTATCATAATCCCTCACTTTTGATAACGCCGATGAGCTTTTAAAAAGCTCCACGTATCCGTAGTGTTTTATATTATAACATAATACAAAAGTAATGAGTATATTGTAGTAATTGCTAACATCCTATGTTGACTAACGAGCCGCCATTTTTGTTCCTCGAAACGATTTAATTTTTGTTGTTGTTTTTTTCTTTAATTTTAACTCTCAGGATTCGAACACGGACAAAAAAGCGAATAAATTATACGCACACGAGCATTCGAGATACGACGCTAATTAATTGCCGCAAATTTTCGTGTCAGAAGGGTGAGAAAAAAATATGTTTTAATTATAGTGTAATTTTTTCGTACGCTAAAAAGGGGGTTAAACGATGAAAATATTAACATGTGTATATATATATATATATATATATATATATATATATATATATATATATATATATATATTGTAAAAAAATATTTATTTATTAAAAAAAAGTTTAATTTTTCTACTGCCGACTTTAAATCATTGAAATTTTAATGAATTATTTTATAATTTATGAGATGAAATATTCGAAAGCATTAAACGAACCTCATCATCATTAATAAACAACGAAACGCGGTTAAAAAGGTTCGATCGAGAATTTTAAAATCGGTTATTCTCAAACTTTAATTATTATTATTATTTTTTTTTTTTGTTAAATAATTTATTATAAACGTCACAAGTTTATGATGATTATAAGAAATTTCATTAATTTATTACAACTATAATATTGTTAATATTTCAGTATTCAATATATATTTATGCTCAAAAATGATTTGTCGATGTCTTTTATAAATAATTATCGTTTTCATTATAAATTGAATGCTATATAAAAATATATACTTTATGAACGTATTTTTCTTTTTAAATGCAATTTATAAATATCCTTTATATTTATTTAACTTTATCTCTACTGATTTTTAATATTATTAAAATTCAATTTAATAAATAAAAATTTATAACGGATTTTAATAATTCAATAAAAATCTTAAAAAAAACATATAAAATTAAAACTTATAACATATAATATTAAAAATTATTTCTTTCTATTGCATTAAAAATATTTTATTACAACATAATTTTGTTACATATATTTTCAATTCAAATTTAACTATTCTCTGAGCAAATATAACTATTAAAAAATTGACTTCATTAAAAAAAAATCGTTAAAATTTTAATTTTACCATCCTCTAACA
This sequence comes from Leptonema lineaticorne, assembly GCA_024500535.1. Lineage (NCBI taxonomy): Eukaryota > Metazoa > Arthropoda > Insecta > Trichoptera > Hydropsychidae > Leptonema > Leptonema lineaticorne. Next base: position 2,462,444 of record JANIJI010000030.1, on the reverse strand, counting down.
AAAAAAAAAGAAAGAAAACAATACTTTGCTTTCTAAAGTTTCGCATCAAAAATTCTCGATCGACATTAATCTTCATCGACACGCACCACACTTCGACAAACGCAGCCGCGACTCCCATACTATATATATATATATATATATATATATATATATATATATATATATATATATATATATATATATATATATATATATATTGTATATATAGGAAGGAGGCATGCAAAAAACTTATTACAAACCGAAGCTTTCCTTCATAATCAATTATGGCTGAAACGTGACACCTGAAGTAGTTATCGTGTAAGCTACCCGCACCGTTTTCGGTGCGACGGTAAATTTTTTACCGGTAATCTCGTTATTTACCGAACACGCCGCTCCCGTGTCATATTAAATCCTTATTAGAGACCGCCACTTTATTACGTCGATGTTTCGCCATATTTTTTCCCACTGGTTACGGGTCGACGTTTCGACATCGTGTCGCTCATTTTTCAAACATCGACAGTTCCGTCTCTGATTCAATAAAACGTCGACAACTGAAAATTCAACTATAAACCGTTGAACGTATTTATAATATTTATTTTTTTTAATTTTTTTTTCATTCATATTTAAAGTGTTCTTTTTATATCTCTACATTATTGTCTTTATACTTCTTATTAGAAATATTAAGTAATTTCTACTGAATATATAAACTTTTTTAATTCTCGACATATGTGTTTATATATATATATATACATATATATGAAATATGAATAGATTTATAAAAAATATTTGATAAAAAGTCAAATCGTCAAATGTAAATAAAAAATATTTTTTAGATAGTATTAGTTGAAGCTTGAAAATTTTATTTGAATTTTCAATTTATAGAGAAAAAAAATTTTTTTCCTCCAAAAATTATTAAGAAAATTTGCAAGATCAATTTTTTTTCTAATATAAATATAGTAGTTTTTTGAATTACGGATATTTTTCATACTCTATTTTGATTTCTAAATACGAACTTAATTTTAAAATACCAAATATGAATTTTTCACACACTTTTAAAGATATAGATTTATAATTTTAGAATAAAAATTTTATTATGACTTTTTTATATTAATATATATATATATATATATATATATATATATATATATATATATTTATTTAATTTTTGAAATTATTGAATAGTGTATTGTAAAGAAGATTCACTAAAATATTATAGTATTTTTTTTACTTAGATATAATGAAAAAATAGACTTAAAATTATGAACTTCAAACGGGAGCAAATTAAATTCGCAAATTGAATTTTCAGTATATTTATGATGAGATAAATATTTCAGAAATATAATATATATATATATATATATATATATATATATATATTTTTTTTTTAACGATATATTAAATATAATATATAATAACGAAAACGTACGATTGAATAGTATTATATATGTTATGCGACGTCGTTTTTTTTTTTTTATACGTGCACGTGTATCGAATCGTATAAATATTAAAATTAGATAGAATTCAGCTAACGCGAAAGTTTTTCCGCTTTTAAAAATAATTTCGAAAACGGTTATACGTTATCGATTCTATGCGGGGGATTTATCGAGTGTCGCATCCGCTTCGATTCGCGGATAACGCATCGTCTCCTCGAAGACGTCTTTCAGGATAGAAACCGAGGGGAGGTCGGGGGGGGGCGGGGGACGAGGACGAGGACGAGGGAAAACCTTAAGTCTTGTATCGCGTAGGTTACAATGGGTGTTTCCCGCAACGTTTTTCAGACGAGATCCTGTGGAAGCCTGCAAAAAAAAAATATAGTAATAATAATAATAATAATAATAATACAAAATAATACAAAAGAAGATCTTCCAGTGTGGTGTTGGTGCGCCCCAGGTGGCGTCGCCGCATGGATAATCATCTTGGCGCTCAGCTTCAGGGACATCCCATTTACTGAAAGAATCCTGCTAAAGTCCCCCGCTTAATCCGGACACTCTTGCGCGCGCGTGCTCACATTAAATACCACCGTGCGACGGGTGCGCTCAATCGTGACGGCGCACACCGATCGCGGTCCCTTTTTTTTTTTTTTTTTTTTTGAATCATCGTTTAAGATTCGCCTGCAATTATTACAACTTTATCGATTTAATATATAATATTTAATTTTTTATATCGTGATTTTTTTTATTATTTTTTCGTTAAAAAAATCCACGTTCAATATATTGAATTGTACTTTCAATAGAAAAATAAGAAAATTAATATTTTTTTATATATAAAATATACGTTGTACAATAACAATATTTTTTTAAAAATCAATTTTTTTTATTATAAAGTATGTTTAAAGTGAGACTGATTTTATATACAACTGATAAATTTTAATTTATATATCTGAATTTTCAAAGGTCGATTTTTATTATATATATATATATATATATATATATATATATATATATATATATATATATATATATATATATATATATATATATATAGAAGGAAAATGAAGTCAATGAAGTTTGAGAAACCCTGATCGCGCTTGTCATAGAGACGCGGAAGAGGCGCTTGTTCGGCCATATCTTCCGCTTAGTCAATGGATTAAGAAAGAAACATTTCTTATGCTGTTGCTCCGGGAAAATTTTGTGTACTTTTTCCCTTACCCACCACTACTTATATATATATATATATATATATATATATATATATATATATATATATATATATATATATATCGAAATAAGCGTGCAGATAAGTTAGCTCGGATATAAGCGTTTAAGGCAGTAAATCTCCCGTTTGTAGATTGGATATTCCCGTTTCGTTCCTTAGGAAATTGTCTGGTCCCGGGCACAGAAGCGGGAGGGGAGGGGCAAAATCGCAACACGTACAACCGCGCACAACAATTTCATACATTTATTTCGCAAATCCACCTCTGACGCAGCTATTTCATTTCGCAGACATTACATACACATACCACTTTATTTTACTAGTAAAATAAAAAATATATATAAACGAAATACTAGTGTCATAACCTAAAACCGCTTAGAGTACCTCAACTTACCTTTCTAAACCACCCGATATAAACATCTTTTTTATATATATATATACCCTTATATATAAATAATTTTGTAATAGAAGTTAATAATTATTTTTTCAAAATTTATATCTGATCATTTTAATTGATTCTAATATCACCACAGTAAATCTGACACTGCAAAAATCGAACATTTCAAATGGGGTCTTTGTGGACCCCTTGATGTTTTATAGAAATTGAACAATCTATTAGCCTGACTGATACTATGACCGTACATGTACGTCTCCGCTTGTATTTGATAAAGTACTGAATTCTTTTGAGAATAAACAACATACTGCCTTTTTATTAAAAATATGCAATTTTTGAAAATATACTCAGACCTCTTGTATATTACATACATATTTTATCTAGCATCAAACAAGTATAATATATTTGTATAAAATCAAAAATATCGAACAAAACGTCTGAACTGAAACGACGAGTCTTAAAATGTGTTTTACATTGCCAACGATTTTAATTTTTATTATTATCGCATTACGATGGAATATAAAAAGAAACAAACTTGCCAATAACGCGTACAATAATTAACACGTTACCCGCCGCCGGTGCATATTATAAAGTGTTTTTAATTATTCGAAACAAAGTGGCGCAAGCTGCACGCGAACCGACGTGGTTTATTGAGACACTTTGCACAATTTATGCGGCCCGCGCCAATCTCGCCACGCCGCTAAATTGCCCGTCTAATTGCGGCCCAATTAGCATACTGAACCGTTGATATTTTTTGCGAAACACCTCTTCTCTTTGTCGACTCGATTTACGATCGGACCGCGTAGCTGTGCAAATAATATATGCGGAATTATTGTTGTTCCGCATGTGATGTGTTAATTTTTTTTTTCATACTTTATAATCAATTCCCATATCATTGAAATGCATCGGTTCTGTTGTTTTCTTTATTTACATCTGTTTGAGAAATCTTTAAAGTTCATTTTATGAATTATTCATTAATACCGTCATAGAATCTAGAAATATTATATATATCCAATATACAAATTTCACTTTAACTGAAGCTGAAATAAAAGTATAAGAAGAATGTTTAAATACCTAAATATTTATGATAAGTAGTACAAAAACGCAATTTCAACACTAATAATTTATATATTATTATACAATAACAACAATAAACTTGCTCTAAATATTTAGATGACTAATAAAATTTTGAAAAATTATAATTTATATTTTTTTTCAAAATTTTTCCCTTTTGAATGGCTGTGTCGAAAGTTTCATTAGCAGTGTGGATGGTCAACATTCTTGAGGAGACGACTTGAAGAAGAAAATGATGATAATTTATAATCATCGTAAACTAGAAAAAAAATATTTGGCCAAATGATATAAAAAGTTGAACATCACTGATCTTAATAATAAGTGTTTGGCGTTTACCATAACAAATGTTCTATGTAAGCTTATATAAATAAAGTATGCAATGATTTTAAAACAATCCTTAAATATAATATAATATAAAAATTAAAAAAAGATAACAAAGAATAAAAAAATATTGATATATCAATTAAAAACTTATTGATTGTTCAATGAGATATAGCAAATGAAAAAATATTGAAAATCTTTTCATTATAATATTTTATATATGTATGACTAAAATATCACCGACAAGACATTTGAGAAACTCTCAATTACACCATTCCCAATACAAATTGATATCAATTAGATACGATCGCGTGCTCGGATCGACTTTCGTGTGCCCGTCGTCCTTTTTTATTATTATTATTATTGCCATTTATTCGTCGCATTTGTGTAAACAGATTCTCGTGTGTGCGTTACACGGCGACACGTTCATGTCTCACGAACGTTATGGTCGCGTACCGTATGCACCACTGCGGCAATAATGCCAAGAGCAACTTTATGACGCATCCGACGAATCAATCCCGAACGAAAGTTTCCAACCACGCTCTCGTTTGAATTAACAACATATTTTTACTACCCGACATGATCTGTCATAATTTAATGACATCGTAATAATAAAAAATATACATATATATATAATTATATATATATATATTTGAATAGTAGTTTTTTTATATTGGAAAGCGTACATTAGTTCGATTAATTTTTTTAGACGATCGCATGTTCATACGCTTAAACAGCGCCATCTGTTGCACGTATTGCGATTAAAGTGTCTTAACATTAGTTTAATCGAGCTCGTTTTGAATATTTTAATTTGTTTATGCGACTATATCGTTTTCGCTCTGAACGTCCGACGTTTATTAATGAAATTATATAGTGCGTGATTGTCGGTCACATTTTATCGACAATTAACTTCTTTTTTTCTTTCGTTCGGCCATCACGAATCACTCAAATCAAACGACGACATAAAAAACAAATTCATTCGCGTGTCGTCCGATCGTTTCTCGTAATCATCTCTAAAAATCCCAACGATTCGCTCCAAATTAATCGAACTCGAAAGCTTTCAAAAAAAAAAAGAAGAAAAAACAAGTAGACCTCCGATCGAAATTCGACTATCAAATCTTTCTTTTCGATTTCGATATAAAAAAAGAGCGGAGGTGATGGAGGGGGGGGGGCTTAATAACGCAGGCGGATTCGCGAAAACCCTCGTCTTTTCGCGGACTGTTTAGGGCGGACGTAGGGCGGAGGACTTAATCCCGAAACCCCAGATGGTCGCTTTTTAAAAAGTTGGTCGACATTTTTAATAATGACGCCGAACGACCGACCCCCTAAACTGCTTTCGGTTTTCCTCTAGCCTATAAAGATGCCACTGTCGAAAAAAGTACGACAACCAACAACCCTCCCCCTCCCCTCTTTTTTCCTCTCATTTTTTTTCCTATGAAACATAATTTAATAAGCGATTTTTTCGTCGTTTCCGTATAAAAAAAAGCGAATTTGAAATCGTCATTTCGCGATTTTATGAAATTTATATATTTTTAATATTATATATATATATATATATATATATATATATATATATATATATATATATATATATTACTACAATATAATTCAATATTTATTTAAAATTAATTAAACATTATAATAAAATATATATAATTGAAATAATTAATATTTTAAAAAAATGAAAAATATATAATTTTCTCTATATGCCAAATAAATAAATCAAATTCTCAAATTTGAAATTTTACTCAGATTTTCACAATATTATTTTTTTATATGATTGAATTTGATTTTTTTCAAACAATTATTTGTTTTTATTGAAAGCTCTAATATTTATATTTATAGTTAAAATATTTATACTTTTTTTTTAATAGTGAAAATGATTAATTGTATATAAAAATGTAATTTTGATATAATATATTAGAATATTTATTATATATGATTTTTAAAAATTAAATTGTGAAATAAAAATACACCATGTGATAAAAATTTTGAATGAAAATATAATAATGAAATAAAAATCTATTTTTATGAATTAAAAGTCAACATAAATCGAAGACTATTTTTCGATCGAAACGACATTTATATTCAATATAAATTACTCGTTTCACCCTCGCTCATTCCATTGAATATAATTAATATAAAGTTCAAAACATTATTGAACGCAATCAACCGTAATGCGTCATATAAAATCGAACGCATTTCGGACAATAATTCAAAATGGCGGCACCGCCATTCATGTAAATAGCCACAGAACGCGATCATGACATGACAATAATGCCCGTTTCATTACACATATTGAACGAACGAAACGCTATCAATTAAGCGAGAGTCCCACGAGAGAGAGAAAAAAAAACAACCGTTTTGCATGAGGCGATACTTTCAGTAATTTCGTCGACAACAAGCCAATTCACTTAAATACCGACGCATTAAAACAAATATATATATATATATATATATATATATATATATATATATATATATATATATATATATATATATATATATATATATAGAAAAATAGAAAATACGCACGAACGTGACCTTTAATTCAATTCACGCCACCCTCGTAAAACAATAAAATTAATAAAATTGTACTAAAACACGGGGAATGATGAAGGAGGAGGAGGAGGAGGAAAAAAAAAGACGGGGGACGTAAAAAAAATATATATATCCCAACGGTGTAATTTCAAAGAGCGAATAGTTGCGTGTGTCGCATCGATAAGGTTAACCTTTACGAGCACAAATGAATGAATTTAGAATATTATATAATAAAGTATATCTATACAGTGTACAGTGGGACAACGCTTTGGCGATTGTGCGATATATATGCAATAGATGGAAAAGGAGCTTTCGAATGATCTTGACCCCGATTAGATATTTTCATTTTTTTGTGTCATTTTAAAACATTTCAAAAACTTGTCATGATATAATATGAATACAATTTTTTTGTGGTAGTCAATGTGAAAAAAAAAATTAAAAAAAATTATATTTATATGAAATTATAATAATCTTAGGTAGAGTTTGCTCGGAATCTTTGAAGTGTCATTTACATAATACGAATATATTATCATATTTAATATATTACAATATATAGATGATTGTTGAATATAATTAGAAAATTAAACATTTTTGGAAGACTGAGAGGAAAAAAAACAATGGTTCATATAAAAAAATATTTAAAGTACATAATACACAATTCATATTACAATAATTATCCAGAAAATTATATTAAAAAATAAATAATTTAAAATAAGACTTCTCATACATAAAGTAAAGTCAAGTTCAGTTAGTATGACATCACTGGAGATTAAGTGCTATGTCATATAAACCAAACTTTAGAATATGTATATACAATAAAATTTTCTGATCAAGAAGATTTTATAGATTACTACAATATTATAGATATAATACGATATTTTGTAATAAAAAAAAAAATGACACACTAATATATCACGTTTTTATGCCCTTTGTCCTATGACCGGTACATTTGTAATTTATCATAAATCAACTCGGCGTACGCGATCGCCGCCAATTACAGATTTTACAGTTGTCCGTTTTTTAGTTGAATGTGCGTTAGATGCGAGAGATTGTTCAGATTGAAATTCGTGCACGTACCGTTTTCAATGATTGAATCCACTAATCTCATCCACTTCTTCTCGTTGTGTATTACTTTGTTCTGTTGTTGTTGTTGTTGCTGAATCGGAGACGTGACATCGGAATATATTCGTCTTATCTTTGTGTCTCTTTGGTAATTTCACGTGTCTTCGCTATCCGCCGCCGGAATAAATCTGACGTATCAAGAGAAACATGCCAAACAAAATATTGATTAAACTCGATTTGATTTGGACAAAGAAACATACATATTTAATATTAAAATAAATTAAACAAAAAAAAAAAAAAAAATATATATATATATATATATATATTAAAAAATAACACGATAAATATTTATAACATCGATCATTTCATATAACATATAATATAATATTAATTAGTAACGTATGATATTGTTTAATTTTATATTTAAAAAATATATCTATTAAAAATATTTTATTATTCATTTTAAAACATCGGTAAAAGTTAAATAAAAAAAATGTGGTCTGCGAATTTGGAATCTGACACACTTGGCGGTTTTTTTCTTTTCAGACATTCTTTTTCTCTTCCGAAATGTAATGAATATTATTTTTTTTATGAAAAATAAAATACTTCCAATAATCTATTTATTTTAATCAATTTAATGATACATTAAACATTGACAATTTTATAGTATTTTAATTAACCCCTTAACGCATAGTGCAGCGGTTCCCAATTTTTTTCATCGGTGTACCCTTTTACCTGATTGTCCCATTAGTGTGTACCCATAACATATATATATATATATATATATATATATATATATATATATATATATATATATATATATATATACGTTTTTTACGTACCCCTAAATATTTTTTGTGTACCCCTAGAGGTACGCGTAACACATGTTGGGAACCGTTGACATATTGGACATAATAGATCTAAAGTAATTTTAAATCATTATTATTACTTTAACTACATAGCATGCAGATATGTAACAAAATGTTTTTTTTTATATATTTTCTATAAGAAAAATAAATTTTAATTTAAGAATAAAAAAAGTCATACAGTAAATGGTTAATAAATGATTTTTCTTATATGAAAATTTAAATATGTCATTTTAATAATAACAAAAATAATTATATAATAATCACTAATAAAAGAAAAAAAATTAAAAATAATTACAATAAAAAAAATATATAATTATCAAAACAAACAAATTTCTTCTAGCCGCTCGATCAATCGCCTTTCTCCGCTTTAATCTAACCGCGATTCCGCCATCTTTCTTTCTTTCTTCGTATGCGGCGCGCTACGTTCGCCTTTCGTCCGCCATCTTTTCTTCTTCTTTTTTTTTTGTTGCTGTTGCTGTTGCTGTTGTGTTGTTGTTGTTGTTGTTGCTGTTGTTGTTGTCTTCTCCCGTCGACGAGGCAATTTCGTAATTTGAATGAAAGGGCAACCGCTCCTGTGGCCGAAGCCGCTCTCTGTAATAAAAGCTCACCGCCGCGATATTCAATTAATCGCCGATAGCCAACAGGTCCGAAACGAAACACCGCATTATAACATTATTATATACACTGACTTTCAACCCTCACACACACACACACACACACACACATATATATATATATATATATATATATATATATACAAAAAACAACATATAAATTACCGACAACAAAAGATTTTAATATATATATATATATATATATATATATATATATATATATATATATATATATATATTAAATATACGACGGAATTCCGTCGGAACGCACGATCCGTAAAACCGAAGATGCAAGTGCAATTTTATTATTATTATTTTTTTTAATCGTACACGTATATAATAATCTTTTCATTCATAATATTTATAATGAAAACCGGTTATTTTCGAATTTTTTTTTGTGCTGAAAATCGTTCTGTGATTAATAATCTATATAGCAGTGGCGTGCGATGATAATGTTATAATTTTATGGATTACGTATTGAATAAAATTTGAATGCTTCTCATATATATAGTTTAATGTTATAAAATATATTTAATTTTAGTAAAAAAACTATATATAGAACCTTGTAAGGACAATTTAGATATTATCATATTTAAATAGATTTTTTAATAACTAAATTTTAAATTTAGCTTGTGATTCTAAAGCTCAGTATAAAAATAGCAAATTGATATTTTTTTCAATTTTTAATATATTTATGGACGAATAATTCAATCATCTTAATCTATCTTAACTACAATTAGATGTAGAATTTTATCAATGAATCTCAGTTATATAAAACCGAAATCCGACTCTGTACTATTAACGAACAACTTTCTAAATCAATATAGCATCAATAATGAGACAAAAGTACAAAAGTGGATATTCGCGTGATTCTCGCCATTTTTGTAACAAAACGGATTCGATAAAACCGTTCGCGTATATGAAAACAGTAAAACCGCAACCGCAACAACAACAAGAACAACAACAACCGTAACAACGGCAACAACGACGACCGCACAAAACAAAATAAAAAATAAATAACCCATCGTCTTGCGCGTATTTCTTTCTTTTTTTTTTTTTTTTTTTTTTTTTTGCTAACCGATATTATGTAGCTTGTAACATCCTAATCTTTCCAATCGTAACGACCCATCAACCAATCGTTTAGTCCATATTAGCCTAGTCGAAGATCCAGCCTGGCCGTGTTGGATTCAGATTTTGTTTTCTTTTTCACTGCAACATCAGGTGCACGTACTCGTTTTACTTTAATAATGAAAATAATAATAATAATAATAATGAGAAAGAACAGTTCTATTCAGCGCTAAACGATGCAACATGAAACCTTCACTTGCACCAAGACTATATACCAGTTTTTTTATCATAAATATATATATATATATATATATATCGAAAAAAAAAGTTTTTTTTCTAATTTGATTTTAGCTCAATTGAAGACAATCATATTTTCAAAGGGGCACTTAATAACGCACGAACCGGAAGAAAACGATGGGAAAGAGAAAAGAAGACAAGGAGAGTATTGTTTGAAAATGAACGTCCGCCTACTCCCCTTCGGCCACGCTCAGTAATTACATCTAATAGAGTAATTAAATTATCGTCATTGGTCTCATCGGACCAATTCTGGTGAGACAAAAACGAAAGAACGGCCCCACCAGGAAGACGTAAACATTGCAATATTGGTAGAAGAAAATTTCCTTCCGGGTCGTGCCGAATAAAAGAATGGACGGTTTTCGAACTTAAATGTTCTTAATCTGAAATTAAAGCCTCCACTAACTTGCCGTTTCACCTTATTAACTGACGAGAGGAGCAAAAGGAAACGACTCGAAGCCACCGTCGGTTGATATCTAGCGTAAAGAAAGATTTTTAATGCTGCATTTTAACTGCAGATTGCGATAAACATATAAAAAAAAAGGTGATCACAAACATTTGTAATATATTAATTATATTTTAAAAACTATTCTGAAAAATAAAACTGAATGTGATCAAATTCTATTTCAATATATAAGATACTAATAGAGAAATTTCATACTTGAAAGATTATTTCTCATTGCTCTCGATGATATTGCTCTCAGATGCAAAATTTAATGTCTTATATGCATAAACTTTTAAAATATCCGGTTAATTAGGACAGATCATGTATCAAGTTATACATCGTCGAATGCATATCGACAAGACAAATTATTTACTGAAAGCGATTCTGAAAACGCAATATTTTCAGCAAAGTTATGGAATCAAAAATTTATGAAAATTATCAAAAATGTGCCTTATATGGGGGGAACTTTCAAAATATCCGGCAGATTGGCAATTTCTTTTACAAATACGTTTCAGAAGTTCCATTTCGATGAGTTACTACTCTATTATTGACTTAACTTTACTTTCTAATTTGAAAATTTTTATTCCGAACATTCTTTTGAACGAGTAATTTGTCTGTGTTACACAAAATTTTAATATATTTTTTTATATCCAACTGACATTTGAGAAAAAAATTCATAAATAAATACAAGATATCAAGAATAATAATTGATTTATTTTATGCTATAATATATATATATATATATATATATATATATATATATATATATATATATATATATATAAATTCAATATCTCACATATATAATACATAAGAATATCAAGCACAATAAACTACATAAATTCAGACTAAAAACTAATACAGTCAAAAATAAACGAAAATTTGGTCATTTCATATTATACACAAGTATATTTGTAATAAATATTCATAACATTTTATATCACCTCGTTGGCATATTATTATTCCTCATTATAATCGACTATACACGTGTAAGAATTGACAGAGTTTGATTTGACTTTGGTCTAATAGTGAAGCGATACAATATTCAGTATGTAATATGATGAAGTATAAAAGTATGAAAGCTCTTAAACTATTCAATTATAATGTATCATCATGAATTCGATTAATTTTAAAAATACTTTGGTAAGAAATTGATCGTCTCAGAAATATCATATATTTATATATTTTTGTCTGATGTTAATCGTCTGACACAAGACTAGATCATGAACTTGAAGCACTTTATAAAATATATTATAATAGCGATGTAGATGTGATCAAAGAGCTCATGCTCTAATCTAGTGCCGAAATAAATACATTCGTGTACATTAATTGACATTTTATTTTTAAAAATTGAAAAAAAAAACATGTAATATTAACGTTAAATAAGATAATATAATATATAATACAATTATAAATCATTCACAATAATAATAATAGGAATGTTTTTCCAAATCAGACTAGTTAACAGTCTTCAATTACAAATATATTGTGTTCAGAAATTATATACTTATTTCAACAGTAAAAACATTTAAAAACATCAATATTTTGTATTGTAGTTGTACATTTTTAATATTAAAATATGTAGATAATTTTCTGAACTTTATTGTAAATATGATGGTTAATTAAAAAAAAACATTGTGATTTCTAAATTCATCTAAAATTATGCTAAAAAAAATACAATTTATGTAAATAAAAATAGATTAAAATTTTACGAAATATATAAATTATTTTAATAAAATAAAATGAAATACCAATTAATAAAGTTATTACAAACAAATATTAATCAAAATTAACTAATCTCTCGTGTATAAGTATTTAAAATTCACATTAAAAAAATACAATTATTATATAATATATATTTTTGTACACTGTTTTTGGCTTATGTATAATATCAGATCACTGTAAATCAATGATTCCCAAACGTTTTTTTTTTTTAATAAACGACGCAATTATATAATTGATGTTTTCTCTAATAATAGTAATATAAAAAAGTCATCATTTACTTCATTTAGAAGACCGGTTTTGCTAATAAATACTAAAGGTGTTTATAAGAAAATCTTAAAGGGATATTTTCGAGCTTTTTCTTATAATTTCTACAAATATCTTAATATTTCTCTTCTAAGACGCTGTTCGTTCCATTTTAAATCGCGTCAATTTACAATACCACATTTTTTTAGGAATCATTGATATAATTTAGCAAAATAAATATTGTGACTGTACAATTATCACTTTTTCTACTTATACATTTGACAACCACAATAAAAATAAACTACGATTAAAAATATAAAATTGAATATCATAAAAAATACAACCAAAATAAGGAGTCTAACAATAATATAAATAAACACAAATATTAATACAAAATATTTTTAACGAAAGAATATCATATCAAAAAAATAAAAATAAAATACATAGGTACAAATCTTATCGGTGAGAATTCAACTGAAAGAGTAAAAATATTATTGACTAGGTGAATGTTCTAATTTTTCGATCGCCTCGCCGAGATCTGGGCACTCGTCTACTCTCATTCCTTTCCTTTTCATATTGCTTAATATATCCTCCAAATATTTACTATCTCTACCGAGGGTTTTCCTACAAATCAAAAGTAAAATTGTGAAATATGTTATATAAATGATATTTATAAATTTGATAGAAATTACTTAATAATTTATATATATATATATATATATATATATATATATATATATATATATATATATATATATATATATATATATATTAAAGGGTTAATAAAAATTAGAAACTTACCAAATTGAAATACAAGTTCGTATTAAAGGCACATAAAGACTAAGAAGATCAGTATCACTGACACCATCAAATCTATGCAGAGCCAATTTAGCCCATCGTTCAGTCGGACCAGCTAATGCTAAATTACCTCCGGGTGTTGATGATGAACTTCCAACTCCACAAGCTACGAGACGACATAAAGTTATCAATACCACACGTGATCTATCAGTATAAACCTGAATGTAAAATATTTATATACATTTAAAATTTATATACAAAATAGAATAATTGTTATATTTTTATAATAGAATGAGTTATTTTTACTTTATTTAAAAGCGTAAACAGGATTTCTAATACTGAAAGCGCATGATCATATCTATTTTCGCTTATCAGTTTTTTGGCTTCATTTAATTCTATATCTTGGAAAAATGCTATAGTGCAAGGTGCTTCTCTGAGTCTGGACTCTGTAGCTATATGATCCAATAATGAACCAAATCCCGTCGACCGATTTGATATAAGTACCGGATTAAAATTTCCCATCATAACCTGTAATAATAATATACAATACATGAAGCAAAAATATATAACAAATTTTAATAAACAAATAGAAAACAAGAAAAAAATGTTGCATTAAGCCTTATGATCCGCATCAAATTTCTAAATACCGATTCATATATTTTAATATATTTTTGTGATTATAAAATATTTCATATAATTATAATAGATTTAAAAATGACTAAATATATTTAGTAATATATTTTCTGAGATATTATTGTATTTGATATTTACTTATGAGAAACATTGTTGTTTTTTTAAATTTTTCATAAGAAAATGTAAAGATAAAGATAATATTTGAAGATAACACTTGTCTACGTTAATAATTCGATTAATATAAAAAAATATTAAATAATTATTAAATATTTGGAACAGAGATTCAAACTTACGAATGATACGGTACTAATAATTTATATTACAATATTACATAGCAATATACCATATATATATATATATATATATATATATATATATATATATATATATATATATATATATATATATATATATATATATATATATATATATATATATATATATATATATATATATATATATATATATATATATATATATATATATATATATATATATATATATATATATATATAAATGCGAATAACATGCACGTATCTTACCTTCTTTGGAAAATTGACATTGACCATTAGTGATGGATACTCCTTCTTGAGATTACTATACAATTCCAAAAAGTGCGTATATCTTCTTTCTATGGATACAGGATTTAAGTCACTTTCGGTATTTTCTAATTTAACGCAAAGCGTATAAAGAACGTATCGTTTATCCGAATCTCCTTCGGACACGGTTTTAGACGATGAAATATCGAATTTCAGCATGATGATGATGATGATGGCGTCTATCGCTCGCTAAAACCTAATACGGAATGACGTAAAGACTGTATAATGTACATGCTATAATAAATTAGAATTTTAGTAAACACACATTAGTGTGACAAATAAGATAACGAATATAGAACAATACATATGAACACAGAAAAATACTCAATCATAATAATATTATTTGTAGAACATAAAATTCATAATTAAATGAAAACATTAGTATTTTTTGGAATTTAAAAAGAAAAACAAGTGTCATGAAAAAAATCATCTAGAAAACGTATTTTTCTATGCTTGATAATTATAAATTTAATGTCAACTTATTAAAATATGGAAATTTTTTTCATGGACATTTTTCCAAAAATAAAAAATTATAATTTATATACATACATACATACACATTCCATCTTAAATGACCATAATATTACTGTGGTAGTAATATTAATGTTCACATAAATTATTATATTATTTGTCGATATTAGTATGCACATAAATTATTCAACGAGTATCCGAATTAACATAATAAAATGACAAGGAAGTTAAACATATTTTACAGTATATAAAATATAAACGGTCACCTAAAATATTAAACAAATTTGATATTTCACTGTATAAAAATTAATCTTGTTGAAGAAAAGTAAATATACAATTTTATATATATATATATATATATATATATATATATATATATATATATATATATATATATATATATATATATATATATATTAATACGTCAAAGACATGAGTAATATAATAAACAAAGGATTATATATTTTTTTTTATTAAACATCTACCATATCTAGTATTTTTTTTCAATTAATAACAATATGTTAATATTTAAATTTGTAAATATATAAAGAAATATGGCAGTAATAATCAAGTTAATAACGTTGTTCATAATTAGTAATATGTTAACTAAAATAAATGTTACACATAATAAGAAAGACTAATTTGGTAAAATATTTAAATAAAAATTATAATGTTATTAAAAAATAGGAAGTTTACAATTATTTACTTACGTTAATTTAACAGCATATTTGTGAATATCACAAAATTGGGCAAGATTTTAAAGTTTCGAGTACAAAACATGCAACAAACCTTTGTTCACCACTCAACTCATGACAGCTCTCGACTAACAATGTCATTTATATATAAACTAAACAACTCGAAACGCGACCAAAAATTAGATGTCATATTAAAATATATTTTTTTCACAAATAAATTTTTCTACATAAATATTTATATACAATTTATAATTATAACGTTTTTAATGTACTAATAATTTTATAAAAAAAATAGAAATATTGAAATGATTTAAGTAATGAAATAAAATATAAATTTTAATCATAATAAAAAATAAAACATGAAAATAATAAAACATGATAAATTATGAAATATATAATATAAGATAATTAAAAAAGTTTTAATATTTAATTTTTTTAATATATTATATTTGTTTAAAACTATTTTGTTTTTTTACTTAGAATTTCAATTATATTTTAATATGATAACACCGTTAGTGATAACAACACTTTAAAATGGAGCGCGCTAGATATTTCAATTCTTTGACAATTATATAGAAATATAAGAAACATATTATAAGAAAAAGAAGATAAGATATTTTGTATATGATTATTTTAAAGCAAAAAGAAAAGAAATAACGGAATGCCGAGTTTGTGCCGTAAAAGAGTAATACCTGCAAATGTGCAAAATCAAAGGTCATCTCATAATTATAATATATTATATTTTGTATTAATTTAAAATAAAATAATGTGAAACCCGTATAAAAATTTATTTACAGATATGTAGATGAAGAAATCGAAATTCAAATGAATTCTTTTACATATGATATCTTAGTTGTAATTATATTATTTTTACTTGCCGCATTTTTCATTTTATTTTATTTATTAATATACGAACGAACAAATAGCGATTTTAAAATTTCGGTAAGTTAAAAAAAACCTATTTTTTATATAAAATCAAATCGAGTAACTTATCTATATACTTTTTAGGAAATTTCAATGCACGATTCTATTAATATAAATAATGATATAATTGAACTAAAAGAAAACTTTAAAAGATGTAATTATGCTGCATCATCATTAGGTAAAACTGATTTGATATTGAAAAATGGATGACTGAGATATTACACCACTTCTGATTTTCTTTAACTTTTTTTCATGCATTATTTGTTCACCTATTTTTCTATAAAATGTCAAAATATAAACATTTTTATCATTTTTCTTCTGCAGGAGCTACAATATTAAGTATTTTGGACACACAACCATATATAAAAAAAACGACAACGATTTTTGAAAAATTAATTTCAAATGTTATTTGTACATTTTGTGATTATGCATATACTGCAAATGCAATTTTGGAAGTACTTGGTTTTTTTTAAATACATTTTCTTTAGCATTTTATTTATATATAATTTTAAAATAATTATTATTTCCAGCCCGATATCCAACCGGGACGTTGTTGGGCATTTAAGGGTTCAAAAGGATCGGCGATCATTAGTTTATATGATAAAATACATATAGAAACTATAATAATTGAACATATTCAACTTCATGAAAGCCCAGTTAAAAATCTATCTTCTGCTCCTAGACAATTTGTTTTAACTGTAACATACATTTATAAATTAATATATTTTAATTATAAAAGTTAAATTTATAAAATCAGCAAATACAATCAATTTTAAAAACTTTAAAATAATAGAATAAAAATATTTTTATTGTACATGTTATTATATTTAAATTTTGATTTTTATTTAAAAGCTCTCATTATATGTAATTTTCATTTACAGGGTCTTTTAAGTAAAAACGACGGATCCGGTTTTAATTTTGGAACTTTTCAATACATAATACATGATAATGCCACACAATATTTTAAGGTTAAACATACATCGCCGTTGCCCTTTAAAGTTATAAAATTTGAAGTATTATCAAACTGGGGAAATGAAGAATACACATGTGTTTATAGTTTAAGAATATATGGTGAATTGCACGAATAATAAATAAAATATATATACTTATATATATTATGTTAATATTATTTAAAACAAACACTGACATATGATAAATAATATTTTATTTAAATTCCTTTGAAAATATAAATATACAAATTACATAATTTTTATATATTGCAGTCATTACTAAATAAATATAATAGTTTTCTAAAATATATTAATATTTTACTATTTTTTTTTTCAAGAAATAAAAATATAAATATAAACAATGTTAGTGATATATTAGTCATTCACAATTAAAAGACAATTTACACAATATATAGTCAATTTAAAATCAATATAATTTATGATATTTATTATATAAAAAAATATATGTAATAAGTCAATGAGAGTATATTATATATATTAAATTGTATTAAAATTATTAATACAAATTTTTTTTTTAATAAATGATTGATATTCAATAATATATCTGAAATTATCAAAGGATTTCTTTATATTTTTTCATTATTTTAAATATTACTTAATTCTAAATTTGAATTAAATAAAATATTGTAAATAATATTATATTTTAATTTATGTATCATATAAAATTTTGTTAGAAGTTCTGAAATTGTTAAAAATAAATTATAAATGAATTACGTAGGTAGATTTTACGTCTTAATTTGAATATAAAAAGTCAAATATATTAAAATTATTATAAATTGGCAACAAAATTATGACCGCATGCACCTGATATTTCTTTTGATTTAAATCTTGCAACAATTGAATGCTTTCCTTTATTCGGTATAACTAAATGAAAACTTGCTATAGCAAAATGACCCGGTTGAATATCCTGTAAAATAATTACAACTAGACAATAAAAACTTTAACAGGAATAAAATATCACACAAATATTAGATGTTTGCTAAATTTGAATAAATAGTTTGATTTATTTATATAAATAAATAATAGATGACAAATAAGAAAACCAAAATAAAACAATTATTATTCAAAGAAAAAAAAATGTACCGATTCAAATATATATACAGCTCCATATGGTGGATTAAATGCTTCAATATAGAATTCTGCAGACGTTAATGGAATTGGCAGAGTGTTTGGAAGTCTTAAAACAACTTCTACAGGTTTACCAGTACACGGAGTACCAGATACTGTTATAGTTATATCTGGTTTTGATATTTCAAACCTTCTCGTATCATAAAACTCATAGCCAGTTCCCATAACTTCAGCAAAGCAAGCAGCATGAAAGTAGTACTAAAAAAAGAAACATGAATATATATATTTACCATATATGATGGTAAATATTAAATATGTATATATATATATATATATATATATTTCAATTCTTACATCGCTGATTGAAGGCTTATAATACATATCAAATGGAACAGTTACTTCAATGCTTTCGGTGCACAATGGTGATACAAATGTATCAAAATGATGTGTTTTGATATGTTTCAAGAATCTTCCTGCAAATGAAATCATATCGATTCTCAAACTACCAATAACTTTGTGTTCCATTCTGGAACGGGAATTTTCAATTTCTAGTACCTATAATTTGTCAAAATTAAGTATATGCATTTCTGATACTATCTTTACATAAAAAAAATATTTTTTAAATATAAATGTATAAAATTACCATTATAAATCTTTGGCCTATTAAATAATTATCCTTCAACTGAAAATCGAGATCTATATCTTCTAACTCTGGATTGCAACGATATCTTATAAAAAAATTAATAGGATGTGAGAACACATCGAATAATCTCAAAGAGCTTTGAGGAGACGGTAGAAGGTTCTTGTAATTACTTGAAATATTCTTATTTACCAAAGAAAATATTATTATTACTCTTGTTTAATAAAGAAAATAAACAAAAAAATTGTAGAAAATACCGTGCTATGTTCCTGGCATATGGTTTTGGTTAACATTAAGGAGTAATCGCATTTACGTTGTACATTGATTAATTTTTTGCGACCACATTTACCCATAAGTCTCCACCTTATCTGTAATAATATATATATATATATATATTTTTTTTGCAAATCCAAACATTAAATAATGTTGATTTATAATAATATCATAATGAACGTTTACCACATCAGAATTGACTCTAGCATAAAAAATATGAGTATCATAAGATTTGTTTACATCTCCATTTTTAATAGCAATTACTGGAGCTGGACCACATCTGAAAATTCCATCTGATTTTTCTAAGGGAGTACTGTCGACAGCTTGCCAACCGCTGTATCTTCTGCCCAAATCAGGCCTCTTCATCCATACCTTTGTAATAAAATATTATATATATATATATATATATATATATATATATATATATATATATATATATATATATATATATATATATATTTATATATATTTGAAATGAACAATATAGTAAGTATAAATCAATAAAAATATAAATAATATTAAAAAATAATATTATAATAGACTACTATAATTTTTATTATTTGAAAAGAATCTGTTTATTAATAAAAATATTTATTACCTCATTCCAAATGTGAAAATTCCACACAGCTTCCCGTTTTATTTCTTTACTGCGATAATTGATTAAAACTTCTGTTAACGTACTTCCAGCGTGATTATGTATAGAATCATAATTGGTTACCGGTCTACAAGGTAAACCAATCGTTCGACAAACTGTAAAAAAAAAAATAATTTAATTGTACTATTTATTCTTTTTGAATATAAGATTTTTTTTCTTATAATTCACCAGTGGTTAGCAATCCAGCGAATACACAAGAATTTGCATACTTAGAAGGGAGTTTAGTTTTATAATAATATTGTATTATTTCTGTTGAGCTTTTCCACATTGAAGGATCCATTTCGTCGCCATAATTTCCGTTCAATGCTATTGTCACTAAACCATTTTCCTTATGATTGACGACAGCTGTTAAAGCTCTAGATATTAGAATTGGACTGTATCTATTAATAGGAAGAATCTGTAATTTGTTTTTTTTTTAAACAATAATATGAAATATATTACAATTTTTATATTTAACCAATGGATTTCATAATTGAATCAACACTTACATTTCCAAATTTGCTCAGAAGATAAATTACACATTCTAAAACACCCCTTTCATGTTGATTATATTTCCATAATTTCGAGTGTCCTTCGTTAACATATATATAACCATAGTTTAATTCTACATATTCATATTTTGCCCGTTCGTCTAAAAAATATTTATTGGAAAACAAACAAACACAACGACTATGCTAAAAAAAAAATGTAACGATATATAACATACTTTCAAGATGAACATCATCATCTGGACACCAAGGATTGAACAATATGAATATTGGTGTTTGATACACAAAAGTAGCTGTATCTTCTTCGAATTTAGTATTAACTTCTAATGTCCACGCCCCAATAATACAATTAGCTGGTGTATATATTTCCACAATTAGTGTCGATTCTGTTTGACTTTCATAAATCACTTTCCAATCAATAACTTTATTAGGATTTTTCATCAAAAGTGACATTGGAATCATAGTGCCTTGTGCAATTGTCGGTTTATAAATTTCATCTGAAATTCAATTATATATATATATATATATATATATATATATATATATATATATATGTGTGTGTGTGTGTGTGTGTGTGTGTGTGTGTGTGTGTGTGTTAAAAACAAGTCGATTACCTTTCAAACAGAACGTGAATGATATTGTATCTTCTTCTAAATTGAAAGATCTATTAAAAGTAATGCCGATTTTAAAACTTTGCCCTCTTCTAATTACTAATGTTTGATTTACGCTTCTTTGCATACAATCATAACTTTCTGTTTTATGAAGGGGTCCATTTTGTTTTACGAAATAGTCAATGGCAACTACCGACAATACATTCGATGATGGCATAACTCTTCTCTCTGAACAATACAAAACGATTTATATATTAATAAAAAAAAAACAATATTTCTACTAAATATATGCTTGTTTTTTTTTTCACGCTTTCAAACACAAATAATAAATTCAGCCACCAATTTTCAGACATTGTTCTCTATTGAAAAGTTAAAAATGAAATATTAATCAAATTTTTCAACCAGGAATCAAATTATCAATTCATACGTTTAAATAAAATATTTTAAGTAATAAATTATGTAATATTTTTTTAAGAAATAATATACTTTGATTATTTTCTTACCCATTTCATATTCTACAGGTTGAGGTCCTACTCTGTTAAAATTAAAGATTCTATTCCATAATCGTGATAGAGTATCCATTTAAATAAATGTAGTATCAAATTTGACTAATTATTTAATTGAACTCCATTGTAGAAATGATTGAAAATCAACAATAATTTTAATTAATCTATATTTAGTAGCGATTACAATTCAATTTTGATTATTCTTGTAATGTAACAATAATTGTATGAAATTTATTTTAAAAGCGCTGATTTTTACTTTCATTATTGTCCTTTGAAGTCGATCATATAATAATATAATTATATTTAATCAATTTTCAGAAAGATCTGAATACTTTATGAATTACAAACTCTGCGAAATCGAGATCTTCAGAGATGTGAAAAAAGACTCCAATCTTTATTATTGTAAACATTAAAGTGATTTATATTTTCATTTCTTATTTATGAAAAGTAGTGTTTTTTTATACGATAAATTGTTTCAAAAATTTTGATAATCTAAAATTGACAATATAAAAAAAAACAATTATTATAATAAAAATTTAATTTCGAATCATTAAAAAATATTTTATTAAAAATTACAACATTATTTCATATAAATTAAAAATTATTATACATAATTGTCATTAAAAACTCTTATTTTTTTTTATTTAAATTTAAAATAATAATATGATAGAAAATTTCTAATAAAGAAAAAACAATAAATTAACACTAATTCTCAGACTTGGGGGTAAATAACTTTTTTTCAAATACAGGTATAAAAAAGTTAAAATTTAAAAGCGTTGCAAATTGACAAATAATAATTCTCACATCTCAAATTAAATTTTCTATTTAACAATATTTGCATTTATATAATATTTTTAATTTATATATGTACCATTTTTAGTATGCTCAATTGAAATTTACAACATCTACGCTAATCATATAAATATAAAACAAATTATTTTTTATTTTTTTTTAATAATATAGATGTTATATTTTATAGGTCGGAAAAAATGAAAAAAAAATCAAAATTATTACTGAAAATTAAAAGTAACATATACAATAAATCGTAATTGATAATATTATTTCATAATTATTTATAATATAAAGCGTAATATTTTCTTTCAAATTATATATAAAACTAATAATATATTTTTTTTTAATAAAAAATAATATAAATTTTATCGCTTGAAAAATCTATTCAATTATTAGCCATAGTGGATAAATGTTATAACAATTCTATTTTTTTATAATAATAATAATAATATGGAATATAAATAAATATCTATTAAAAATACTTAAAGTCTAAGTTGATAATGACCATGTACACCTGATAATTCCTTAGATTTAAAAATTACAGCAATAGTATGTCTACCTATACGTGGTGGTGTTATATGAAATGTTGCTACAGCGAATGATCCAGAAAGAACTGGCTGAAAATTAATAAAAAATATTTTATATCATAATTTCATTAAAGAATATTTAGAATTTTTAATGGTTCAATAATGAATCTGATGAAAAATATTGAAATAAAAAATTTCAAAAGATTGATCAATACAAAATATTGAAATCTTAAAAATGATGGGAATATAAATTTATCTTTCACAAAAGTAATAATTCAAATTATCAATTTTATAATTTCTATTTTTGATATTAAACTATATATATATATATATATATATATATATATATATTATAATTCTTTAACTTTATAAGTATAATTAAATATAAATATAATCATAAATCTTACCGACTTCACTTTTTGCGATTTTGCAACAGCCGGAGTGAAAGCTTCAATTTGAAATTCTCCATTTGTCAATGGAAAAGGTAATACATTTTCAACTTTAAACATAACTTCTACTGGTTTACCAACTTCTGTACTTCCATTCACAATTGCGGATATATCCGGTTTTGATAAATAAAACCTTTTCGATTGATAAAATTCATATGCATTTCCCATGACAGTGGCCGTGCAAACGGCTTTGTAATTAAACTAGAAACGAAAAAAAAAATGCACTATCAAATATATTATATATTATTAATACATTAAAAAAAAAATAAGCGGGTTCCATTTTTTACTTTACCTCGTCTGTCTTGGGATCGTAGTAATTTTTGAACGGAATTACTATGTTAACATTTTCAGAACATCCCGGTAATACCGGCGAATTGAAACCCTTACCATAAACTTGCTTCAGAGTTCTTCCTCTATAATCGATCGCTGCAATTCTCACAGCACCTTCGACTTTATGCTCAATTGTTCTTGAATTATTTATAATTATTACCGTCTATTGACAATTAAAAAAAAAATAAGTTGAAAATATTGACCAAAATATATACAATAAAATATTGAAACGGTTATTTTATAGAATACTTATGAATTAAAATTTATGACTTTGTGTATTAATTAAATGAACTAATGTTAACATTTTTTTTATTTTTTGGAATATAAAATAAAAATTTACCAATGTCAAATTTTGACCAATTACGCAATTCCTCACCACCAATAATTCAAATCTTACATCTTCCACCATTGGATTCGGTTTATAATATTCAGATAGTTTTTGTATTGTTTTTATAATTCTTGTCGAATTTGCTCTATATTCATCAGAATCTTCTTGATGTTTATACGATCTAGTTAAATCCTATTAATTAAAAAATAAACAAATTATTTCTAATTAACCAAAATAAATAATTAAAGATATTTTTGTTCATTACTTCGACATCATCACCATCCACAGATTTGGTTAAAATTTCAATTCCAATCCGATCGTCTTCTATCTTAAGAAGTGTAGGTCTGTTATCGCCCCCATTTTTTTTCAGCACCACCTAAAAACATAATTAAAAAAAAAAACTAGAACTAGTTTCAAAAAAATATTTGTTTAACGTTATCATAACGACATCCGAGTTTACCACTTTAGAATTAAGCGCACCAGATATAAATTGAGTATCGTATGGTTGCATAATATTGCCATCTCTAATAGCAATAACAGAGGCGGGACCACATTTGTAAATACCTCTGAATCTTTGTAATGGAGTACTATCAATAACTTGCCATCCACTATATCTTTCGCCTAAATCTGGTCTTTTCATCCAAACCTTTAAAATTTAAATTCTCTATATAATAATATGCAAAAAATAATTTTATTACTCTTTTATATGACTTTACTTCGTTCCAGACGTGAAAATTCCATATTTGATCACCATATTCTTTTCCGTCTCTTTCTAAATTTACTTCCATTATCATACTTCCATTTAGATCAACAGCTGATTGATAATTGGTTACCGGTCTACAAGGTAAGCCTATAGCTCGACACACTACAATAAAAAAAAAATAGCAAATCAAACTTTAAATTTTATATATTTATCATAAAATATAATAGAATAATGATTCTAATATATTATTTTATTCTTAACTATTAAAAATATACTCACGTGTTGTTAAAACTCCAGCAAATACCCAACATTGATTACATTTTATAATTTGTTTTGTTTTGTAATACTTTTGTATTATAGGCATCGAACCTTGCCATGTAGTTTGACTTATTCCTTCTTGGTTATCATCATCCCAACATGCTTTTAATATTCCATTATTATCTTCTCCATTGACGACCGATGTTAACAATCGAGATATAGCTATCGGATCACCTCTTAAATTGGTGTGAATCTTAAAATATATTTATATATATATATATATATATATATATATATATATATATATATATATATATATATATATATATATATTAATAAATAAAATGCTATCAAATTGCATTAATGAAAAATAAGCATAAAACATACATTTCCGACTTTTGTGAGAAGATATATAACACAATCTAAAATATCTCTTTCATGTTGACAATACCTCCACAGCAAAGGATTTTCTTCATCTTTATATATGAAACCGTAATGTTGATCGACATATTCAAAACGTGCATCTTCATCTTAAATTATATGAATACACATATTAATGATAATAAAAATGTATATTATAATAAACATACCGATATAAAATAATGACGAAGAGTAACATTTTACTTGATATAAAATTCACATACTAATTATTCATAATATTATTTAAGAATAGAAGATGTCACATTTGAAGAACTTTTACAATATGCTAGCTGATAAGAATAGATATCTATGAACACTTTACCACTAAAACATTCACTTAGCCTTTATAATTATTCTAAACCTTTATAAAATCAATCTCAAACATTATAATAGATCATATGTAATATAATATTAAAATCATAAATCACATATATATATATATATATATATATATATATATATATATATATATATATATACCATATTTTAAATTACTCACTCTAATGAAACATTTTATTCGTGTAAACAAAAACAGTATTCAATAATATATGAACGATGTTTAAATATGAAATATGAAATAAAAAATATAAATATAAATACTATTCATAAAGACTTGATCTTCAAGACACCAAGGATTAAAAATTATATATATCGGTACTCTATGCCAATAAGTCAATTCGCCTCCTTCTTTTAATTTAGTATCGATTTCAAGATGCCATATTCCAATATAGCTCGCAGGCGATGTATAAACTTCAATCGAGAGGACTGTCTCTTTTTGTTCAATAAATTTGAGTTTCCAAAGATCGTCCACTTCTGTTTCACCGATCAAAAGTGGTAATGGATATAAAGTTTTTCGTGGAATTGTCGGTTCTCTTCCGTTATCTAAATTGCCGAAATGAATTATTTGACACATTATTATCACAGTCGAAAGTTTTTAAATACAAATAAAAATATTCACAATATATTTACCTTCCATGCTGAATATGAGAGATATTAGATCGCTATCTGAATCAAAAGCTCTGTTGAATGTGATGTCGATTTTGAAACATTGACCTCTTCTGACAACCAAAGATGGGTTTTTCTCTTTCAACATTAGGTTATAGGTTTCTGTTTTGTGATTTATTCCATTTAATGCAATTGAATAATCTACATTAAGTACCATCAATGATCGAGTTGATCTTGAACTTTTTGCTGTAAGATCATTACAATAATAATTATTAATGAAAAAAAAACTTTCTAAGATGTTCCAATTTTCTTAATGTTTAATTCTATACCATTTATATATATATATATATATATATATATATATATATATATATATATATATATATATATATTGTGTTACTTTGAATATTTTTTTTAAATATGTGCCATATATTAAATTTACAATTAATTGTACACAATTTAATATTTATTTTATGATATTATCGATTATGATAAAATTATTTGTTTATGTCCTTTTATTTATAAATTATTAATTCTTTTTCAATATCTTTTAAATTCATTTAATATAATAACAACATGATTTATTTTCTATAATAAAATGTGGGTAGTATGATTAATAACTTTTAAAGAATTTATATTGTTATCATCGTATAAAAACAAACAAACAGATCTAGTTAAATAAAAGTGTATAAAAAAACATCAAATGAAAATGATGAATTTGCATAACACATTTTTTTTGTAAACTGAGACATTTACAATAAAATCCATTTTTTATTCAATGTTTATATATGTTTTCACTTAAAATATACTATACTATGTTCCTTAATTTATTAAATTGATTTTTAAATGAAAAAATATTCATAATTCCAATTTAGATCTATTAAACAATTACTGAGAAAGTGTGTAAATATCGTTTTTAATTTGTTATAACGAAAAAATTTCACTTATTAGCCATATTTTAATTATTAATGTCCAAATATTAAACAATATTATTAGTCAAAATTTTAAAACAAGGTATGATTTTAGGATTCCTTTATATATTTTTTTTTCTCATGGTTCTTAAAGTATCAAAAAATATAACCTATATTAAAATATTAAACGAAATACAAAAAAAAAACTTACGTGATACATATGTTGGTTGAAAATCTGGTCTCCTAAAGGAATTTCTAATATTTCCCATTACTCGACCGATTGACTCCATTTTTTTCTATTAAATTATATATATATATATAAATATTCTATATTTAACGTAAAATTCTATGACCTATGAAATTGAAATCTCAGCGATAAATGATCAAAACAGTTAACAACTCGATGAATAATAGTATACAACAATAATATTAGCACTAATAAATTTTACTGTTTGAAATTTTTGATAAAATATATGATATTCTATGGTTTGATCCTGATTTTTTTTTTTAAAGTTAACTATAAATAATTTAAATTATATTTTTTTCGTGCGACAATGAGATAAAATTTACATCTATAACAGTTTAATTTATTTTCAACTGCAATATATTTAGTACTTTTAATTTCAAGTCATTAAGATTTTTTTTCCGTTAAAACTTTAGTTTTAAAATAATGCTATAATTTAATTTTCATTACTATTGTCTAAATATATTTTGAAAACTTATTGCTATGAAAATTATTTATATTTAAGTACATGCATGTAAATCCTTATAAAATATTCCAAATAAAATATATCATGAGATATAAAAAAAATAATAAACATTTAAAAAAAATATGGCATGTTGAATAAGGAGATATTGCATTAAAATATTTTTTTATAAGGACAACGCTTGATTTTTTTCAATAAGACTCAAGTATTTATTTTATTTTTATTAAAATATTTGTCTTATAAAAATTTCATATATTCAGTTTTATAGAAATATGGGAATAAAATAAAAATATCTTAATATATAAATCAGTTATTTATTTGTAAAAAATTGTAATAATTAATTAAAATTTATATCATCATTTTAAAATTCATTTATAATAAATATTTTATTCATTCGTGATCATTATTAATTATTATACAATTCCACATGACTTATAGCAATAATCATATTATTTATAAGTCTTATTAACAATAAAAATATAATGACATATAAAGAAGCAATTATATATAACATTAAATATTTTTATAACTTGAAAGAAAACAAAATTTACAAAAAAATCATTAATAATAAAACGTGTGCAATCATTTAACATAATAGAATCCGTGTGCGAATTTGTACATCGGTCTACTCTAAAAATTTAAATCGTTTTTAATAGCCGTTTTACATTCAACCGAAATTCATTCACATATACAAATATGTTCTTAAATCACAATACGAAAAATTTAAAACTATTTTGATTAATTCTTCACAATATAATATAGTTCAAAAAAAATTGAATTCTGAAAATTATTATTTTACAAAAATTTCTCATTTAAAACTAATTAAAAAAAACATAAAATAATAAACGTATTTTAAACTGGAATAAAACGATAACCGGTAATACCGGTAATCTCTTTTGAAGTAAAAGTGGCACTGATTGATTGTACACCTAATTTAGTTGGTATCAATTCTACAACTGCTATAGCATATTCTCCAGAATGAACAGGCTGAAAATTAACAATTACAGTATTAATATTATCCTTAAAATAAATATTCTTCACATATCTATTATGTTACATCATTTTTAATTATATACAATAACAGAATAAAACGTTTCAATGGTCACTAAAATGGATGTTTAAAAAAAAAAGAAAATGGCGATATAAATGTAAAAAAGTCATAAGCGATTTATTTTTAACCATCTCAGATTGGTTATAATAAATGGAATATATGAATATTATATATATATATATATATATATATATATATATATATATATATATATATATATATATATATATATATATATATATATATATATATATATATATATATAAGCAATATTGACTTACCATTGATAGCCTAGACAATATTTCATGAGATGTATTAAAGGCATCAATATGAAATTCTCCTGATGTCAAAGTAATTGGGAAAGTGTTTTCGAATCTAAGTATAACTTGCAAAGGAACACCGACAACAGCACGTCCATTCACCGAAATGGCTATTTCCGGTATGGCCAATTGAAATTCATATACAACATATTTTTCATAATTGGTATTCACAACTTTAAACAGGCACGTAACTTTGAAATAATACTGAAAATGCAAAATTATAATTGCCACGTTGTATATTATAGTCGTATATGTATCATATATTAGATTTTTATTTTCACCTGAAGCAATTGAAAATGACGATATTCCGGAAATGTGACGTCAATTTCAAACTTTTCAGCATTCTGCGATGGTACAGTAACATAAAAACTGTATTTTTTTATTGTTTTCTGTAATTTTCCCATGTAATTGTATAAACTGATATGAACGCAACCTTTAACGTCACGATTGTTATTCTCTGAAGAATTTCTAATGAAACCGATCTGAAAAAAAAAATAATTCAATATAATTCTTGACTATGGAAGTGAAGTTTTAATTATTTCTTGAACTCATTACATTCTATTAATTTTATCTTGAATAAATATTCAAAAATATAAATTGAATTAACAAATTATATATGTAATTATAAATAAAAATATTTTACCACAGTGAAATCTTCGCCAATCACATAATTTTCCCTCAATATAAAATCAAAAGTAATTTGTTCTATTTTTTCGTTTATATCGAATCTGGAAAAAGAAGTTCCATATTGTTGAAGATTACTATATCCAAAATTATATTCGTCAATATGATTTGACGGTTCTTTATAATTAAATGTAATATCCTAAAATAAAAACATTTTAAAATCTATCAATCATTAATATTTGAATATTCATAGCAAATATTATAACTTTTTGAATACCCTGCAAAAATTTATGCCAATAGTTTTGACCATTGCTTTTGTACATAATTTTCTAGGATCAACTTCGAGAAACTTTTTAACACCTAAATTGTTCTTTTTCACTCTGATCTATAAAAATATTATATCAAATAAGTTTTTTTTTATTAATTTTTAATACAAATATTAGTAATAGTGTAATTACTATTTCAGAATAGATTTTCGAGTGTATATATTGACTGTCAGGCTGAAATAACGTTTCTCCTTCTTTTATAGCAGTTACAGAAACGGGTCCTAAATTGCTAATACCATTGGGATTTTCTTGTGGAGTACCATCAAGAATTTGCCATCCATCATGTTTAGAATTCAAATTTGGTCGTTTCATCCACACCTGAATCATATTATTAAAAAAATTATATGATATAAAAATACATATGATAAAAATAAACGGATTTTTATGCTTCCACATTTAAAGTACATTAAATATATATATATATAAGTAAAGTAAATACATATTTTTTACCTCATTCCAAACGTGAAATCTCCATAAGCGTTCTATAGATTTTTCGTTTTCATCATTATCTATTTCGATTTCTAGCGCTAAACTTCCATTAGTATCGTGAGCAACATTACAAACAGTTACCGGTCTACAGGGCAAACCCAAAGTTCGACACACTATGTTTAAAAAAAAATATTAAGCATTTAAACTTATAGTATTTACAAAAAAAAAAAAAAATATATATATATATATATATATATATATATATATATATAATCTTTATCACATTACATGTAGTTAAAACTCCAGCGAATACCCAGCATTGTCCATATTTGACGCTTTGCTTAGTTTCATAATAATTTTGCAATATTTTCAAAGAACTTTTCCACATATAAGGATGTATCCCATCATTACAGAGATTTTCCCAGCATCCTTTCACTACGCCATTCTTATTTTTATTATTAACAACCGACGATAGAACACGCGATACTTCGACCGGATCACCCATATCACTGATACGAATCTTAATTTATTGACATAAACATTAAATTAATACAAAAAAAAATATTGTATATATATATTTTTAAAGAAAACGATTAAACTTATAATTTACTTTTCCAACATTTTTGAGTAGATATAAAGCACAATCTAAAACATCTTTTTCAAATTGACAAAAATTCCATAATGTTGCAATATCATTATCTCTATAGATTATACCATATTCCATTTCGACAAATTCAT
Organism: Leptonema lineaticorne; assembly: GCA_024500535.1. Classification (NCBI taxonomy): domain Eukaryota; kingdom Metazoa; phylum Arthropoda; class Insecta; order Trichoptera; family Hydropsychidae; genus Leptonema; species Leptonema lineaticorne. Next base: position 2,429,973 of record JANIJI010000030.1, on the reverse strand, counting down.
GACGAGCTGCTTTACCTTAAATTATATATTGACTTGCATATATATCGATAATATTAATTTATGAAATAATTTGAATGTAATATATTAAATATACTTTACTTGTGAGAAATACTTGGTCATCGGAACTCCATGGATTAAAAAGTATATATATTGGTGTTATGCTTTCATATATTAACTCGTTACGTTGCTTTGTTTTGATTCCAATCTTTAAATTCCATACTCCAATAAAACTATTGGACGATGGATAGACATCGACTATTATTGACATATTATCATATTTGGAATAAAGAACTTTCCATTCTTTATCGGTGGGATACGGTTTTTCAACAAGAAGTCGCAACGGTAACATTGTTCCTCGGGCGATCGACGGTTCTTTTTCATCTAAATTAATAACAATAACAACAAAAACATTTATTGAACAAAACATTAACAAGATATTATATAAAAGTGTGTGTTGACAAAAATGAAATATTACCTTTTAAACTAAATACAAAATATATTTCATCGATTTCTGAATTGAACGGCCTGTTAAATGTTAGGGTCATTTTAAACGTTTGACCTCTTCTAACTACTAAACATGGATTTTTTTCTCTTCGCATAACCTCATAGTTTAATGTTCTGTGATCGAAACCATTTCTAGATATATGATAATTGACCAGAACTATAGATAATGCACTTGGTATTAGTGAATCGTTTGAAGCTGGAATAGTATAAAAAAAACTTATTATTATTTTAATAACAACATGTAATATATATACTCAAATAAAAATAATTTCAAAATTTTCATACACATATAAGAATTTCAAAGACTGAGGATTATTCTATTATATTTTGAATATTTTTTTTTTATTTTCATTAATATAAACATTATATTATTTTTTTATGTTGATACTACCTACATAGTAATTATTTAATAATTAATATTATTAAACTGAAATGTAGCCAAAAACTTATAATATATATATATATATATATATATATATATATATATATATATATATATATATATATATATATAAATATTTTAATTTTAATATATGTTATTGATAAAAGAAAAATTTTTCACCAAAAAAAATGCTAAATTTAAATTAACACAAACTATTATTAAACTGCAATTAAAGTTCAGTGAAATGAAAAAAAAACACAAAATTAACCAAAACTTATACGTAATAAATAAACACAGCTATTGAACGAAATTTATTTCATAATAAATATAAATTAAAAATGAGAAAATAAATAACAAATCATTTCATGCGGTTCAAGAATTCTTAAAGACAATAATTTATTTATTGTATAATTTATAGTTAATTACAAATATTTTTATTTTCATCGTTTCAGACTATTTTTAAATATAAATTTGTGGTTAATATTAGATATATGTAAATTTTAAAAATATATTACATGGATTCTCTAATGGAAAATTGGGATTTCTGCCTGAACCTCTACTTGTACCAGGATTATCCCGGGAATTTGAAGCAGAATCCATATTTTTTTATACTATATTATATTTTAATGTTTAAATAAATGACTTATAAGAATGAGCTTCAAACAATAAATGAACAAAACTAATAAAAATTTCTTCAATATGAATAGCATACAACAATAATTTGTATGCATAATTATTGATATATATATATATATATATATATATATATATATATATATATATATATATATATATATATATATATATATATATATATATATATATATATATATATATATATATATATATATATATATATTATACAATACTTTTTATTTAATAAAATATTCGTATATGATAAATAAAAATACCAAAAAAAATATTTTTTGAAATATAATAAAACGCAAAAATTAATTCCACCTTTTATTTAATATTCTGCTTTGTTATTATAAAGATTATATATATATATATATATATATATATATATATATATATATATATATATATATATATATTGCATTTCAGGTATATTAAAAATAAACGGTTAAATATTAGGTTTAAGTTGACAATTACAAAAAATAATAATAAATTCTTAAATTACTATTACTAAAATAATACAATAAATATGTTAAATAGTATTTAAAAGTTTAATGTAAAATTCAACTTGATTGATATGTACAAAAAAAATCTTAATAAAACATGTCAAAAATTTTTATATATAATAAAAGGAAAAAAAGTTCAGATTTTAAACCTCGATTTTGAATTTTAGATTTAATTAACGCAATTATAAAGTAGATTATGTTTAGTTTTACCATTTAATTGGTTTTAATACTCTTATAATTTCACTTAAATTAAAACATATTTTTATATAATAAAATCGCTAAATATATTTATGGCATATTTATGTTCCGTAATTAATTTAATACTTCTTAATAATTAGTAAAGTCACAAATTAAAATAAAATAAATGAAATTTGTTGATCCATTCTAAAATAAATATTATAAATATAATTTGATTCAGTATGAAAAATACTTTTTTTACATCGTAAATTAATTAACCGAATTTTAAATAATTTTACAATCGATTATATTATATATTAAAATACGATAAATATAAAATATCGATATTAATGATTAATTAAGAATATCATTTTAGATTAAAAAAGCATAAAATATTTATATTTCATATTAACAAATAGATCTGAGTACAAATTATCATACAAATATGATTAATATCCTATTTTTTGACACACATACATTCATTCGCTCATTTTTTTTTTATTTAATATTAATCATTCTGAACACAATAAATAATTTACATTTTGAGAATTAAAAAATATAAATCAGACTTCATTATTGGCAGGATTAGAATTTCCGTTTGTTTCACTCTTTGGTTGAACCATGAAGGCAAGAAAACCGTCAACATCGTCTAATTCTTTCGACGTAAATTTGGCAGCTATTGTGTGACGACCAGAATATGGTGGAACCAACTTTATAGTAGTTGTAGCAAACTCACCAGGTGGAACGCTCTGAAAAAATACAAAGAAAAAAAAACAATTATTCAGATATACAAGCATTATATTATATATGACGTATTGTTAAATTCAATATAAAACAAGTTTTCTTTTAATATGGTTCGAGCATATTATATCGGATATGGTGGTTACCAGTATTGTTATGGTCAAAGCGATCATATATAAATGTGAGTGTACAGAGTTTTTTCTCTTTCTGCCTCTAACTTTTGTACCTGATGGACACCTTGTATGGTTAAACGTATTACCAGGTACATACAGCTTTACTCCATGGATCAGAACAAATGATAACACACCAGTTTCCTTATCAACTATTAAATATTCATATTATATTATAAGTATCCCTTTTCTTTCCTCACATATATATAAACATTAACCCCTAATTAATGAACTCGACTCTTTGTAGTACTTTGTGTATGTTTTTTTTTTAATATATGTGTATTAAAATTCTTACGTACATCTTTCAATTTTATTTGAAGTTGTTTTTCCAAACCACATCCTTCAATACGGAATTCACATTTTCGCAAAGGTATCGGTAATGGATTCTCCAGTTTTATTACAGCTTCAAATTCTTGACCTGTCGTCGGTTTTCCTTGAATATTAATTTTGATATCGGGTTTTCGTACTCTGAAGTCATCTTGTGCGAAATATTCAAATTCAGTTTCAATAACGGTGGCCAAACATGCGATATTGAAAGAACACTAAAAACGTTTACAACAAAATTATCACTTAGTAACATTAATGCTAAGCAAATTCTTGAAATATCAAGTCTACCTGGTCAACGAGTCTGTTGTAATATTCATCGAAAGAAACATCCATTTTTATTTCTTCTTTAGTTCTAGGTTTAATGACTTGTTTGAATTCTTGTTTTTTCACTGGTTCTCCTATTTTTCCAGTATATAAAACAGTATCTACCCTTAAGTTGCCAGAAACAGTGTGTTCTTTATCGTTTGAATAATTTTCAATAATAATCACCTATAAAATATATTTTCAGTAAAAATAATGTTGATTATTTTTTTTTATTATGCTATAATAAAAATAGTATATATATGAACCTACCACACTGAAATTTTGACCAATTTTAATATCATCTCTTAGAGCAAAATCAAATCTAATATCATTAAATTCTTCGTTAAGATAATATCGAGAAAAGAGACTCTCTGACATTCTTAATGCTTTTAACATTGTAGCTCTTTCTTCTGTGCTCTTTTCTGGATATTTGTAATTGTCAGTGATATCCTAAGAAGAATAAATATTAAATTAAGTAAAAAAATAGATATGGAAGAATAAAAAAAATGAAATAAAGCAATACCTCTCTTTCCCATTTTCCAACAGCTTTTGTGGATATGAATTTACCAATAGACGTGACATCTTTACGCAGTAATTTCAAAGGTTGTGTAGGTCCAGCAAATCTCCAATAAACCTATCGTGCAATACCATAGTAAATAATATTATTTTAAACTTGAATTAATAATTCTGGATTATTTTAATTTAAAAATAATTACTTTATCGGCGTTGACTTCTGAGAATAAAAATCCATTGTCATAAGGTTTTTGTATTTCACCCATTTTGATAGCAGCAACAGATGAAGGACCACACCGATAAACATTATCAGACAATTCTTGAGGAGTAGCATCTATAGCTTGCCATCCTGAGTACTCTGCTCCAAGATCAGGTCGCTGCATCCAAACCTGAAACATTCAATATTTTTTTATTTTTTTTTTAAATTCAATTATGTTATAATTTATTACTAATTACCTCATTCCACACGTGGTAGTTCCAAACTGAATCGGCAATTTCTTCACTCATTATTTCACCTTTTTCATCAACAAAATAATCAATCGTCAAACTACTTTGTGTATCATGAGCTGAAGCATAATTAGTAACCACTCTGCTTGGTAATCCGATCGCTCTGCAAACTAATATATTTAATTATTATCATGCGAACTCACAAATTGTAATAGCAAAAACTAAAATTTTAAATTATATGTAATCAATCATACTTGTCGTTAAAACCCCAGCGAAGACCCAACACTGTCCATATTTAACTGGCTTTTTGTTTTTGAAATATGTCTGCATAATATCCATTGAACCAACCCATTTGGTGGGAGCAGTGCCACCACCAAAATCATCAGTCCAGTTTCCAAATAATACTCCATAATCGTCAGCCGAATTAACTGCTGCAGATACAGCCCGAGATATAGATATGGGATCACCTCTTAAATTACCTTTGACCTTTTATTTATATAAATCAAGATTTATTATTCATTCAACTTCAAAAAATATCAATGAACTTAAGTAGTTTTATAGAATAAAAAATATAAATAGTTTATTTACCTTGCCAACCTCTGATACAACATATAAAGCACAATCCAGCACGTCCTTTTCAAATTGAGCATATTTCCATATTGTTGGACGGAATCTATTATAAGAACCTCTCCAAATGAGACCAGTATCTGCTATAACATATTCTTCACATAGATCATCACCTGAAAATAAATGCGTATATATATATATATATATATATATATATATATATATATATATAAATTGCATAAAAATATTCAAATTTAAATTTTGATATTAAAATAATAAAATTATATTACCTTCCATATATACATTATCCAAAGGACACCAAGGATTAAATAATAAATAGAAAGGAATTTTATGGGAATAGCTGACTGCTCCATTTTTCTTGAGCTTAGTATCTACGTCCATCTTCCACTTGGCTACAATACTTTCCGGAGACGTCATAACTTTGATTACAACATGATTATCATATTTTCTTTCGACAACCGCACTCCATGTTGATGAATTGTCTTCGATGCTATCTAACAATGGTACAGCAACTAATGTACCTTGTCCATAATTAGGCTTCTCCGCATCTGCAATATACAATAAATAACCAAAGCGTGAGTCTAGGGCTCGTTTAATATTTATTTGTGCAAATTTATAATACAATGACGTACCTTCAACGCAGAATATGAATGATATGGCATCAGTATCCGGAGAATAAGCTCTGTTAAACGTTATATCCAATAAAAACGATTGACCTCTTCTCACGACCAAACCAGGATCTTTCTCGCGCAACATCACTTCAAATTTTAATGTATGATGTGCAGTTCCATTTTCGACTATGCAGTAATCGATTGATTGGACAGTTAAAACTTTAGATGATGTGACGGCTACATCTAAAATTAATTTAAAAAATATATTTTTTTAATTATATATAAAAGCACTATTAATTGTATTTATATATGTATTTCAATACTTGTATTTGTATATCATGTCATTTATATTGAAATTTAAATACTTATATTTTATATCAGAAGTGATCAATTATTTTTGAAGGACAGTATTACTTGTTGATTTATATAGAATGGTCTCAATTAAATTATTAATTAACTATAAATTATATATGTATCAATAGAGTATATTAATCAGCTATGTAAATTATGTTGTAATCATTATTAAATAGCGGTGAAAAAATGCATTGCTAGAAATGCAATACTGCACAAATATTTATATAATGTAACATGTTAGTTTTTTTTTAAATAAAAATATATGTTTAAAATTCACATGTAGACTGGTTACGTAAAATTAAAATTAAAACCAATGTTTTCCAACAAATTAATTCAATGTCAAAATATATATCATCGATATCAATGTAAAATAATTAAAGAATTTGTGACTTATGAATTCTTTAATCATTTTAATATACATTATCACAATTATAAACCATTCTTTACAATGATTAAACAACGTGTTCTAGAATTACTTGCATAAGAAACTCAAGAAATATATCTAAACGTAATGAACCTCGTTTAATGGCATTAATTCGCAAACTTCAACGTATATGGAAAACCTCCTCTGCAATTCGGTATACCTCAAAAGAGATTAAAATTAAAAAAAAAAAAGAGTCCTTGTAAATGCCATAATAAAATGTAAAAACACAACCTGATATTTTCATTCATAGTTATTTTTATAGAATTTTAAGAGCGAATAAAAAAAAACTAGAATTTCCATGATAGTCACAGTCGTTTTCTTGAATCATTAAAAAAACATATTTATTATATTTTAAAATGTAGTGCAAAACAAAAAAAAATAATTCAATCTTGAATTCTGTCTAAATTATAAATCTTTGGTTTAATAAATATAACGAGAATATTATTGATGACTTAAATTAAATATTTTAAGGGGAAAATATGATTTTAAAATTCCAGAGATTTGACGCAAACACATAAAATAAATATACAAAGTGCAATTTGTTTCAAATAAAGTCACGTTAATTAACAATATTAATATTACGCATGCATTTCTCAGTAAAAAATATAATATATATATATATATATATATATTTATATTTATATACTTATAAAATAATGAGTGAATACACATTCTTTATAATTACTTTCTCAACATGATTAAGTTGGAGTTTAACTGAAATTATGATGTCATAAAAATATTTTTAATTATTTGTATGTATGTCTGACCTTATTTATTTGTAATGCGATACCCTTTTTTTCTTCGAAGATTTATTATTTCAGACATACTTATTATTAACTTATATTACATATATATATTTATATAGAAATATTGCACATATGTATAAAACCATTATTTTTCAATTTTTATTGCCTTATTCCTTATTATATTATAAAAATAATTTTAAATTAAAAATTGCATACGATTTTCATAGATGTGTAAAACCAGAAAACTGCATTTTTTTTCTTAATAGTTTGAATCTATTGATTAATATCTTTATACTTTATTGATATGTCATTATCATTAATATTAAAATCATATACCAAATTATAAATAATGTTGAATATATTATCACTATTCTTTAAATTAGAATTAAATAAGGAATATTAAAATAAATTTTTATAATCCAAGATATTAATTAAAAAAAATTGTATCCTTATTAAAAATTGCAATTTTTTTATAGTACAACTTTATTATAAAACAATTCTGACTTTTATTTTGTATTATATATTATGACTTATAATTTCATTTTTTACTCTTATAAGATGAACAGTTTAGTACGAAAAACTATTAAAATTTAGATTCTTAAACTATTATAGTATAATAACGTATAAAGTTATAAATATCATTGTTTATTTAAGATAAATCGGACTTAGAAACATTAACCGAATTTCAATTACATTTTAAAGATCAATACAAATAAATCTAACTGCAATAGAACAGCACTATAAATATTAGAAACCATCGTTACTCTTTTACAATCGACATCTTGACTCGACCTATCATCGGCTGCCTACACACGAAATAATTGTGAATAAAACTTACGCGGTCTGTAAGAAATATGGTTAGCACGTCGTCTATTTCTGCTCAGGACGTCATTCCACATTCTGTTGAAGACGTCCATCTTAAACGGGATCAGAAACTATTATGAAAAGTTTAAAAGTGGTCTCCTTAATGCGCGCACTCGTACTGATCTGAATCGATCGTCTGCGGTAACATTTCGATAAGTTCCTTCTTGTGCCCACACCAAGAATATGCAGCCTACGGACGAAGGAAACTCGTCATATGTAATACTATCGAAGGTCGAATAGTAGCTATTGTGGAACACACGAAAGGAAATTGCATTTTTTTTTCGTTATTCCTCATAGCATGTAATATGAGATTCATTAATTTTCTTAAAAACAATATTTTTACAATATGGTGGCATGAAAATGTTCATCAAAATATTGGAATTCTTGCCAAAATTAACATTCGATAGCTCACAACTTTAACCTAGTATTATAGACTAGAAATTGTCATTGAAAATGAAGATTATTTCAGCAGATATCGTTTTTGTTACATCAAAGCTCATATAAGAAATTAAATTAAATTAATCGCAACTATCATTAATGTTAAACAATCTTTCAAAAATATTATGAATTTGAATCCAAGACTAGATAATTAAAATGTCATCGAACCAACATATATATATATATATATATTTTTTTTAATAAAATCAACAAATATTTTATTCATTATCTTGAAATGATGTCAATATATATTATGAAAATTAAGTAATATGAATACATGCAGACAATACATTTGTAGAACAATATTTTAAAATAAACATTCAATTCATCTTCGAAATATGTTTTAGAAATTAAAAAAATATATAATTATGACACATAATACATTCCAATTATAGAAATCACCGTTAAAGAGGATTGACACGTTTGTTGTACTTTTAATAATGTGCTTCCTTTTAAAGAATCGTAATAATGATTGAACAGTTTAACACGAACAATAATCTAATGAAGCATTATGTAATATCCTTTTTTTGGATGAAACGGTTATGCAAAAATTACTCAAGAATTCTAAAGTATAATGAATTATTTTATTTAAAAAAATATAATGTATACAATTACATATAATTTTATTAAAAAAATATATAAAAAATAAATTAATGAGAATACAATCTCATGAATTATTAAAATATTATATATTGTAAACTATTTCATATATTACAAATATAAGAATTATCTGTTTATAATTAAAATAAAGATCTAAATAACATTTATTTTAATTATAAACATTTGTAAAATTTGAACATAAATTAGTGAACATTCTATAATTTTGATTTTCTATGTGAAAACATGTTATAATTTTTAATTAGCCTTTATAACCAATTTTTTCTTACTGTTAGAAAACGGTAAAATTATTTTAATTTCATTAGTGTGTGCATTAATTTCAATAATATTACAATTTTATATTAATATTATCCTTATTTTTTTTTAATTTAAATTTTCTTTAAATTGTCAATTCAAAATCAAATCATCCAAAAGAATTAGCTTATCACAAAGTTTTCGATAGATCAATTCGAAAATTATTTGTAAAAAATATTATATACGAATATAAATCTTGATAATTTAATTTTAAATAATAATCAAGACTTGCAGTCTAATCATGAAAATGTATTCCTGTTGAACAATAACACATATTCACATAAAAATATCAACTTAAATCGTTTAGAACACATGTAATAAATGTTAGAAACAAGTTTACAATTGTTTTTACTGAAAATATTCATCGGAATTTAGCGATAAACAGCGATTTTTCCATATCCATTTTAACGCGTAAACATGTCAAATACTATTTCATTACTAAAAGCACGTATCTAGTGTTCTAATTCATTCAAATTATGTGATTCTCAAGGTAATCTAGTCTATGTGATTTCACTGAGATGATTCGCATATATGTTACAGTAGCCATACTTGGAAAATTTCATATATCCACTGCAATTATGCACTAAAATGAAAAATTAGTCAGAAAAATCATTCCACAACATATACGGAGTTTCGCATTAAATAAACAATGAATTCATAACAATAAAATAGTGCAATTCCATAATGATTTATATTGATACAGGGCCAAGGTATTTGCATAAATCATATTCTTGTTATATCATCCATAATTCATTAATTGTATGATAAAATTTATTTCTTATTATTAAGTGACAAATATATATCATATTTAACATGATGATCGTTTTTTGTTTAAATGAAATAATTTATTATCATCGAAGAATAAAAAAATTGTAAGGTGAATTCAAATAGTTAATTGAATTGACCTTATTTTTAAGAACTATAAATTAAAGTATTACACCTGCTATTTGCGGATAACAAGTTAAAAAGTCGATTTTTCGTAATATTATACACATTTTCTCACTTTTTGTTTACAAAAAATATTATATTATTTTTAACATTGTCAATTAGACTAACAATGCAAAACTTTTTAACCTTTTTTAATAAATAAAACTATGAAGAAACCTTTTTTTTTTTAATTAAAACTTTATAGAAAGTATTCCAATGTAAATTCCTGAATTAAATCACAAATATCAAATTTACTATATATTAAAAAACCTCGTAAACATTATTTCTATGTGAGCTCAAAGCTTCACAAAAGCTTTCACACATTTTGATAATTTTGCTCCATAAAAACTATCACGTTTAAATATTATAATAATGGTTTTTTTTTAAAGATTATACTAAATTCAAAAATGTAAATTTATTTTTAACATGAAAAATCACTATAAAAACAAATAAAATTATTCAATAAACAGGTCACGACCTAATCAATCAATCCCAACCAACAGAAGAATGGAAATGCAAAGTGTTAAAAAAATATCACTAAAATTAACGTTCGCTTAAAATATTATAAAAATAAATACAATATTGGCATTGTTTATTGCAACACAAAATAGTCACCTTAATTGAAATTCAGTATTGTCATATAACGCCTTCTTATTAACAATATTCAAATCCGACCACTTTTTTTTTCCTTATCAGTTTTCACTATCGATGATATATGTTATACGATTTACGACATTCTTTCTTTGTTTACATTTTTTTTTTATTGTTCTCTGTGATTACCAAAACAGTAAGACAGTAAAAAATATTGTATTCATAAAAGGTAAAAAAAAAAAAATCAGCAAGCAACTTACATACGTGACTTTTTGAAATTAATTTCAGAAACAAACGATCGTTATTCCAAGTCATTATTGATTCAAGGTGCAACAATAGTATATAAAATGAAGAATTCTTTATAAATATATATATATATATATATATATATATATATATATATATATATATATATATATATATACATGTTTAATGCAGAGATATTGAATTGAATTTATGAAAAGAACCAAGTTGTAAACTGACAGTACACTTGGGATATGGACTAACAACAATGGCATTTAATATATGACACCTTAGATTTTTTTTTATGACAGTGATTGTTATTTATATTCCATATATAATATATATTTTTTTACAATGATTGTGATTTATAATGTTTTATAATGAATAATTATTAACTCTAATTGATACATAACTGATGATTCTATAAACCGTACAAACTTTAACCTTTTTTTTTTAATATTTAGTTTTTTTTTACTGTTCATTTTTTATAATAATGATTTCTTATTAAATAAACTACGATTATATGTTCATTTCTCTTCAATAATATTCAATTTCACATCAGAGATTAATCACTAACCAGTTCTACTAATCAGTGTCTAATAGATTTCAACTATAATAATTTAATGAATTTATCTTTTATCGCCGTAAAACTATTTTTTCTAGGAATAATTACATAAGTGGAATTCGTTTGAGAAATACGACATGCACCTCGGTCACAACGTATCGCCTTCAATCAAGAATACTTCACAATTGCATCAAAGCAATGACCAGATGCGTACAATTAGCATACAACAAACAACCGTACAAATGAAAAATAACATAGAAAATACGAATTCCTATCCGACGATGCAATGCAAAATCAACATGAAGATGGACAGCTTCCTGTTAAAATCTAACAAAGCGATCGATTCAAAAACAAACGTTCGTTTTCTTCGTGTCAGGTATGTCGAGTTAAATATTGGCGCATTCCATGGGTGCGATATTTATCTGGTTTAACTTTTGAATTCCAATCGTCGTCTGTACGCATGTTTTATTATTGATTTTTTTTTTGTTTTTGCAAAATCTCAGTATTTTTTTGGTGTGTGCGTTTAAGAAAAAAAAAAACTATCAAAACGAGAGCGAAGGTCAAAAGTATTGGCGATACCTGCCCACCCATCTCTCAGCAGATAAAAATGGAAAAAAATGTATGCCAGGTGTTGTAAACATTCTCGTTTTCAATGTCATATAAGATGTGTGTCACATTTCACCGAAATTATGTTTATGAATTACTACTTTTCGTAGAAAAAAAAACTTGAGATGACATAATGCTAAAAATAATTTATATATATATATATTTTTATATATAAATCACTGTTAATTAATCGTGTATTAAATAAAAATTAACGGTTCAGCGAAGAACTGATGACCCAAGAAATAAATCAAATATCACATTTGAAATTCCATTTGAATTAAAATGTAATGAGAAGAAAATAAATTTACAAAAATATATATCGTCATATATTATAATAATCGAAAGAAATAAAAATTGTAATATTTTCATTTCAAATATCCTAATAAATACACCATTAATATTTAATTGACATTTTAAACCTTGACTGCACTAAGGTCAACTGGACAATAAATTTAAATAATCATAATATAGAATTTAATTCTCTAAAGCTATATATTATATTTTCAAAAGAAAACATGCTTCATCTACTAAAATAAATCTAAAGAATACTGTTTATACATATAAAATATTATAATAATGCATGAGTTAATCAATATATGCCTTCAAACCCACGTTCTATAATATTTATTAAACATTTTCATCGGTTAAAAAGGTATATTATGTATATTTATTATCAAGAAAAAAAGTAATATCTGAAGAGTGTCAACTTGGCAACTCGATTTTATATACATAAATTAAAACGAAGGTATCTCAATAGAGAGACCTTAAAGAGTTAATATTATTATTATTATTATTTTATTATTAATAATAATATGTGTATTCGAATGAAATGACTCACCAAAAATAAAAATTGGCTAACACTGTTTTTGAATAATAATTATACATAGTCTAATGTTTATCAATGAAAATCTCGATTGCATTAAAAGCACAATTTTCCAAATACACCTCCGCAAATTATTCGTTTTCGGACGAATACTTTAATAACAGACTATACAATTGTATATATAAAATTTAAATTTATACACAGGTGTAAATTTTTATGGAACACATTCGAATTAAAACAATATAAACATTTCAAAAATTATTTTTTTTAAGATTTTAAAATTTGATGTACAAAACCTCAATAAAAAGAACTATTTTCAACGAGAAATAATATTAAGAAAATAATATTAATGAGTTAATTAAATAAAACCTTTTTAATCTATTATTCTTCAATGTGCTGAATCTTTAAAGATTTTTGCAATAATTTATTAAATTGTACAATAAAATTAATTCCGAACTATTTGTAAAACGCGCCATTTAAGTCTAAATAATGACACTCGAATTAAGTCATAAAAGATTAAAAATCGGCTTTATTCTTTTTCTTTATACATAAACAAATATTATAAAAATATAATCAAATCTCTTATCAGACAGTTTTATTCGCTCAATTACAAAATCGTAATCGTTATTTTCACTACGATTATACATATAATTACGTTGAAATTTAAAGAGGAAAGAATTTCACGAAAAAATTATAACAATTTTTTTTTTGTTATTAATGAATATCATAAACCGCAAAATTAGAAGGAAAACATTTTTTTTAATGAACCAATTTTTAGGTCAAATCCTCGTGAGTAAAACCGATATAAGAACTCGTTATAACAAAAAAAAAATTGTATAAAGAAGATGTAAATGTTAATGATTATATCACGTTTTATTTTAACTTAATTGAGAATTCCAGACCGTCAAAAAAATTGTCTAGAGTGCCCAAACTGGTTATCTCGTCACAAACGAGCATTTTGCATTTAGAGTTCAAAATATAGGTTAAATATTCAAAGTAAAGGTCAAATCTCAAATATGTACGTCTAATTGTATTATTGTTAAGACATTAAAAATTCTAACAAAAATATTTCATATTAATTTTCAATTGTAGTGTGCCATATAATATTCATATAAAAATTTTAACTAAAAAATTAGACGTACAAAATTCAATGTCCCAAACCTGATTTTATTTTCATAGAAGTTTGATGACCTTTAAGACAGTGTTGCATTGGTAAGATTTCAAAAAATATAACCAAAAGTATCTATTTACAGTAAATTCTGCCCTATAACATAATCTATTTATACTGCTTTATATTGAAAACATATGTTAAATATAAATCAAAAATATTATAAATGCAAAAATAAAATTCTTTTTTTTTTTTTTTTTGAACACAAACATTGAAAAGTTTGTTTTTGAATGCAATCATATTCTTACATTACTACGTAATAGTTTAAAAAAAAAACGCATATTCCAATTTCTAAAAATTTTAAAAGCCACCATTTTATAAACACCATTATTTAATATTCAAAACGTACACAACTTGGTCATAAATATTACAATTTCGACCAAGGTCTAGTTGCATCGTAAACTTTTGCAAATTGCGTGAGCGTTGTAAGTACATATATATATATATATATATATATATATATATATATATATATATATATATATATATATATATATATATATATAATATTATATAAGTAAAATAACAATTTATATATTTTTAATATAAAAAATAAATTATTATATATAGCCGTATTTGGTTTTATCGAATCTCGACCGATTAAAAAGAAATAAAATATACTTTCATAGTAATTTAAGTCATAAATCGTACACCGAGAAGAAAAATCTTAAAATTCTATTATTGGAACGTGATTCAGTTATATTGAAAAACGCGTTATTGACATTTTCGAGTGTCTACTTTTTATACGTATATAAAAAATATTTAAACATGTGTTAATTCAACGAAATGACTAAAATAATGCAAATTAATTACTATTACCTAATCATTATTTTGATCTTCCTTGCGATATCTCTTATGCGATTTAACTATTTAAACGTATATTGCTCATACGTTCGTTAAAATTGTTATAAAATTGAAATTTCATTAAAAAAGACAGTTCACAATACATTTTTTTTTCTAAATAAAATATAACAAATATAAAACACGAGTGTTTTTTTTTTTATTCAATTACAATTGAAATTAATCATATCATGATTATTCAAATAAATTCCGATAATACATCTCGTCTTTTCTCATCATTAATTTTATTCCGTGACCATCATTTAAAAAGTATCGAACCGATAGATATTATTCAAAATTGCATATAAATCGCAATCGCACTATATCAATGATTATTTATTAATAAATTTGTAATAATAGAACAATCAAATATATTATAATATATATATAAAAGTGCATTTTAAATATGCGCATTTAAAAATAGAAGATGATCAATGTGTCCAATAAATTCACGACCAATTGACAAATTAACGGCGTTACAGATGTACAAACAGACACGCGTTTATATGCTACTATTATTTAAAAAAAAATGTATTTATTATTTACATACCGTTATCATTACAACTGGGCGGTTTAGATATATCGCTCAAATTCACACTTTGAGACGGTTCGCATTCGGGCCTCCATACTTTTCTGAACAGACCGCATTTGAAACAGTCGCAGCACGAGCTCAATCTGTTACCCATAGCGCCTTAAAGCGTGTCGTTACGTCGACGAAAAAGTTCGACGTAACTCGAGTATATATTAAAATATATATATGCGTGAAGAAAAACACCGAACGAACGCAGTCAGAGTCACTTTCACTACTGTTGAATCGTAAACGAAAACGATTCGTTTTGTATAGCACACTTCGATGACCCCACTCTTTATATATATATATATATATATATATATATATATATATATATATATATATATATATATATATATATATATATATATGAATGAATGAAACCGAAGATGAATCGTGTTCCAGCAGGATAATTTTCATATGATTCATACAGGAAAAAGGAACTATTTTTTTTTCAAATTAAAAAAAAAAAAATTTTATATATAATATTGTTTTTGATTAAATTAATTTTCGACATTGAAAATGGTCGAATCGAAATGCGGTACAAAATATTAAAAAAAAAATCGCAAATATCCTTTTTGTGTGATTTTTTTTCAATTTCACTTTTTCTTCTTTCCATTATAATAGTCTAAATCTATAATATGTACTGAACGTGAAAACTTTACGATCGTTTTATGAAAGTCGTTAAGCTTTCTTATATATGACTTAATATATTATCTACAATCCATTCAATATGCACATTATATATTAAATCTCTACTAATATACTCAATGAATTTTTTTTTTAAATTCTTAAAATTACTAGTAATTATAATATTATATAAAAACTCACAATTACAAAAATTCTTCTTTGATTTAATATTCAGGATGTATAAAAAAATAAAGTCTCTTTAGAAATGTTTGATAAATTTAAAGAAATATTAACTTTTTAGTTTAGAAAAAAAAATCAAGGATACTATTTCACATTTTATAAAGTGCACACCACACGAAATAATAAAAATAAGTTGAATACAACTGATTTAAACGTGCTATGTCTGGTATTAAAAATTGTCGACTTCTCACTTATTTATAAACATTATTTTAATTTTCATTAATACGTAATTACTAATCAATGTTCTGATCATTAATATGAAAAAAAAAATTAATATTAAACTTTAAACCAACGTAATTTTTAATAGGAAATGACGAAAATGTGGTTGATATTTCACAAAATAATATATCCCAACACACACTATTTACCTTATTTACGGTACTAATTACTGTATTAGTAATATTTTAATTTATTATTCATTTTATTTTAAAATACGATTTAAAACAAATAACTCCATAATTCAATGCCAATGAAAATTTCTACATTAGAAATTTTCTTCATATTTAATATAGGTTTTCTTTTTTTTTAATATCACTTATTTTCTCTGATATATTCATATAATTCTATCAATTAAAAAAACAATATGGTTATATATTATATTTTACTCGCATTATTAATATTTCATATGTCCAATGATCATGAATCATTAGTGATATATAATTATAAATCGTGTTCAAACTGGATTTGCCAAACATGTAAGAGGAAAATATATCAAAAACAATTCCTGATAATAAAATTCATGGAAACGAGTGCTGGAGAAACATCCTAAAATACAGATTGAATATTGAATGAAATTCCCTTGATAAGAAAAATCCAGTGCAAATTATTGGAAACACCCAATGTCCAGTGTAATCCATTATCAATTATCCGATGAGGACGAATCGCAATTAACTCATGACGAATGATTCTATTAGAATTGCACACGAATAATATAAAAATAGGAATGTCGAATTGGATCGGTTTATTTTCGATTCCGTAAATTATTGCCAAGAAATCGAATCGACTCTTCGACCGATCGATCAATCATACGAACGCATTCAATTAACCGTTCTTAACTATTAAATATAAATAGGTTAAACATGAATGAAAAAAAAAAAGCAAACGAATAACCCAATTAATCGCAAAGCATTGTTTAATTGCTGACACAGAATGCCGTTAATTAATGCGATTTAACGATACAGATTTAATTTATTATGTCGCCGTGAAGAATGATAAGAATTCAACAATATTTATAATATTATACATATATTCCTATTAGCTTAAAAACTTTTTTTTTTTAATACAATAAATCACTTAACTAGAGTAATAGCTTAAGCGGTCTAGTTAAACTTTATATTTTTGAAATGATGTCAGTCTTTCAATTACTGATATTTGTATTGTTGCAATTGTACTATTTTTGAAATTTCCCTCAAGTGCTATTTATTTTTAAACACTGTTTTCCATAAAACAAATCTGTTATATAATACAAGAGTAAATTATTAACTTGAAAATCGGTCACATTTTCAACCGTTCTTTATTTATAATCGTATATTTTGTATTTTAACAAAATATTTATATAATTCAAAATTAGATATTTTACAAGATCGAACATTCCAAAGTAAAAAAAAAAGAAAGACGATTGCTGTAGTATCAAATTGAAAGAAGTCTTTCTATTTCGGTTCAACTTAGTAGTGATCAATAGGATGAACATTTTTTTTCAGATCATCGTAAAATTCTACTGAAAACTTTGAAGTGGAATACTACAATTTATAATGAAAATAAATCAAACGTGATCACAAGTAGTGTAAATTATACAAAAATATGTATATTAAAAATGAAATTTACATTTATATAACCAAATAATATTTAATATATATTTTTAATTTTCATATAAACAAAAATTTTCTTGTTTAAAAGAGTTTGTAATTGTTTTTATTTCTAAACCTTATTTTCAATCGGTCGCTTATTTAACAAAGAATTGGAATTGCGCCATCTGTACGCATTTCAAATAAATATTATTTTTTAATAGAACTTGAAAATCTCATCAATATATTAAAAAATAATATATTTTGTAATATAAGTTATGTAATAAAAAAAAAAACAATTTTGTTTAAGATAGATCTAAATTATTAAAAACATTGTAAATCTCTGTTAATCTCTATACGTAAGTCCTGGAATTTTTTTACGATATCATAAAATTAAATATTTCAACGGTATATTCATTTTTAATCAGTGAAATTTCAGTATATAAATATTTTGGATTTTTACATACATTTCTCAACAAACGGAACCATGAACGAATTTTTATATAAATTTATTTTTGTCGATAAACATAATTTTTATAATGCTGTCAAAAATTGAGCACAGAAAATAAAATTGAATTGAATATCAATTTTGTTTCAAATAAAACAGAACATAATAAATAGATCTTTATCAGAATTCATACAATGTAAAAGTTGAGAACAGCTGAAATGAACCATAAAATCATAGTTTTAACCCACTAATAAACTTCTCGTCTCAACTTTATATATTCACAGCTGACTAAAAATCACTCTGACCGTAAACATTTTCGGCGATTTATGTCTGAACGCGTATTCGATATTTTATATTTCCGTTCTCGGCTTCAGGCGAGAGATCCTGAAACAATATTGTGTTTTCAGCACCCGCTAGCGATTCGAACGTGAAAAACACAAATACGATTATTTATCGGTTATTATACTTAACAATTTTAAATCGTTCAATTTTAGAACATTCATTCGTCTGTGAACTTTACAGCTGTTTATTTTACAAAATGGACTCAGACGAAACAATGGCTTTGTAACTATGTTGTGCGAAAAAAATAATCTGACAACAGTCTCAACATGATAAACGAACACGTCTGATCTGAAATATTTATTATAATTCGGTGTCTTTTATGTGAAATTTATAATGAAAAAAATAGATTAATAATTTTATCGAAACTAATATATATAAATAATTATAAACATTTTTTCAATAAGATAGAAAAAAATAGATTTATGTTTTTGACATAATTTTATGAATTTTATCAGCAATTTAACAATTTCCAATAATTTAAAAATATATCAAGTCATCTCAGAAATCCACTTAATAAAATTGAGTTATTTATTTCAGACTCCAATATATACATATATATATATATATATATATATATATATATATATATATATATATATATATATATATAATATGATACAACATTTCTAAAAATAATTATGTTGAGGTAAGGTGACTGTTAACTTGTCATAGTTTTCCAAATTCCCGGTTTTTTTTAACATTATTATTATTTTACGCAGTATTATTATGACAATAACAAGTTCAATGCATTGTGGACGTGATAAGGATGCAATTTCCTGCGGTTATATCGTTAGTCAATTACGCGATTATTCATTAATTTGTAAAAATAGTTTCTTTTTTTCTTTATATAAAAAGGATATCTGATGATAAAATTGATAAATCAATAATTAAGTATTTGATGCAATATTTATAAATTATTATCAATTTTCTACACTATCAGCTTTATTTTTTTTTCCTAATGAGATCTATTGAGTGTATATAATCTATTAAAAACATTTTTTTATGAGTTTTTATGTTGTATTATGAAAAAGTTAGAAAATTCATTTATTTATAATTGGATTAAACAAACATTAATATATTAATATTGAGTATGTCTTATAAATATAAATAAATAATAACATAAATTTATCTTCATATTAATTAAGGCAGTTGAAAAATAATAAATAAAATTACAAAATTTCCTTCCTCTGGGAAAAAAAAATATAATAAATATGTCCCGTTTCCTTAAAATAATTTAAGTTTTTGGTTTTACAATTAAATCAAGATATCCATCTACGTCATTCATTTCCTTTGAAACGAACTTGGCTGCAACAGTATAATGACCTGAATGCGGTGGAGTAAATTTTATATTAGTCCTTGCGTATTCCCCAGGAGGAACGTTCTAAGAATTAAAAAAAAAATACATGATATATAAATATTTGAGGTCATCATTTCTATCACGTAGACATTTATGACAATAAATTCAACTAATATTAGAAGAAGAAAAAAAACATTTATTATATATGTTCACTTACATCCTTCAATTTGATTTTAAGCTGTTTCTGTAATCCATATCCTTCAACGCGGAATTCACATCCTCTTAAATGTATCGGTAATGAATTCTCTAATTTGATTTCGGCTTCCATTTCTTGACCCGCTACAGGTGTACCTTTAACGTTTATTTTTATATCTGGTTTACGTACTCTGAAGTTATCTTGTGCGAAAAATTCGTATTCAGTTTCGGCAACTGTTGCCATGCAGGATATATTAAAATCGCACTAAAATAAATAATATTTTAATTCTTGTGATAAAATTCATATTTTAATTACATTTTTAAAATTCGTTAAAAATACCTGGTCTCTAAGCTTTTTATAGTATTCATCGAATGTTACATCCATTTTTATTCTTTCTTTACCTAACGGTTTTAGAATTTGATTAAATTCATGTACTTTAACTGTATCAGCAATTTTTCCTGTATAAAGTATAGTGTTTACTCTTAATTTACCAGAAATTGTGTACTCTTTTTCATCCGAATTATTTTCAATAACAACCACCTACAATTAATATAATTATTTCACTCTTATTTTTTTTAATAACCATAGTTTTTTTTTTATAGAGATACGTATATAGTTTAATTATGAAAAGTAATTTGATAGATTTTTATTACTTTATAAATATGAAATGTGAATTTTTTTTTTTAAACATACCACATTAAAGTTCTGTCCAATTTTAATATCGTCCCTTAGTTCTAAATCGAACTTAACTTTAAGAAATTGTTCATTAAGATAATAACGTGAAAAATGATGTGAAGATTTCCTGAGTGCTTTCAACATTATTTCCCTTTCTTCTGAAGTTTTTTCCGGAAATTTATAATTATCGGTAACATCCTTGAATTCAAAATTATTAATATACTTTTTCAAAAATAAAAGTACTTAAGATATATATAAGATAATACCTCTCTCGTCCAATTTCCTACTGCTTTTGTGGAAATAAATTTTCCGACCGACTTGTCATCTTTACTCAATAACTTTATCGGTTTTGAAGATTCAAACTTCCAATATACCTATAAAAATATTATATTAAAATTCGTATATTATGTGTATAAATATAATATTGCTAGACAATAATAAAATATATTACCTTGTCAGCGTTGACTTCTGCAAATAAAAATGCATTATCGTATGGTTTTTGTATTTCACCCATTTTAATAGCTAGAAGTGATGCTGGACCACATTGATATATTCCTTCAGATGTTTCTTGAGGTGTAGCATCAATCACCTGCCATCCTGAATATTCCGTCCCGAGATCGGGTCTTTGCATCCATACCTAAATTATTACAATTTAATATCAATATTTATGTTATTTCACAATTTTCCATATATTAATAATTTGATTAATACCTCATTCCAAACATGAAAATTCCAGATAGATTCATCACTGACAAATTCTCCATTTTTGTCGAGCACATAATCAATTGTTAAACTTCCTTCAGAATCATGAGCTGATTCAAAATTAGTAATAGTCCTGCATGGCAAACCGATGGCTCTACAAACTGATGATATCTATTAGTATAAAATTCTATATAAATAATATAATATATAATGTATTTAAAAATACTTGTGGTTAAAACACCAGCAAATACCCAACATTGACCATATTTCACTGGTTCTTTAGATTTGTAATATTTTTGTAAAATTTTCATTGAACCGATCCAATATGTTGGATCATTACCATCATCATATTTACCAGACCAATTGCCATATAATACTCCTGCATCATTATTAGCATTCACTGCTGCAGAAAGCGCTCTTGATATAACTATTGGATCACCTCTTGACTTACCCTTAACCTAAAACACATATTCACTTTAAAGATTGATGTATAGAAAATATTAATCTACTTACATTGTTTTTAAAATATTAATTTAATACCTTTCCGATATCTGATATTAAATACAATGCACAATCCAATATATCCTTTTCATATTGGGCATATTTCCATATAGTTGGACGATTACGGTTATGAGTGCCTCTCCATATGAGACCACTGTCTAATAAAACGTATTCTTCACGATGATCATCATCTAAAATTTTTATATTATATTACACATCATATATGTCTTAAATTATTTTAATTTAAAAAAAACACTATTTTTACCTTCTATATAAACACTATCCTTAGAACACCATGAATTGAATAATAAATAAAATGGACTTTTATGTACATAACTTATAAATTCATCACTTCGCTTATGTTTTGTATCGATTTTAATCTTCCATTTACCAATAACACAATCTGAAGTTGTCTCAACTTTTACAACTACATGATTATCATACTGTTTTTCGATAACAGTACTCCAATTAGATACACTTTCATCAATACTATCCAATAATACTGTTGCAACAAGAGTTCCATGACCATAACTAGGTTTCTCAACATCTGCAATTTAACAAACGTTAGTATGTAATACTTCATATATATTACACATCTTATGATGTATTTTTTTTTCATACCATTCACAGTGAATATAAAAGATACTGCATCTGCATCAGAGGAATAAGGTCTATTAAATGCTACATCCAATAGGAAAGATTGACCTCTTCTTACAACAAGATTTGAATCATCATCTCGTGTCATCACTTCAAATTTATCCGTATTATGAGCAGTTCCATTTTTCTTTATATAATAATCAACAGATTGTACTGATAATACATTAGCTGGTGGAGGATTTGCGGTAACTAAAAAAAAATGTAAACAAAACAATTAGGGTATAAATTTGTGTTTTAAAATCAAATGTATATTTAAACATTTAATAAAGTTAAATAATGAAAATGAAATTGAAAACACTAACCGCAATAGTTACATCTAAAAATTTTATTTAGAATTGTCATTTTTACTACAAATGATGATTATATCTTTTTTAATCACTTGTCGCTTCGTTTTCAGTTTTGAAAGAAAATTAATGATTAACAGTCGAATTTTCGAACACTTCGGATTATAATTTGTTTAAAAATAATTCGATTTATAATAGCAAACTTTTTAGCAGTTGAACTCTTAACGTATTCAAATTACTTTTGAAAATAATATATGGAATATTTGGGATTTCCTTTTTATATAATATAAATTTGAACCCCACCACTGTTTTTCGAATCGGAAGACGATAAGGTTGGCTACAACAAAAATAAAAAAAAAACACAAATTATCCTTGATTTCGTTTCAACAAGGAAAATGTTATAAACTCATAAAATTTGTTTAACTATATCCTATATATTTTAATTTAAATTTTGATAAATATATCAGTAACTGACAAAATAAAAATAAATCTCTTGATATAGAATTTCCAATTATTTTATAATGATAATAGAAATCTGTTGAATTTACTAGGAATGTATGATTAACGTTAAAAAACATTTTACTAATCCTACATATATTGAAATATTTCTATTTTGTTTCTATTTAATTAAAATCGTTTCTATCAAATACGTTGATTTTTTTATTATTGAATAATATATCATGATATAATTTTTATTGAAACAGTTTTATCACAATTTTTATTAACAAAAGATTCAATGTACTATTTTCTAAAACTTGATTAAACATGTAACATTACAATTTATAATGAATCATAGAAAATGGGAAAATCTCACATGACCGCTTTGAAATTATTTGCGGAATGCCATGTGATTAAAAAAAACATTTTTAACCGAGGATAAACAAGGATTATTTTATTTTACTACATAAAAAAGAATTGTTTTCAAGTTTTTAATATTCAGTTATAATTCTTTCTAATCATTTTAGTAATTAAACCATTATAACATTGATTTGCTATCTGCTATTCACATACATATGTATATATATATATATATATATATATATATATATATATATATATATATATATATATATATATACATGCATGTGTATGTGAGAAAGAAAAAACTCCAATTACTCAAAATGACTATTTGATAATGCAATAAAAATTGTTAGGAATAAAAATAATTTAAGTATAAAATAGATTATTATTATTAAATTCATAGTGTTTTTTTTTTGAAATACTAATACTAAAATTAGTAATATTAAATTAATTCAATTTGTTATACAACAATTGACCGATAACAATCATTCTAAATTTAAAATAAGAGCAATATACGTATTAATTAAAAAATTTTCCCTGATATTAGTAATTAAAATGTATTGTTACAGAAATATTTTAGTGATTAATATTTCTGAAATCAGGAAAAAGTATTTTAACGTCTATACATTGGTATAATTATATTAAGGTATTTATTTCGTATGAAATTGGATTTCGTCACATTTAGTTAAAATTCGTCAACAGTATTCCTTATTTTATTCATAGTTTTATATAATAATAATAATAATAATAATAAGATAAATTTCATACTATAGTTAAGTTGATTGTGCAACAAGTTTTAGATTCAAATCTTTGTAAACACTTTTAAAAGCCATCACTTTATCTGGAATTTTATAAGCGAAATGCGGTAATTTGTATAACTCTTCAGTTAAAAATAAATATCTGAAGGTTAAACGAAAAATTAACACCTGTGTTAACTATGTGGTTATATTGGAAAAATTCTGTATATTTTTCCATAATGAATATAATATTAAAAAATGTAGAATATTTTTTTTGATCTAAAAAATGTTTTTAGTATTATATATAAAATCTTAAATTGTTGATCCTGAAAGTTTAAAACTTATTTATGAAGTAAAAAAACGGTTTTAATTATTTTACAGTATTTTTAATTTATTAAATTGAAAATTTTAACAAAAAAAAAAAATATTAATACCAACACATAATCAAGTGTAAAATTAAATCTAATTAATACAGAATAAAAATTATTAAATAAAAAACAATAAAGTAATAAAAAAAAGGAGAGACATATTTGAGAAAGCATAGTTTAAGAACATATGGCACACTGTAGTTCGTGGATAATAATACTTATTTTATTATTAAAATACTTAAATAAAATATGAATATATTTCAGTAGTTATTTCGATTTCTATTGCTGATATATAAAAGTGCAACTAAAATCCATGCATATTTTTTTTTTACTTTTTTTTTAATATATTTTAAAATAAAATGTGAATATTTTTGAAGATAATAGAATAAACGATTCACAATTAAAATATAAAAAATAGATATTCACTCGATAGAAAATTTTACATAGAAAATATAAAATCGATATCTGATCAGAATTCGCGCCTGGGTCATTTTATAGGGATTTGATGAACCACGTTATAAACTTTAATATAAAGTTTAACCACGGACGTTAACTGTGGTTGATCCATTGATTTCATCGAGCTGACGAGATGAGAATGAAGCCACTATCTTCCGTTCTCCGTTTCTCTTTGCCATAAATTTATCGCTGTATGTCACAAATTCTCCTGGTTTTACATCCCTGAATCGAATCTATAATTAAAATAATTATATTAATTAATATTTTAGAAAGAAAGCTAGGTGTTCTTGAATACTGAAAAAAAACCTGTCTTGGTCGTTGGAGACCAGGTCCTTCAAATGTAAAGTAACAATCAGTTAAAACTGTAGTAAGAGGATTCTGGAAGCTGAAGGTAACATGACATTCTTGATTGACGCATGGTTGGCTTCTTACCTATCAAAATTATCAATATTTAGTTGCAATGATTAAAACTTAGATAATTTTTAAATTGAAACGATCGTTACTTGAACTTGCATCTTGGGTTTATGAAGTGGGAAATCGTCTTCTTCGAACCAAGTTTGACGAGTCTGCTTAACGAAAGCCATTGCGTATATTTTGATGAATGAATGATCTACCAATTTATCCATGTAATCTTGAGGAGTAATGTGAATTTTCAAGACTTCCCGTTGGCCAGCTCTAATGGTAAAATCTCCTTGGACACGCTTCAAACGAGAGGCAACAGCTCCGGTATAATAACATGAATTGGCAGTCAATACAGCACTAATTGTTCTTTCTTCATGTGATTTATTCTGTTAACATCATATAATAATTTTAATTTATCTCATAGATTTTATAACTTTACATTAGAAAAATTATCAAACCTGAATATTAACAATGACATCAAAAGGTTGACCAAATGGAACCATATCGATATCAACAAGATCGAAGAAAATATCTTCCATGTCTCTGTTGGGAAATTCATAATATTGTTGTGCCCGTTGGAATCCTCTGCAAGAATTAAATACTGAAAGTCTTTCAGCAGCTGAACAATCGGTAGTTTTATATTCATGAGTTATTTCCAGCATATCACTATCGCCTTCGTCATCATCACGAGTAGGATTTTTCGTCACAATTTTGCGACCAACACTAAAATGACATTTATATTAATATTTCATATATACAAGATGATCTATATTACATATGAATACAAATCAGTCATACTGATATTGATTTGTAAACATTCTGGTAAATCCCCATTCAGAGAATTCATCTTCTTGGAAGTGACATATATCAGAATTTATTTCTGAATAAACGAATGGAGTGTCATATTGGAAGCCAACTTCCCCACGACGCACAGCTTCTAAACTAGCTGGTCCACATCGATAAACACTTTCAGAATCTTCCTGAGGAGTTGCATCAATAATTTGCCATCCACCATAACCTGAAATATGATTACATTTAATTTTTAACTGATACAATAACAAATGTAACAGTTTTGGTTATTCAATTGAACCTTGTGGTAAATCAGGTCTAGTCATCCACACGTCATTCCATGAGTGGAAGTTCCAACATGAATCAAAGCAATCTTCATCTGGACCATTTGGAATTTCACTACCTTCCCTATCGAAGTATTTATCGATGGTTAATGTTCTGTTGGTATCATGAGCAGATACGTAGTTAGTAACAGATCGGCAAGGAATACCTGAAATTTTTAAATTACGTTAAAACATGTATAATGCAAGGAATTAATCGTAATTAAGTCATTATTACCTAATGCTCTGCAAATGGTTACAACAAGTGCTGAGAATACCCAGCATTGTCCATATTCAACGGGTCGACCTCCATCATTCAAATAACGTTCCATAATAGCAACTGAACCGGTCCAAGCATGTGGCGCAACGCCTTCCTTATATTCATTATCCCATCGACCAATCATTAAACCGTCATCTTCATTGAAGTTAACCTATAAATGTATGTTTTTAAATATAGCAAGAATCTTTTTTTTTAGTATATTTCAGCGAAATACACAACTTACAATTGCCGATATCGCCCTAACTACTTGAATAGGATTACCGCGTTCGGAATGAGCAAGACCACTACGTTCCAATAAATACATGCAAGTAGGCAATACAACGTCATCAAATTGACCATAAATCCAACGGCGACCCTTTGGTTGTCTATAAGATCCATACCATATTTTTCCATAATCATTGAGAATGTATTCCTTACGATTGCTTTCGTTATCCATGAAAACGGGATCTTCTCTGCACCATGGATTGAACAATATGTAAATATCCTCTTCACATTTATAATCATAGCGATTATCCCGTTGTCCTTGTCTATTGGTTTGAATCCAACAATGCCACAAACCAACAGGAGCCGTTGCAGGAACATGAACTTGGAATGTGACGGTATTAGAATCTTGTCGTTGAATACTAATTTCCCAACGGTCCATTTCATGTGCAAGAGCTGATAAATTTTGCATAGATCCATGACGAGAACCATAACCGCGGCTATGTTGCACGCTACTAATACGATCGATGGGTCCGTGAGGTCCATGTTGCGGTATTGGTTCGTTAGAGAAAGAACCACGACGCATAGTATATCCAGATTGCATGTTACTTTGCAAGGTAGATATACCTTGAATATCTCTACTATGTTGAATTGCTCCATGTTGGCTAGACCAATTAACAGGCAATACTACTCTAGTTCCTTTGGTTACACATGGTTTTGGACCTGTTCATATTAATAATAAGAATTATTTTTCATATCTGATCAATTTTTGTGTTATTAGTTTTAAACTTACCAAATCCGAAAACAATTCTTATTATATCCTGTTGTTTATCCCAAGTACGATCAAAACGAACAGCAAAGAAGAAATTTTGACCTCTACGATATACTGGCATAGGCATAACGTTGTCGTTAACTAATTCATAATTCTCAGTATGATGATCTTTAGAATTATCCCGAGCATAAAATTCGGTCATTTCTACTTTTAATGGTTGTTGAGAATAGTAACTTTGAGGTTGCATTTCAAAGTTTTCTTGGCGACGGCGACGATCATTATGATCAGCCATACGGGAGATCATATTATGGGTAAATTGAGTATTGGGATTATTACGACTGGAGTAATTAAGACGGTGACTTTCTCCACAGCTTCGGGAACGTCCGGGACGTCGTTGAGCGGTTGGACCAGAACGTTGATTCGGTGGACGACGACTTTGTCCAGGACGATGATGGAAACTGGATACATTATAGAAACCCGACATTCCAGGAGTAAAATTAGAAGCCATACCGCCGATATTCATATTCTGCATATCATTACGGAGACAACCAATGCTGGACATACCACCCATGGTTGACATACCTCCTATGCCACCCATACCACTTATACCAGTCATACTGGATGTCATACTAGAAGACATACGGTCCATTCTAGTCGATGGTTGAGTCATGTTAGATCTATTGAATTATACTTTTAAAATATTGAAATTATTTTAATAAAAAACTTATTAATTATAAATAAAGCCTTACGTTGAAAATTGTTGTTTTGATTGATTTTTCTGAGATGGAAAAAGTTGAAATGCTCGTTGGAAACGATTATTCCAAGAGATGCTTCTCTTTAGCTCTTCCCACCGAAGAATGATTTTTACGATAAACTCCGCTCTATATATAGTTCTAGGAAAGCTTTTTTCAGACAATAGTTTTCATATGATAAAAAAAATAAGGGAGGATCGCGTGTCCAGACTTCATTGTTAATCAGCAGACCATACATTTCAAAGTGAACCGGTTTATCTTACAAAAAGAATATATCAGGTCGTTAAACACAGCATTTTGTTTATGTTTTGATATAAAAATACTGTATCAACTTGATTTCTATCTCAAATTTCATTTTTAAATCGATATATTAATAAAAAATATTTCTAAAGTCATCATTCATAAAAGAAAAAAATCAAAATTATAACAACATATTTTGAACTTACATTATAAACGCATTAATATTATATATATATATATATATATATATATATATATATATATATATATATATATATATATTTATGCTTGTGTATAATAATAGAATATTTTTGCGGTTGTGTAATATAAATAGTTTAGAAGTTAATTATTTTTATAACTTTATTAATGAGTCATTTAATGTCAACAAACTTAAGGAACTTGCCATGACAAATAAAAAAAATTCGCATACAAAACATATTATTTACCTCACATAGAGAAGAATGAAATATAATATCGCCTACTGAAAATATTTATTTGGAACAATAGAAAAGCCATATATTATAAACACTAACTTCTCTTTTATGTATAAAAATAATAATTTATGGTAGATTAGAAAATTAAATTATTAATTATAATTGTATAAGTAATGTTAAATTGATCGATTAAACGCTGTAATCATTCATATAATTTCTTAACAGCGTTGCTATGCAACATGAATTTGCAAACAAAAGCTTTGTTGTGATGTGTTTTGAAGTGTTTCAAAACAAAACCGATCTAAAACTATATTTATCTCGTAAAATGTCTCTTTTTGAGTTACACAGCAACAATATATCGGTACAATACAAAAATACATTCTGTTCGAAAGCAACATTTTTCGTAATAATAACTACATTTATAGCATTAATCTTCCCTTTGATTCTGGCTTATCGTACTAGGGGTGAGTGTTATTAAAATATAATATTTTTATATTTAAAATAATATGAATTACTTTAGGATTCTGGTTGAAGAATTATACATTTTACGAACAGTCCAATGTTCACTTTAAATATCAATATTTATTCATCATCGAAACGGACGATATTGA
Organism: Leptonema lineaticorne; assembly: GCA_024500535.1. Classification (NCBI taxonomy): domain Eukaryota; kingdom Metazoa; phylum Arthropoda; class Insecta; order Trichoptera; family Hydropsychidae; genus Leptonema; species Leptonema lineaticorne. Next base: position 2,399,077 of record JANIJI010000030.1, on the reverse strand, counting down.
ATATGTTATAAGTTGCGGAAGTTTATCAAACATTACGAATTTGCTACTTGAAAATTGCAACTCTATTAAGGTATATAAATGTAAAAAAAATATATTATAATTAACAAAAATTAAAATGTAAAAAAATTTCAGGTTCGCGAAATCGATTACAATTTAGATAAAAAAATCGATGAAATATATTTAGATGTGCAAATAGACAATCCATTACAAAAAAGCATTATAAGTGTTAAAATGATTTTAATTGTCGATTACATGTTGGATGTAAGTATTATAAAATATAAAAAAAAATAACAAACTTTACTTCTAGTAGTAGAAACCAACGAGTTATTAATTAAGCTGTTATAGAAGTCATATCAATTAACAAATTCAAAATTTTGACCTAAATAATCTATCATATGATGCGATATATTCTAAATAATAAAATAATCACACTATTTATGAATAAAACGTTTCCTGAAAAACTACAAAACCGACATTTCCTGTTACCTTCAATAATAAATTGAATATAACTTATGTATCATGTATTTTTCTAAGTAATACTTAATATATTAACTCGTTAAAATGCAATTTTACAGTCAATAAATATATTCCAAAAAACAATCTAAATATTAATACGACATTGAATTGTTTATACAGGGATTATGTCCTTTACAAATGGAAGGTCTAATTTTCCACGAACAATCTTTTGGAATTTCGACCGCTAAATATTTCATATTCGCTAATTTAAAATGGATACAAACGGTACCTCTCCCATGTTTGTACAATTATAAAGATATAAGATACAATTACTCAACAACCGTCATGGATAATAGTGAAATGGATACTTGGTTACGAGATACACTTTACGAATATTCGAAAAGAAGTGGTAAATATTTTTTTTTATCAAAACCACAAAGTAATTTTTGAAATTGTCTATTTTTTTTTTCTATTTTCAGCATCGGTTGCCTTAACAAATCCATATGCAGTAAAAATATTCGGTATTACTTCAACATATAACATGGAAATTTCAATAACAATACCTGAACATGCAATAAGATACAAACCAGGTCTGTGGCAAGAGTTAAAATTCAGTTGGCAGCAGTATTTATCGATAGCAATAATCTTTTATTGGATTCTTATAAAAATTAAATCATATGTATTTAACAATCGTCTACTACCAGCATGGAAGAACGATCCATTAAAGAAAAATATATAATAATTATAATGTAATCGTATTTAATATTAAATATAATTAATATTATTTTATATCTATTTTTTTGCTATAATTGTAATTAGAATTTTTATATGTTATAATTATAAGTAGACATTTTCATATAAATAAAATTATTAAACTGTAATGTATATTACTGTATATACCTAACTTCAGGTTAAAAATAATACTATAAATACATTTCACGGAATATTATGTCTTATAAGAAGTAGAGAAAATAAATTATATTTGTAAAAAGAATAAATAAGAAATATTTTATAATTTATTTATATTACAATATATACAAATAGAAACGACTAAATACATGGAAGATTAAAATTTCATAAATTTAATATGCATTTTGCATATATATTATACAATATTATCAAAGTACAAACTATGTATTGCAAACGCGTCATTTACATTAAACTGGGCAACGACTGTAATTGTTCTATAGATGTTGATTTTTTATCAATTGTAGCACGATTATCTTCTAATACTATCACTCTTCTCGTATAATCGTCCAGTTGAACGAGTAAATACCTATATTCAAATTTTCCGTCAACCTTCAAAATAATCATACAGAAATATATTATCAAATAATTTCGACATCATTAAAACTACGTGAAAATATGTGTTGCATACTTCTTTCATATCTAATTGCACGGTGGCTTTGTTTTTAGAACCTTTAATATAAAATTGCATTCTAATACAGTTTGCCCCGTCGCGTTCATAGAAAACGTGACTGACACGATTTCTACGTCTGCGAGACGATTCTTCTCCGTACCCTTTTATGGGAGGCCCTAAAACGTGTTCGACGTCCGGATCCTGAAATTTAATATCGAATTAATTTCTTTCACGATAAACAACGGAAACAAAATATTTTAAATTACCCGGATGCATCTCTCTAAGGCGGCGGAGTAGATGTTATTTGGACTCTTACCCGAAAATAGTTCTCGAAAAATGAAATAAAATATAATTCCCGTAATTCCGACGCCGACTAAGATAACGCCCGTGTAGGAAACGGTTTTGGCGGCTTCTTTAACCTTTTCGCCGATGGGTCGAACGTCGGTCGACACTTCGCTGTTCTGTTCGGTTTTGGAGAGTTCCGAAGATTTATTGTCGACGGAGAACGCTTTCTTTTGAACGTAGCCGACGTATACGTTGGGATAAACGACGCTTCTTTGAAATAATACTCGTTGTTGAAATTTCAACAACGGAAGTAATCTCGACAACATGGTAACGTCTGGAACGAATAAAATATATATGAAAATAAAATTTAAATATCTAAATCGACGCGTTCGCATTTATATTGCGCTATTAAAAATAGTGGATCGCGATCTTGAGGTTATGCGAGTTACAAGATTTTTCCGGACGTTAAAGGCGAAGCGAGAAACTCGGTTCACTTTTATCGCATAAATAAAAGAACAAACGATCGCAATAAATTATTATAAAACGAATTTTGTCTTAGAAATGACTCACTATTTTCGAATGACGATTTGACGTTCGTTCCGAAAACAATCTTTTATTAGTTCTCTTTAGGCGTAAACAACAATTTTTGTGACCGTTGACAGTCTCGATTATAACTTTTATTTACATAGTAATTTTCAATATTAAAGATTTTTTTATATTTAACGATCGCGTAAATAAAAATAAATATGCAATTAATCTTTGTATATATTTTTTTATTTAGCATTATTTTTTTATTTGATAATATAATTATTATTTGGTAAACGACACTTTTATCCGTTAAAAATATTATGTATATGACAAACGACTCGTCGTACAATTATCCTTAATTAAAAATTTTATGGTAACGATGAATTATCGATATTTGTTTGGCGAGGTTGGCGGCCGTGTCGTCTGTCATCGGTATCGCGAGGTGTTCTCGCCGCGACAATGGCTTCGAGCGGCCGTCCGTCGTAACGAAGCCGGAAGGGGGGATTCGCGTTCGGGCTTCGTAAAACCAGGCATGCGGCTAGCATGGAGTGGGTGCTGTCGGACGAGCTGGGCCTGGTCGGTTCGATGGGGACGCTGCTGTCGTGGGGCGCGGCCGCGGCGATGGTGGTCGGGGGCGCCGCCCCCTACGTGCCCCAGTATCTTCACATCAGGCGCACCGACGACCCGGACGGTTTCTCGCTTTACGTCTGTCTAGCGCTGCTGCTCGCCAACACGTTGCGCATCCTCTTCTGGTAATTCCGCATCGTTGACATTTTTCTTACGTTTCGAGCGTTCGCTTAAATAATGACGCGTTCGATTTTAGGTTCGGAAAACGTTACGAAACACCTCTACTGATCCAAAGCATCGTCATGAACGCCACCATGTTCATCATGATACATTTATGCGTCACAGTAAGAAAGAAGAACCAAATCGTGAGAGCGAGAGAACGCATATTTACGGGTAAAATTAGCATTCGTCTCTGACGTCGCTCATATTTTACTTTACTTTAACTTTTAATCTTTTTAACTCTTAGTTTTTTTATTGATTTTGTTTTTTTCTTTTCTTTCTCCGTCTATCTTTAATTTTGTGTGAAGTAAAAGAATCATTTTTCTAACATACTTTGTCGCGTGAGATTGATTTGTGTCGTTTGTTATGCGCCGCGCCGTCTCCAGCGCGACAGCCGGACGACGTGACCAGATGGCTCGACCGAAGACGCGAGAATCCCGCGCTAAACGCGCATCGTTTCTACGGTGAGACGCGCTCGACCCGAGCCCGATTCGCATTTTAACTCTGCATCAGCCCATTTTTATTTTAATATAAGCGAAACGTCTTGTTAATATTTTATGTCGTGTGCGTTTAATTTATAATGTTTATAATAAGAAATACGAAAACAGATTTTACGTTTCGTTCGTGCGATGACTTTAATTTAAATTTAGAGACGACTTTTCTTTGTCGCATCGTTACATTTTTGAGTCCGACGCGATCGATTTAAACTTGTTTCCGGCTTATATTCGAAATATTTACACTGCATTTGTAAAATTCCGTTGTTCCGCTTTCTTTCGATTTGCCCCTATTGAGTCTTATTAAAGCATTAGTATTCGGAGTAATATTATTATATTAAGAATTTGTAATTTTAAATACGAGTTTTGGACATAGATTTAAATAATAGTTTTGGAGTTAGATCGCGAAAGATTTTCGTTTGATTCGATTTAACGCCGCGCATTCTGATCTGCATTTTGAATAAGTGAACGCTTTATACTTGAATTTTGCGCTCTTTAAGAATGATATTAAACCGATCGTGTGGTGATTTATAACCGCATATAATACAACATATTATGAAAAAGCATATACTTCTTTGACTAAAAAACGGCAGAAAAAATTATGTAAAACATTTCATAATTCAATTGTAAAATATTATCTTTGTGATAAAACATCGTAAAATCTGTTTTAAAAACAAATTAATGTTTATAACAGCTTTTTTTGTCACCTTCCCTATATTTTCATTTATCGCTTTGGTTCTAATGCAATATTATTTATTATTAAAAATAAACATTTTCACTATTGAATGTGTTCGATATGCATGAAGTAATTTTATTCTGTGATTGTAATATTTGTGTTAATTTTGCATCATGGTAATATTTACAATACATTTATAATATTTTTTATATAATGCTTTTTAGTATTTCATTTCATTTGATATTTTTATTTGCAAAGTTATTTTAACATTTTATCACATTATGAATCCAAAAAACAAATAGTTCTTTTGTAAAAATTACTGCCTATTTTTATATCGATTTATATTAATAAAAAATTAATAAATTAATTCTCAACCGTTTTAACAATTTTCATGAATGCTTTTATATAACTGTTCTTTAAATATTATATCTGTTTTTTCTTATTAATATTTCCTACCATCGCGTGCCTTATGCATTTAAATGTGTCTTTAAAAATATTGAATGTCGTAAATATTTTATATTCCCAATTTTTTGCATGAAATTTAATATTAATTTGATTTTATTATTTTTATAATATATATATATATATATATATATCTTTTATTTACCAAGTATGAATTAATTACAATTAAACTGACTGGTACAACTTTGTCCATATATCACATCATTTATTTACCAGAAGAAGTAAGTTATCTTGCAAAACTTTTTTAGACTAATATAATTAACATTACATTGTAATATTCATATTGAAAAATAGCATTTTAATATAAAAGCAGTTTATTTGGGTATACTAACAGTAATTGCTTACATTATTTTTCATTTTATACATTTATGTTCATTGTTGTATACATTTTTATTAATTATTATATATTTTTTTATAGATATGGAAAGAAAATATTTTTGGGCTTGGACAGATTTCCAAAGTTACGTCGACTGCATGTTAGTGTTTTCCGTAATAGGAGCAACTATTACATATTTTCTAATAGGTATGCCAATTTTTGTGGAAACAATCGGCTTTTTAGCCGTATTCACCGAAGCTATGATTGGAGCACCACAAATTTCAAAAAATCTGCAAAATAAAAGTACTGAAGGAATGAGGTACTTCACACTCACATTTTTAATGTTTTTATTATTTTATGTCATGAAATGAATTATATTTATTTATTTATTTTTTTAGTCTCAGCATGGTAATTATGTGGCTGTGCGGAGATGTCTTTAAAACAGTGTATTTTATTGTAAGAAGTGCTCCACCTCAATTCTGGTTTTGTGGAGGATTGCAAATATTGCTTGATATTGTTATATTATTCCAGGTAATTTTAATTTTATTTATTTTGGAATTGAGAATCGTACCTTTCTATGGTTTATCTTTTTCAATGTTTTAAAACTCGATTTTGAGTAATCTATTTGACGTATTTTTATTAATAACAGTTAGTAAACAATTTCAATGGCATATAAATCGTTAAGAATAATTAATATTTAAATTTATTTTACAGGTATGGTTATATCGACATAAGACGGCAGCTGCAAGAAGAGCTCGTCGTGGAGACTAGCAGTGGACTGAGACAGACTTATAGCAGATAACGTTTCATCCAAAACATTCATAATTTAACCCTTTTATTTTTTTTGTCTTTTATTTTCCTTTACGTTTATGTTATATTTAGTTTATTATTTTTGTTTTATTCGAACAATTAATAATATAAGATTTTGACGACGTTTAAGTCTAACTGGCTGTCTCATATAAAGTTCTTACTGTTGTTATTACAAGTCTCTTGTTTATAAATGTATGTTATTTTTTTTTTGTTATTTTCTTTATTTTTAATTTAATTTTGATTTTATGACTTATATTTTTGTGTTTATGTGTTAAATTCTAATGTGACAGTGTTGAGAGTTATTTTCATAATTCATTAATATTTAAATTTATATGTTGTGAGCGGTATAATTAATTTAGCAATGCGGATAATGCCTGGGCATTGTGAGAAATGTCAATTGTGGTTGAACAGGTCGATAAACATTACTCAAATAATCAGATTGCCAAGGCAATCACAATAGTATTGATTTTATTCGTTAGACATATTGATGAAAAATGCAATAATATTTGAAATGTCAACCACAAATGACATTTATCACAATTCCCAGACATTATTCATATAACTAAATTAACCATACCGTTCATAACATATACATATATACTTACATACGTACATACAAGTTCAAAAACGGGTTACTGTTAAACAACTACTATTTAACAATTCACTTTTTATATATCGTGAATGTATCCATAGCAATGTATATGTATAAAGAGTTATTTAGCAATTTTATATTCTTTGCACTATTTTGATTTTAATACAATCACGGTTTTTTTTATTAGAACGAATATTTCAATTTAATGTTTTATATCAATTAACAATAAATTGATAAATTGAATACATAATAAAATATAAAAGAATTTATTTACACTATCATGGAATTATTTTATTTTATCACGATTAATTTGTAATAATTTTTAGAAATTATATACTTTTATGAATATCACTATATTATATGGCTAACTTTGAATTCTTTCCATCATAAAACTTATATTTTCTTCTTTCAAAATAAAAACTTTAGAAACAGATATATATAAATGGATAGAAAATCTTTTTAAATGAATTGTCATTTTATTATTTATATTGACGTTTAATTTAAATGCACATTTTTTTAGAAATTGTGATTTATTGAAGATATATTAAATAATAATATAACATGAATTTATTATTTTTTTAAATATTAACATTATTCCATTTTAGAATAAATAATCACGCATTTTTTAAATCACCTATACATACACATATATAATATGTATTAAAAGGCTTTTTGAGAAATTCTGAAAATTTAAATATACTCAATTATTGTGCTCCAACGCGAATCAAAAAAAAAATTGAGAATCATTGCATTGACCAAAAATACTCAATAAAAAATATATTTATATTAAAATTATTATAAAGGGCCGCATTTTTGGATTTTTAATTATATTGTACATATAATATTTCTAATATGCTGCGATGCGTTAATAAAATAATTAACATTTAATATATTGATGAAAAATTAATTCATAATACGCTTTTATTTTAAATGAATTTTACAGCACTGTCAACTGAATTTGTACCTGCACATTAACAGAAAATAAATACATATATATATATATATATATATATATATATATATATATATATATATATATTAGAAAAAAATATGTTTTCCAATTATTCTTGTATTTATAAATATTAGTTGTATTTTTTAATATTATTATATATTATAGTTATAAGCAATTAATTATTTAAATATTAACCTGAAATTAATTTTTAATATTGTACATGTTTAACAACATTAAAAGTGTATTTATTTCTTAAAATTATAATTTTATAAATCATGTCGAATATGTATAACACACTATGTGCATAAAAAATATTGTATACATATATTTATGTAATGATTATTATTAGTTGTTTAACGTAATATTAGTAAGAAAAAAATGTCTCTTAATTATATTACATGTGGTATATATTATATATGTATAAAATGCAGTGGATCCCTTTTTTAATTACTTAAGTACATTTATAAGCATTCTTCATCTATCTGATAATTATTTGAGAATCCACTGCGTATACTTGTAATCTTTAAATGTATGTTTCAGGTTGTGCCAAGTCAATAAATTTATATTAATCAAATAATACTTGAAAATAAAAAGAAAGATAACGCATTTTGTCACTCGTACTTGCATATCACGATTCAATGGGGACTAAATATTTACATTTATTATTAATATATATATATATGGTATATAAAAAAAAACAGATTATAAACGAGTGTCATATTAGGCTTGAAACTAGAAATAAAATATTTCATATATGTCAGGCGGTACACTTTTTCTACCACCATACTATTTTTTCCCTTTTTTTAAAATAAAAAAAACAGTATTTTTAGAAAATACCAAATCATCAAACAAATTAAAGTGTTCAAGGTTGTAAAAATGCTATTTATTATTTTTTTTTAGCATTTACCACCTCTGGCGCATGTGCCATGAATTCATTTATATTATGTTATACTGATATTCATACATTTATTTTCAATTTTATTTATATTGATATGTACGTATATTTAAATCTTTAATTTTTATTTCGTTTTTTTTCTATATAACATTCCTATAATTATTTTCTATGCAATTTTTCGAAAAAAAAAATTAAAACATTTTTTATAAATTTTTACCAATTTATGCCTTATAATGAAATTTCGCATCATGGGCTAACTATTAAAATTGTGATATTTTTTTTAATTTTTCCAAAGTGATTTAAATTATTTCAAAGATTTAATATAATATTCCTTCTGCTATCGTATTAATTTATGTATAGAATACAGTGTTTTTAATAATATAAAGTTTTTTTTATGGATATACTTTAATTGCCAATTTAATGTATAGTGAAAGTAGAAATTGATTTTATAATTTAATATGTGTAGTTAAAAATGTGTAATTAACAATACTGTATTAAACCTGAGCTTTGTTACCATTTTTTCCTTTGAATATATAATTTTATTGTTTCTAAAACTTTTATTATTTTATTAACAATATCGTCGAAAACTAAAAAAAAGAACAAAAATATCTCAATATTTATTTATTTACTTAAAAAATGTACAAAAAAACTGTGAATATCAAAATGTTTACAAAGTGATTATTTACATCATTATATACAATTTATAATTGATTATCAATATTATATATATATATATATATATATATATATATATATATATATATATATATATATAAATATATTTCACATAATTTCGTCTAAATTAAAAACAGTCTTAATCAGATGGTGCCGTCGAAATAGTCATTTCATTGAAGGGTGGAGTTATTTCTACATTGTAATAAAGGTTCTTATTCTTCGAATATGAATTATCAAATGTTACAGTATCTGTAAAAAAAAAAAAATTTAAAATCACCAACAATCCACTAGAAGTCTTAATTATTCTCTGTATTCAATTCTCAGATTTAACGCTAAATTTTGGAGATCTAATTGCATTAAAATAATGGTACTTACAGGTTGCTGGTCCGTTGACGGCTATTACGCCCGTTTCCATGGCAGTTCCAGCTATTTTCTTTGGTGAAAGTGGAACGGACTCTGTTCCATCACCGGCCTTACATGTTATTCCAAACTTTATGTCGCTTTCATCTACTCCAAACTCCCATCTGAAACATTCATATTTACATTGTTTCGTTAATTAATAATTTATTTGTAAATACACTAACGGATAAAACGCTCACTTCAAGAAGCATCCAGGATCTGAACATGTAAGATCCACAGTATGTTTTTCACCTTTTTTAACAGTAACATTTGTGTAATTTGCTTTTTCTTCTGCCGACATTTGTTTATTGAAATATTCTTTTGGAACTTTTCCTCCAATTTTAATCTGTCAAAAATATATATATTTTTTTAAAGTAAATTACCAATTAATGATTCAAAAAAATAATTTATTTATCTCATACCCTGGAAGGACATTTGGGATCACCGTCTTCATCGACTTGCGTACCACCATAGTGCTTCGGCAATTGGTCAGCGCTTATGGCTTCCAACAAAATCGGCTGCCACTTCTTTGGATCAGCTTTGTATATATTTATTTTGCTCATCGTGTACTCGTTGATGAACTTTTTAACGATGGCAAAGGCAAACGTGAATACGCCGGGTGCTGAAAATATTATTTTTCAATTAATATATTACGTAATCATTTTCATCTATAAATTACTATCAACAGTCAATTATTACCATTTACAATGTAGCACATTTTCAAAACTTCCGGATAATTTGCTTCATACATTTGTAACAGAGCAATTACGAGCTCGGCAACTAGACAAAAAAAAATATTATGCATTTATTCATATAAAGAGCTAATCAATTCTAAATAACGGTGAAAGGGAAAGTGACCAGAATATCATAATTTTCAATTTTCCATCATAGATCAATAGATAATGTTATTCATTTTCGTTTTATAAATAACACTGTTGAATAAAGATAACATTCACAATTATAAAGTTGATAAACATAAAATAAATAATATAAATTTTAAATTATAAAAATATATATATTTTCAGTCTAATAATTTATTTATTTTTTAAATATAATTTTTTAATACCATTGAATAGTATGAAATGTTATTAATTAATAGGAAATAATAACCAAAAATTTGTCTCCTGTAAATAGGATTTGTATAATTGGGATTAATCGTTTGGAACAATTGATGAAATATTTTTAATAATTAAATCAAAATAGAATATAAGAATAGTACCTGGTCTCCAAGTATATTGACGCATAGCAAATCCTTCCATATCCATAATACAAACTAATTTTTTGGCATTTGGTCCATGCTTTTCACTTTGTTCCAAAGCCAGATTTAAATAATATTCTGCCAATTTTAGGACCATTCTTATTACATCATTCTTTGAAACACAGTGCAATAATCCCCACAAATCAAGACCTCCGAAAGGAACAATTATAACTGAAATACGAGATAAATATTTAACAAAAAATCCATTATGGAAATAAACAATAAAAATAATCAATTAACCTGGTGCTCCTTCTTTGTCGAAGCCAGCCAATCCACTTGGGAAAAATTTCTTGATTGGTTCAGGAGGATTCCATAATGGCAATTGAGTATCGATTGCCCATTTTTCTCTCCAAGCCATTGACTAAAACATATTTTTAAATTAATTTATCAATTGTATATTAACATGTGAATTATGAAGAAAAATAATTACATCTCTCAACATTTTCTCTGCATTTTCTGCATTCCATGACCGGGCTAAAATTATAATTTACGTACATAAAATGAATATTTCTTTTATTATATATATATATATATATATATATATATATATATATATATATATATATATATATATATATATATATATATATAATAATTAATTATAATGATATTCTTCAGTAATATAAATACCTCTGAGCCATCTCAGCAAGAAATAATCATTGTGTTCTGGTTTATTGCAAATGTCTTGAACATTGCGACGAAACTGAAACAATAAAATAAAACATATATTAAAATATTTAAATCATTATACGTGCTGTTACAACATATATATATATGTATATTAGTTATATGTCAGTTGCCATAGTAAAATAAATAAGGGTAATTTTAATCTATATTTCCGCAACTATTGTGTTGTATTTCATGACGTAAAAATGTCCGGTGACAAGCAAAGCGCAGTAAGTGTGATATCTGAATCTCACAATGATGGGCCAAGAATTGTTATGGTTTCGGAAGGATCCGAAGACAGTGATCTTTCGTCTACATCCAGCACATCTGAAGAAGAACAAATATCGGAAACGCCGAAAAACGTCAATCTACCGCCGGAATATTGGCATATTCAAAAATTAATAAAATACATGAAAGCTGGAAATCAAACAGCAACTATGGTATCATTGTCGTGTCTGAAAGATCACGATTTGACTACTGAAATGAATCAGATGGCAATTCAAGATGTAGGCGGTTTAGACGTGTTGGTTAATCTGCTTGAAACGAAGGATATGAAATGTAAAATTGGAGCATTAGCTGTACTTAAAGAGATTACATTTAATCCTGATATAAGGAAGAGAGTCACCGATTTAGGAACCGTACCTTTATTAGTAGTGATATTATCTGATCCTAACAAAGAATTACAAATATTGTCTGCCGAAACAATAGCAAATCTTGGTAAAATTAAAAAAGCCAGAAAATTTGTTCGAAAACACAACGGAATACCAAAATTAGTTGACCTATTAGATATAAATTTGAGGTATTATTTTAACATATTATAGTGTATAGTATAAAATATAAAAAATTCATAAATATATTTTAGCTGTTTGACGACACCTCGTGAAGATCTTACTGAAGACGATTGCGTCTTATTAGATTTAGCAAGAGCTGGAACAAAGGCTTTATGGTCAATGTCTGCTTCTTGCAGAAACAGGGATTTTATGAGAAAACATGGTATTGTTCCGCTTTTCGCTAGATTATTAAAAACTATACATATCGATATCGCAATACCAACAATAGGCACTTTACAAGAATGCGCCACAGAACCAGCATTTCAGTTGGCTATTCAAACCGAAGGAATGATTCCAGATATAGTACTTCATCTATCTGGATCCAACAACGAACTCAAAGTATTAAATATGAATTAGAAATAGTCTTAAAAAAATTCATCCAAATGATTAATATGAAAAATATGTAATGTGCAGATGTATTGCAGTTTAGTAATTTACAAGTGTGCTGAAGATGCAGGAACACGGGAAGCCGTACGTCTTGCTGGTGGACTAGAACCATTAGTAACCAGCGCTGCCGATGTTATTCACTATGAAGAAGAGAATTTTGAACTCAAAGTTGAAGATACCAGTGATAGAGAATTGTTAGCCGCCTTGACTGGGGCACTATGGAAGTGTTCAGCTGGAACAGCTGGAGCACGTGCTTTAGAAACTCTAAAAGCCGTAGACGTTTTGGTCAGTTTATTAAAATATCCTTGCGACGAAGTGTTGACCAATTCTGTTGGTGCACTTGCAGAATGTGCTAAATGTCCATCAAATAGAGAAAAATTGAAAGAAGCTGAAGGAATACCACTTTTAGGTCATTTTTTTTTATTGTCAATTACTTTATATTCAGATAAAGTTAACTGTAGTTTAATTAATCAATTAATTAATCATTTTAAATATAATCTTTGTACAGATAACTCAAAATAAATACACTGATAAGATTAAAAATGGACAAAATTAAAATTTAAAATAAATTTTTATTTTGAACATGACTTTAAAAAACGTTTTCTCTTAAAAAAATATGATATTTTTTTGATAACATTATCAAGAGAAGTAAAATAATAATTCTCAAACTTGAAGGCAAATAATAATTTGCAGCACATGCAAAATAACTACATGCATTTTTAAATATAATAAAATTGATTATCATCGAACATCAGTGAATTACTTGGATAATCGTTTTTTTTTTCATTTGACATAAAGTGAAAGTTAAAATTTAACTTTGAAATCGATTCAATTGCATGCCGTTTAAGTTCAACGGTAACATCATGACCAATTTTCGTGTTCGAAAAAATTACTAGAACATAAAGAATATGAAATGCAATTAAAATTAATTATGCGCACATAATAAAATAATAAATGAACCGCTTTTCCGTTTTGCAACGTGTTATATTATATTCCTACTTTTGGCAATAAAAATTAATTACATAGAAAAAAAATAAGTGATACCGATGGATAAATAAATGTTTAGTTTGAATATTACAGTTCAACACTTGAACAGCAGTCACAAACCACTGTTGGAGAACGTCACACTTGTGCTGATGGAATGCGCCGACGATCCATCGAGCATGCTTCAAATCAACGAGCTCGACGGCGTTCGTCTAATATGGTCGTTGCTGAAAAACGACTCACCAAAAGTTCAAGCCAACGCTTGTTTAGCGATATGCCCTTGTGTTAAAAATTCAGCTGTAAGTATCACCGATCAATAGTCAAAGGGTACAAATGAAGTATATATATATATATATATATATATATAAACATATTTATACATGATAACAATACTGATAATCCAGCATATAATGAACTTAAAACATATTTACAAATGCTAGAACAAATATTTATATTATAGATATTTTACTAGTTATATTATTCATAAAGATAAATAAATTATACATCATATTAACAAAAAAATATCACATACATATTAACTTGAGTTATAATTAAAAGTTTATAAGATTATATCAGAGATGTAAAGCTTTTGTTATTAATTAATTATATAGTACAATATAATCTGACAAGTTCATCATTATATACAGATTATTTATTAATCAATAATACGCATTCTGCTTATCTCATTACGTAGATAATTAATTTATACGAATTATTGATATCTTTTTTTTATTATGAAAATATAAAATCATTACCACGATTAAATGATATCAATCTGATTGCGTAATAATGAAATATATTTTTAAATGTGTTAAATGCTGCATCATTATATTGATAAGTTAGAAAAAAAAACATGAAAGAAAATGATTTTTATGTACTCCTTGTGATGATAAATATTTTAAAAAAATATATAATAAATTTAATCAAAATAAACAAGAATAATATTAGTACAACTCAATTATTAAAGCTATAACATAATTTAAAAATAATATTTTCCTGTGTCAAATCATACATATGCCATATTTAAGACGCACATGAGAACAATATCAAACAACAATGTTTATAATTGTTCTTGAACATAGCAAATCTATTTCTATTATCAATAATGTAATAAGAAAAATAAAACAGCTCTTGCAATAGTAATAAATGCATTACAAATGTAAATGACTTATAATTAAGAAACACGTCAAGTTTCATTATGATCATCATAATAGTCGTGACGGTGTTTTCTTTCGTGCTTCAGTTATGAACAATGAACAAATTTTATATCTTGTCTCATTAGCTGAATAGAATCAATGGTGTCGTTGGCTTTTTATACCAGAAACGCAATCAATAAAAAAAAATAACTATGATTACGTTAATTGCACATCAGTCATGGAATAATTTACCGATCATGTCTATTCATAATACTAAAATTATTAAATATAAAAACATCATAAAGCAAAAAAAAATCATATTCTTATTGTGTATATATATATATATATATATATATATATATATATATATATATATATATATATATATATATATATATATATATATGTAATCAAATAAAATACGTATTCTAATAAAAAAAAAAGATAACTAACTGGTTACGTAAATAAAAAGAGAATTATCTCATTTATTAATCATTTTTATTATTTATTATTTAAGAAATCTTATTTTAGATAAAACGGTTTATAGATAGCAGCTACCGATGAAGATATATTTTATCAATTTGGTTAAATTACAAATTAAAATCAATATATGTATTATATTGTTCAATATAATACGTTAAAATTATTTTATTTTTGGAATAGTTTTTTTTTATAATAATTAATATCAAATTTATCTATTTATTGTTTACTAATTAGTATGTTGACTGACATACAAAACGATTTTTATGTACTTATATAATTCAATAAATAATTAAATAAGAGTAAACAATGTTGTGATTAATGATAAATCATATTTATGTACAAATCTTTAAATAAATAAATCTGTATAGCGATAATTATTTTGATTTTAATATATTTTTTATGCTAAAGATTCTGTTTTTTTTTATATACAGAACAGAATATTCAATTATATATAAAATTTTCTGATAAATATAAATTATGTACATATATTAAATATCAAAATTTTATTTTCAGGATTCCGGAATTCAGGTGAGAAGTTTTGTTGGTGGATTGGAATTGATTGTTTCCCTACTTCAATCTCCGGATAATGTAGTTTTAGCAGCAGTATGTGCAGCAATAGCAACAATAGCAAAAGACAGAGAAAACTTGGCTATAATATCAGATCATGGAGTAGTTGCAAAATTAGCAGCTCTGGGTAAATTAATTTTTAATTAATTTCTTTTAATTTTTACTACAAATATATTTCACATATTCATTTATATGAAGAAAAATTATATTTCAAGTAAAATCATACGCATATATAAAAACATTGCATGCACATATTTAATATTAAAAAAAAATGTATATTTAAAATTAATTCGTTGCGTGTATTTTTTGAAGATTGCGTGCATCGAAAACATGACAAATTCCTCATTAATGAAATATTAATAGAAACATTGTATATAAATAGTTATAAACAATATTATTGTTTTACGCGTGATTTTTCTTCTAATAGTGATTGGAAATGAACGTTTTAAGGGCATCTTGTTTTTAGCGGCATTGAATTATGTACCTTTCAATTGCTCTTTTTTTCTGATATAATATAAAAACTGTTTTACAAGTAATAATGTAATAAAGTAATAATGTCAATATTCAATTAAATAATTATATATATATATAGAACCAAATATTCAAACTATGTAAAAAAATATTTTAATATACAATTATATCCCAAAAAAGTTTTATGATATATTTTAAAGATTTATTTATAATAATAATATTTAACTGCTGACTAATATTAAAAATAGTATCATGAATCATGAACTAAAATTCTAGGTAAAAACTTATTATTTAATTTATCATGTTTTTTGACATATATAATGAAAATGTTTTGAATTAAATAATATATATAATTTTATATAAAATATTACTTTTGACATAGTATTGTGATATATCATTATTGCTTTAATGATAAATAAATCGTTTGTGGACTTGTCTCTAGGTTACGGTCAAATAGATTACCTCAGGGTGCTATGATTACATAATATCAAGGTTTACATACAATATAATGTATTAAAATTAAATGTTTTTCGATTTATTTATTAATTAATCAACATACTTTTATAATTTATTTTATAATATTAATGTAGAAAGCACTTTGAAATCATTAGGGGAAAAACTCAAGTCAATTCTATTATTTACATTAGATAATAAAATTTAAACACAAATGCATACTTAAGACAACTAAATATTACAATTATCTATTATAAATCTTCATTTCGTTTTTTTTTAATATATGATTGCATAGATTTAATACATATTAATATATTTTTCGAATCAAATTTGATCATTTAAAATTATCTAATGAAGATAAGAGCACATTGATCACATTATCAGTTCTAAAGATTCAGAATTAAAAACCAATCATTATCAAAATATATATATATATATATTGTTGAAACATTATATTTTAATACTTCTTTCTATGTAAACATATCTTTTATGCTCTCACCTAAATAATAATCAGCTGCTAATAGATTCTCACAATTTAAGCATGCAAATGCAGTGACATTCGCATACAAATTCGAGTGCAATTATCGTCACATCAATGTCATGAAATGTAGGTGAAATCGATAGTTAAAAGAAGAAAAAAAATATTACATCACCTAACGAAAGTGACATTCGTTCGTCTATTTGTCTGTCTGTCTATTTATTATAATATAATGGAATCGTATCGTTTTTATTGCTGTTGTAAAATGTATTTTACGACGTTTTTGCTGAAATCGTGACGGATGATCGTCGTCGTCGTCCGCATCCAAATAGTGACTTTCTTCGCGTATCATCATCAATCGCTGTGATTTTTGCCGACTTTCGATTTTCTAGTAATTGTGTGCGGTCAATAAAAGCGAGTATCTTTTTAGATTTTATATAATGTATATATATATATATATATATATACACCGTCGACTTTCTTTCGACGTTAAAAAGTGAGAAAATTTACGCGAAAGATCACGATTTAAAAAATTAACGTCGACAATTTTCAATAAGTGTACTATATTTTTTTAAAAAAAAAACTTTAAAGCGCTTAATGACTGAAATTTATATTATTATAAAAAATAATTAATTAATATATATATAGTATATATATGTTGATATAAAATATATGTTTAATTTAATAATTTCTCGTGACCTCATAATACGAATAAAAAAAAAAAATCTTCGATCACATTTACAATTATAATTGACTAATAATTTTATACATTTTCATAAAATTTATTCAAAAATTTTCTAATCGAAGAAATCGTATAAAAAATGAAAAATTGAAATTATATATATATATGAATTTAAATTAACGTTCTAAATAAATCACAATAATAAAAATAAATCAAGGAATAGACATTTTTAAACTAACATCTAAAATATATTTGGTAGTTGATGAAATATGCACATATAAATTACATCGTTTCTTCAATATGAACTTTACACCTATTATATGATGAACTTCGACACTCAAATTATGATTCAAAATCCTAATAGCACATTTATAGATTTTATTCTTAAACATTAAAAAAATCGTTACAACTATATATGTATATATATATAAATTTCAAAACACAAACTAATATTTTATAAACATATAAAATACATAACGTGATGTATTTTTTTTAAATAACAAAGTATTGTTAATCTTTTACACATATATAATATATTTTTAATCGTATTTTTTTAGTGCTAAAAAAAATTTTACTTTTTAAGATTTCAATTCTAACTATTAATTAGAAATTAAATATATAAATCAATCAAAAACATATCGAAACAGTGTTAGAATTTATATTATATTTAAATAACAGCAAAATAATTATTACTTTTTTAACTATGGTCTTCATATAGTTAACAGTAAAATAATAATTACATTAATATTATTACGAAAAATACTATTTTTATAATTCATACCAAACTTTCACACATATACAATATTTAATATAACAACACATTGTTATAATTATTACAGTAAATACAGTGGACGATGAACTGAGAAGAAGTTTGGCAGAAGCTATCGCCTATTGTTGTGAATGGTCCAGCAATAGAGAAGAATTTGGTAAACTGGGAGCTATTGAACCATTGGTCGGTTACATGACATCCAAAGATATCAGGGTTCACAGATCTACTGCCCTGGCACTTTATCATCTATCTTTCCATTCGATGAATTGTCTCACCATGCATCAGGTCAGAACTCACAAAATTATTAAACATTTTTATTGACCTTAGTTTTTTTTTATCTTTTTAATTTAAAATTTTGTCAATAAGATCATTCAAAAATCAAATATAACTAACATATTAGTTATAAACTTGCAAAACGTACAATGTTTAGGTATAAAAGTGTTTATTTGTAAAAAAAAAAGTGACGAGAAAGTTTCCCAGATTTGTTCAAACTTTGAAAGAAAGTCAATTTTTATTATAAAAAATTTGTTTTCAAAGATGCGATAGAAGACGAGGTCGTGAATTAAATGCGCGTACCTTGACCGAAAAATGTGAAAAGTTACGGAATCGAACAGATATAAAAATTTAAGCTGTTACAACACACCTTTTAATGAGCGAAAAACCGTTCATGATAACAAACAAATTGGTAGAAAATTTTGAAATTATTGAATTATATTTAAAATTTTAATTTCTATGTTTCTTTTTGTTGCAAATCATAAGATAATAACTATCAATCAGTTTTCTTTATATATACATATATATATATTGCTAATTTAGTCTGTAAATAATTAAATCAAATCTACTAAAAAAAAAATCGGCAAATCATTAACAAAATTATTCTTAATACCTAATTAAAAATTCATATATTTTATCTAAATGTTATCAAAAAAATAAAAAGAGCAGTGTACATTTTAATAAATATTGGAAACAAATTTTTGGGGTCAATCACTCGATTATAACCGGTTAAATCGGATAGACGAGTTAAAATTAATTTTCAGAATTAATATATAAAAACCGAATATTCTGCCTTTTTTTCTTCAACACGAACACAACGCAAACATATGCGAATGTTAGTTAGAATTTTGGTAAATATGATGATGAGAAAACCTCATATGTATCTCTCGAAGGTAAATATGAGTTTAGTGCGTCACAAGAATACATCATTAATATATTTTGACGCACGAGATTAAATTTTGAATAAAAAAAAATGCAAATCATATTATATACATATTAAGAAAATAATAAAATAGAAACACTTTTCTAATTGGAATTATAAATAGTGAAGGATTTTAGTTTATTATACTATTATTAGGAAGAAAAAATAAATAACTTCCTCGTATCAGAAAATTGTTTTTAATTTATTAAGTATTATATTTATTAAATATATATATATATTTATTAAATATATATATATATATATATATATATATATATATATATATATATATATATATATATATATATATATACATATATATTAATTTAAAATATTTAAATTTTTTATCGTATAATATTTAGGTTATAACTATAAAAGTATAAATAAATTTAAAATGGCCATAACGGTAAAAGTCGTATTTAGACTATATGGATTATCCTTGATCTCTTTATTATATTCAAATTAATATAATTTCGTTAAAATAAATTTTATATATTTTAATTAGTGACTATAAAAAAAATAAGTTAATTTATCATTCATCTTGTAACAATTCTAATAAATTTATGTATTTATTCAAAGGCCGGCGTTGTCAAGTTTTTATTGGAGACCGTGGGATCCGTTGACGAAGATCTTCAAGAAGCATCAGCCGGCTGCTTATGTAATATCAGAAGATTGGCTTTAGACGTTGACAAGGCGAAACTTTTTCGATAATTCAATATGGACAACAAAACAATACACTCGTTATTTACATTAATAGAGATTATTAAAAAAAATAAATAAATAGTGCATCATAGTTTATTGACTCAATGGACTCTGCATGTTTGTTATCAATATATGATTTGTCTTTTTTTTTTTTTTTTTGAGCATACAAAGTACAAGTTTTATCTTCATATATATATATATTATAATTAAATAGTATAAATATTAAATTTCAATATATAATTTTATATTAAATATTTGACATTATTAAATTATAGCTAATAGGGAAGAATAACGTCCGGAAGTATTTTTTTTTTTTTTTTTTTTGTAATCGTTGGTCATAAATTCGCGTGCTATTTTCTAATTTATAAATTAATTTGACACACGCAATCGTTATTCCATGCATCAACTTTCACTGATTCTTTTAATAAATAGAATACCTATTTTTATATTCTTAATATGTGTCGACGTACGCAAATGTATTTTTTTTTTTAATAATTATTATCGATAAACGCATTTTAAATTATTTTAATTCGGAAATAGAAAAGCGTATTTTTATCATATAAAATAAAGTGATAGTTAAGAATGCGTATATTATATTAAATCAACTTATTATTTCAAAGGTAAATAAATAAATTAAAATATTTATTAAGAATTTAACATTATATATGAAATATTATTTTATTAATTATTTTCTAATGAATTCAATTACAGAATCAACTATTTCTAATTAATATGAAAGACTTTCAATTTTTAAACAATACTTATCTGAATATATCAAATCTCCAACTCTCGTCGAGCTCTGATTCCATAAAAACTGGAATAATCAGATCGGTTTAATTTTTATTGAATTTCAAACGATTTATCTGATTTATATATATATATATATATATATATATATATATATATATATATATATATATATATATATATATATATATATATATATATATATATATGAATATTTTATAAATATTTATCGACTATTAAAATGTACAAGGGAAATAAATGAATTTTTGGAGAGCGCATAGTTCGTTTAAATATCATTCACTAATAAACAACACCTTTCACGTAAAAAAAAACAAAAAAAATTAACAGCAACAAAGAAAAGAAACGAAAATGATCTGCAAGTGAAAACGACAACGGCCCAGAAACAGTTCGAGACACGTTTTTTTTTCGTTCTACGGCCAAAAAACGAATTCGACGATGCAAATTTTTTTTTAACAGCGCATACTTTCCAAACTACTTTTTTTTGATATTTAATATATAGCTTGAAGCACTTATATAAAGATTCGTTTATAATATATATATATATATATATATATATATATATATATATATATATATATATATATATATAAATATATATAAATATATACATTTATATACTTTACAAATCTGTATTAAATTGCTGTTAAAAGAATTTTTTATAGCGGAACATCTGCTTTAACATTGCAAATTTCTAAAATTCAAATAGTTATTATTTTGTGGAACAAAAGTCGATCATTATTAAGCTATTAAATAAAGATTTCTAGTGGATGAAAATATATAAATGGTAGATATTTATTTTGCAATTTCATTAAAAAAAATAAGTAAATGTTCTCTTTTTCATTATTTAAATTATCTTTCTATATCTCTTTAATATATTTTCATATACTATTTTTTTTTATATCAGTATTAATATTACTTCTAAAATGCAATCGCTATATATATTATTATTATGGTAAAGGATTATTTTGATATCTGAAAAATTATCAATATAATTATTTTTATATAGCTGTTACATTGTAAAATAACAGCAAAAAAACAATACAATTTCGCAGAGTAAAAAAATGCATAAAAATAAATTAAATTTAAATATTTATTTACATGTATTTACAAATTGTATTTAAATACAAAACGATCGCTTTTATTGCGTGAAATTTGTGAAAACAATGCCGCTGAATGTAACCATAATATTATAATATGACAATTTGTAAGAAAAAATTTCGTAAAAAAAATATATATATATTCAATCAACGACCTCAATGTACATTTTTCACAATTGACAATATTGTCCGCCATCTTATTTTTTTTTTCTATATAAAACTAAATATTATAAAAACGATCTTAGATTATTTAATTAGCGTTTTACGTGAGAACAAAAGTTTCGTTTACGTTTATCTGATCATCGGATACTTGATTGCTTTCAAAATAATATTATTATCAATCTAAATCGTGACTTTTGAATGCATCCCGTTAAAAATTTATATAAATATAAGAAATAATAAAATATCTGATTAGATAAAACAAAAAAAATATATATCAGATTGTAAATCTAGTAAATTTGATTAAATAAAAAGTTTAAATATTTACGATTATAATTACAATATAAAAACGTACGAACATTGAATTATTATGTATATATATAAATAAGTTCGATGAGTTTTTAAACAGGACGCCATTTTGTTTATCTAAATAATATTAAATAAACCCTTGTTTTTAAAAGTCGACAAAACATAAAATTGATGATCTTATCTACTGGCTAGATTAATAAAATTCTATCGTATATTCTAAGGTGATAAAATTTATTTTCGATTTGATCATTGGACTGTCACATTTATTTTAATATTATGTATCGTTTTTTTTCTCTCAAATTATCCATTTTCACTGACATTTGATATTTTTAAAGTTTGTTAAACCGAGGATTTTTTTATAAAAATCAATTTTAAATATCTATAAAACATGCTTGAAATAGGAAAAAAAATCCTTATAAAAATACATATCAAAAATTTATTATTATTATTATTATTATTAAACAAGATTTTGATCATTAATATTTTTATAATGAATTATGTAAATGCAATGAATGATAAAAGGTCGTATAAAAATAACCATATATTTTTCATTGCCAAATAAATGTATTTTATTCAATATACGTGTTATCGTTAATGTTACGGATTAAATATATATCATTTTTTAAAAATTTTATAACGTTCCATTCGACAGATGTGATATTTAATAGTAAATAAAAACTATCAATCGACAAGATAAACATTAATATATTTAGTACAAAATATTTGTACGCTTGTAAATATTTATAAAATTTTAACAAATATATTACTAAACGATTTAAAAAATATAAATAGAATTAAAATTATATATTTATTTTGTATTAAATATATCTAATTTTGACACCGATTTATATATTAAATAAAAAAATAACAGATCCTTGAAATGATTTGAAGAAAGAATGTCTGTTATTATTTTATATCCGTTTCGTATATATTTAACATGTTTATAAATTATTTATAAAATTATTATATCAATATATATATATATATATATATATATATATATATATATATATATATATATATATATATATATATAAACAAAATGAAAAATATAAAAAATAACTAGCAAATATACGTTAAAATTAAAAACGATAATTGAGATTATATTAACATATTAAAAAAATATTAATTGCTGCTAAATTATTAAAATAATTTTATTTTTTGTATAAACATATATATATTTTATATTTTGTATAAATTTACATATATTTTTGCGAATAATAAATAAATAAAAATTATTAAGGATTTAAAACTATATTAAAAAAAATATATATTATTAATATTAATAAATTTTTATTTAAAATGATAGTTTATTATATTATTATTATTTAATAATGTCGATTTAATTTCATAACAAAACGACGTGTTAATGGAAAAATGACGATCGTAAAAATAAAATAAAATGATGAAAATCGAACTTACCTTCATCAGCGCGAACTTCTGAGTGTCGTCTAAGCTTGCTGTATCGTTGCTGGGTGCCATTTTCTTTTCTTTTTTTTTTCTCAATCGAGGAAAACTCGCGGAAAAACCGAATCAAATTTTAGTTGAAGAAAAAAAAACGAGGATGCAATCGTCGAAGCACCAGCTCGGACGCAACGCAACGTCAGACTGACAATGATAATGTTGTGGTCCGGCAAGTACGCTTCGCGAAGGTTATATTGTAACACACGTTAACCTAGACAGCGGTTATAAATTGCGTGTCGCGGTCCCGAAAAACGTGAATACGTGCGCTACGTCAAAAACGGAAACGTTACAAATTTGAATCTAAATTGCGAAGTAGACATTTTTTTATAGAATAATTTGTTTTTTTTTCGCCGTATATACGTGAGATTTAACGAATTAAATATGCTATTGTTATTATTATTATTTTCATACAATTTTTTTTAAGATAACGCAATATTTTTTATTATTATATTAAAATATTTAAAAAAAATGAATAATACGTTATTTTTAATATTTCTGATTCAAAATGTAGATTTCTTATTTTTTATATGTCTTCCATTTTTATATTAATAAAAACCACTGACGTATATACAGCAACAAGATATTATATATAATCAATAAATTGATCATACAAAATAATTAGTTACGTTATTATTTTTTTATAGATTATTGATAAATTATATATTTAGCAACGACAATCAAGATAATAATAATTTAATAATTTTTATTTTCAGATGAATTGATAGAGAACTATAATAATATATAATTAATAATTCAAGATCGAAATATTCTTGAAGAAATGTTATACATATATCTTGATATTTTTTTTTTTTTTTATTTTAAAATAGTCGATAATGACAAATGATAGTAACAAAATATACATTATATTTATTATCAATAATATAATTATTGCTAATTTCAATCTTTTAAGGTATAAAGAATTAGTAAAAATTGAAATAAATATTGACATAAAAAAAAATTGAATTAGTAAATTTAGCTCACTTATTGAAACACAATAATTCTAAAATAATATTAAGAAAATCGTTTAAATATAATAATAAAAATCTACGCATATTAATTAAAATTTATTTTCTAATAAAATATATACGTTCTGATATAATTATCATTATCTCATTCAGAAACAACAAATTTATTTTTATCTCACTATAAATATTTTTTTTTTATTCAAAATATCAAAAAATTACATTAATGATATGTCAGTTATTCGCTAGCGATTATGGTCATATTTTTCGCTCTTATTGTATTATAATAGGAAAGCGCTGTTTGACATTTGCCGCTGCCGCTCATTTTATATTTGATCAGTTATTTGCGTTTAAAATGAATGCGCCTCCGACATTCGAATCGTTTCTACTGTACGACGGAGAAAGCAAGTAAGTCGTGTTTTTTTTTTAAATAATTACACTTCAAAATTATCGCCATTAATTTGAGCAACGTACATTTTATATATTATATACGATAACATAACCTTAAATTATAGAATTGTCAAAGAGGAAGACACTAAAGTACCGAATGCGGCGGTTTTTACTGTTAACAAAGAGGATCATACCTTGGGAAACATGATTAGAGAGTATGTAAATAGTGTACTTAATAAGTTTATTATATTATCTAAAAATAATATTGTTATATCGTTTTTCAGTCAACTATTGAAAGATCCTAAAGTGCTTTTTGCTGGCTACAAAGTACCTCATCCCCTCGAACACAAATTCGTTATCAGAATCCAGACAACAGCCGACTACACTCCTCAAGACGCTTTATCTAACGCCATTACTGATTTAATATCTGAATTATCCCTATTCGAAGAGAGATTTAAAGTAATTAAATAAATTTAATCATGCTATATCTATACATTATATACGCGTCGCCTTATTAATAAAGTAAAATAAATTTCAGGAAGCAATAAAGGAAAAGAAGGATGGCTTGGATTAAAAAGAAAATAAATTATACAAAAATAAATTATTATTTAATTGATATTGTAAAGCTAATTAATTATAAGTATTAAATAGTGTGTTTTATAATGAACATATTTTTTCCAATAAATAATCGCTTCATATGAATTTAGATTAAACTTTATATTTCTGAAAAAATTCAAAATTTTTAATAATCATTCCCAACAATTGATAGAAATCAACGGTCAATATTATAAAAAAACAATATAAAATCAACTCATCAAGATTTTAACAAGAACAATTCTATTAAAAAGTACTGAGTATATAATAATAATAATAATAATTAATAAATATTTGTGTATAAAATACATCAAACAAGTAGGAAAATGCCACATAAATGTAAGACACAACAAATATAACTTCAACTATTCAATTTAACATCAAATGTTTTTTTTTTAATAATAAACAAAACAATTTCTAATAATGTAAAAAATCACTAATTATTTATCACTAAAAATGCACCTTTTGTGAGGAGCAATCATCAGACTTTTACGGAAAGGCTATACATAATAATATTTTATTCTTAAAAGCGTGATAGTAATATAAATCGTTATAAATTAAAGAGTCGGTATTTTCAATATGTTTCTTCATCGTCGCAATCTTCCGTTGCATGTCCGAATGCTAGAAATTAAAAAAAAATACAAATATGTAAATTATGTAATCTTATTTGAATTATTTTATTACATAAATATTGCAATCGAACCTTCGCATATATCACAATACGGTCTTGGCGGCGGTGGTTTCTTTCTCTCTCCTTGTCGTGGTTCCATATCTTCGTTCGTTTGCCTCGGACAATCTTCGGTTTCGTGAGCATCAAAAACATCGCATATATCGCAAAACATTCTAGGAGCGACGGCTTTTGGTTTCAAACCATTGCTAAAACGAAAATAATATATTTTAATATTTTATAGACCAGTGTAATAGTTTTATTTGGTAATATTTATATTCATAAAACAAATAATTAATTTATATAGTGTAAATTTTGTGTTTATAAGAGTACATCGAATTTTATTATAATTCATATTGTTCTATCATAAACCTTAATATAATTTATCGTAAATGTTTTTTTTCTGATTTTGTATAAAACATCGTAATGAAACTACCTTACTCAGATTAGAGAAAACCATTTCTTAATATTACATCGGAAAAAATAATGATCATTAACTTTTTTTTAAATATATTTAAAAAAGTAAATGTCCTACGGTTTAATGTGTACAAAATATACATACATGCTAAATTCTTCAATTTCTTGAGGAGATACGCCCATTTCCAAAATTTCTACTCTGGCTTTTAATTCTTCGTTCTTTCTTTGCATATCGACTATAACAGAATTTAAGAAATTGATTTGTCCCTCTACCTCCTGTTTTTCTTCCAACAATCTATTAACATAAAATATATTACATATTAATTAAATAGAGAAATATTTTTTGTCGTTGACTTTGAAACGCGAATTAAGCATCTTTAATGAATAATATACTTCTTTGTATCAACGCCAGACTTTTGTTCTGCTGATGTATCGATTTCAACTTTTGGTAAGTGGTTATTATTCTCGAAAACTTGCAACTTATTCTTTAATATTGTGATATCCTGATTTAATTTATTATTCTCCTTACGATATTTCTGTAAATAATATCAAGGAATATTAATTATATTTGTATTTTTTTTTAAGAAATTGTAACAATATTGAAAAAACTGACTTCTAATTCTTCAACCAGACTATTTAATTGCTTATTATTGTTGGCAGAATCGCTATCTTTTCTCGACAATTTATCGTTTAATTTGCTAATATCACATTTGAGCGATTCAACTTCTTCATCGCGAGCTTTTTGTAAGGATTGTAACTCCGATGTCAATTTTTGTATTTTATCGTGATCCTTGGAAACGTTATCTTTAGAAATTACTTCCATGTCTTGCATTTGAGAACGCAACGTTTTTACCGTATTTTCAGATGCGTCCAATCTACGTTCGATTTCTTTTCTTCTATTCTGTTCCAATTCAATTTCTTTCGATTTAGTTGACATTTGAGATTCTACCGATTGAAGTTTTGTTTTTAGCGTTTCATTTTCAAATGTACTCTCATTTTTCAACTTTTCATAATCTGTTTGCAATTTTTTATTGATTTCTTCAACTTTCTTTTTTTCTTCTTCTTTTGTAGCAACTATATTCTTCATATCGGTTTCTGAAGATTGAACTAGTAATTTTAATTTTTCAGATTGCTCGTTGGTTTCTTTCAATTCTTCTACTATTTTTTTGGAAGTTAAAATTTCTTTTTCTAAAGTAATATTGGTATTTTTCAAAATTTCAACTTCTTTAACATAATTAGTTTTAATGGTTTCGATTTCATTTTCTAATGTGGAATATTTTTCTTTATATGCAAACATTTTTTCTAATATATCACAGAGTTTTGGTAACTCAATATCGAACTTCTTATCTTCATTTAAAATCTCTTGTGATGATTCATCAATTGTATTATTTCCTTGTGACTCTATCTTCTTCTTTAATTCTAATAGTGCAGTTTGTTGATTGACAATAGTGACTTCTTTTGCTATTTTATCCTCTTCTACATTACCTAATTTGTGCTGAAGTTCTTCAAATTCAGATATTCTTGAATTTAAATTCTTTTCTAAAGTATGTTTTTCTTCTAAAATTGCTTTCATTTCATCACTAAACACGTTTATTTGTCTGTCTTTCTCTGATATTATATCTATATTAGATTTTATTTCTAGATTTATTTCTGTCAGCCTATTTTGTAATTCTTTCAAAGATGCATCTTTTTCGGCTAGAGATTTTTGAGCTTCCAAATTTACTTCTTGTAACTTTTTCAATTCACTATCAAGAACCTTCTCTTTATCTTGAGTACCCTGTAATAATGAATCTAAAGATTCTTTAACTTTCTGATATTCTTTTTCTAGTGTTTCGTTTTTATTTTGAAGCTCTTTTTGACAATTTTGAGCCGCATCTACTTTCTCCTGCAATTCCTTCTGTGATTTCTGATATTCTTCTTCTTTTTTCGCTGAATTTGATTTGGTTTCTTCCAATTGTTTTTGAATAACTCCTAATTGTGTCACAAATTCAACAGATTTGACTTCCCAATTTTGAACTTGTTTTTCTACTTCACTCTTCATATTAAGCAAATCTTTATTTTTATCTTCAATTTGTTTCGATAATTCTAATTTTTCAACTCCAAATTTAGTCTCCAGTTCATCCATTTTTAATTTGATACTCGTATTATCTTCAAGCGACTCTTTTAATTTATCATTCAAACATTTAATTTCTTCTTCACGTTGATTCTTAATATCATTCATTGACTTTATTTCTGACGTATGTGTTTCTTTATCTTCGTTAGATTGATTTTTAAATTGTTCTAACTGTAGTTTAAATTCTTGTTCAGATCTTTCATATTTATTTGTATTTTCTCGTAACACGTTCTTCATAGTTGAAATTTCATTTTCTGCATCACGCAACTTATTAGTCAAACTACTTAATTGTTCATTAGAATCGCTAGAATTATTCATTAAATGTTCGATTTCTTTCTCTAATTTAATTTTTTGCTCTTGTAACTCCGCATATTTTTCGACCTCGCATTTTACCTGTCTTTGAAGATCTCCATTTTGAAGTTGCAATTCTGATACGGATGCACTTATATCAGTGTTGCTCTTGAGCATTTCATCTATTTTAAGTTGAGAAGCGTTAACTTTTTCCATTAACAAATTAATTTCTTCGATATGTTTATTTTTTTCAGATGATAGCTCTTTTAACTGCTGTTCCAAAGTTTTTATTGTCAAACTTTGATCTTCTAACTGTTTAGTAATTTCAGAAATTTTACAATCCTTTTCTTTGATATCAGCAATATGTTTTTCTACTAAAACATTTTTTGAAGATATGGCTTCCTCGTTTAACGCATTCGAGGCTTTTTGTAAATTTGCAATTTCTTCCTGATTATCATTCAACTTTTGTTTATATTCTTTGAGTTCTTGTTCCAACATTGTATGTTGATTTTTGTGCTCTTCGATGATTTTATTGAATTCCGTTTCTTTAGTCGATACTTTTTCTTTTAATTGTATTATTTCTTCTTGCATTACTATATTCTCTTTGGAAGAATTGTTTATAATAGACTCCAATTCACTTTCTTTACTTGCTAGTTGTAACTTTACACTGCTTAATTCAGATTGTGTAGAATTCAAACTGTCTTCTACTTGTTTATTGCTTTCAGCTAATGTTTCATAATCTAAGGTTTTAGCACTAAGTTGCATTTTTAACTTTTCTAATTCTTTTTTATAATTCAATTCTGCTTCTTTAGACGAAGCCGTCACTAAAAAAAAAAGAAAAATAAACCAACTTAAAAACTATTTAAATTAAATTATTTAAAGATAGATTTTGAAAACCATACATTGATTATATTCTTGAAGTTTCGTATCTAAAATAATTTGTTTTTGCTCTAATTGACTTCTAATATCCCTAATAATATTACTATTTTCTAGAGATGATTTTTCTAATTTTTCATTCATTGCGGCAAGTTTCTTTTCAGCTTCGATTAAACTTTCTTTCGAGGAATTTATATGAGTAGTTAATTCAAGTTCAGTCTCCATCAATTTTGTTTTCAAGTCCTTAATAGTCTTTTCAGAATCCGTTTTAAACTTGCTCATTTCATCAAGATGATTTTTATTAATATTTTCCTTTTCGGTGTCTTTTTCCCGCAACAAAGTATGAGCTTCATCCAACAAACTTTGAAGTTCTGAAGCCAAAGCTATATAGAAAAAAAATCGTTTGTATATAGACAAAAAAATGTATATATAATTCTATTTCAATCAAGATTTATGTAAACCTTGTCCTGCCTGTATTTCATCTTTATGTTGTGACATAATTATTTCAATTTCTGCCTTATGTTGTGAAGATAAAACTTCACTTTGTGCCTGAAGTTCTTCTATTTGTGAGGTTAACTTGGATACTTCTGCTTCCAAATTACTGATAGCAACATTTTGCCTTTCTTTGTCGCTCTGTAAATCAATAAAAATAAATATAAAATATTAAAAATAATTATTACCTGACAAGATCTTTTCCCTTACAATTAGGTCTTCTTTAATTTTCTGTAACAATAAACAATTTTTAATACATATGTAAAATTCATTATATGATTAAATACAATTATCAAAAAAAAACTAGCGATTTTCCTTTTTGATAATGTTTTTATATCTCAAATCTGTTATTTAATATAATATTTACATTAAATTCTTCCTTATGAATGTTATCTTCTTCGGCTCTAAACATTAAATCATCAACTTTTTGTTTCTCATCTTCTAACTGTCTCGCTAATTCATCGCGTTCTTTCTTCAGTTTTTCAATATCTTCCACGTGCTATAAATAATAAGTCACGTCATAAATTATAATTCTTTCGATTATAAGAATATCATTAAAATACCTTATTGATTTCAGATTTCAAAGTTATTGTTTCTTTATCCAACTGATCCACCTTTAAGAACATATTTGCTAATTCTCCTTTTTCTGTCTCCTGTTCTTTTATCAATCTTTCTATATGCTGTTGTTTCTCTCTCAATAATTCCTAAAAATGTTGTTGAAATAAATTAATGCAAATAACATTAAACTTTAAGATCAAAAAAAATTATGATAAATAATATCTGCAATGTACGAATTCAGTAATTAATAATATATAAAATATTTAATCTTTGCAATTAAATTCACATTAAACAAGTTCACATTTTATAATATTTTTAAGGATTAAAAGAGGTATAAAAAAAGTATAAATATGGAAGAGAATAGAATAATATTTTTCAAACTTTACTTAATATAGAATATATATATATATATATATATATATATATATATATATATATATATATATATATTTAATCACACAATTTTAGCATGTAATGCATTTAGAAGTTGAAAATTCATTATTTTAAAAAACATGATATGCAAGTAAGTGCTAATTAGTTGAGTCTATTGCATATATTTACTATTGAATTATTTGATTTTAAAAAAAAAATATCAAGGACTCTATAATAAAATAAACTTTTGTATAAAATAAATTTATATACTATGTATTTTTATCAATCAACATTCAGTATCGTTTCACATTTATAAACTTTGCGACAGCATAATTTAATTTCATACTGTTATTAAATATATTAAAATATCATAAACTCCATATGTGTATTTGATCACTTTTATATTTTTTTTTCAATTGATGTTTTAAATTCATATATAATTAAAAATTTCTAAATATTGAACAATATATAATTAATATGTCGACTCGAGTATTACAATTATAATAATCACAATATTTTATATTTTCTCATAATCGGAATATAAAGAGGAATTTCCCAAGATCATAATCGGAATATAAAGAAGAATTTTAAAATCAAAATAAAAAAATAGATTAAATAATTTTTTATTTAGTAGAGATAAAAATTTTCAAAAGTAAAAAAAATGGCTATCGTTTTCATAAATAAAAATATTTCCCATTGAAAATCGTCGTTTTAAAACAGTTTAAAATTAAGCTATTTTCTTTATGCCGAATAAAATATAATAATAAATTAAACGTACACCTACATATTTTATTGCTGTATTTAGTTTCCTTGTAAAAAGCCGCAGTCGCAACAAAACGACACACTTATGATAATTTATTTGATGTAAAATATAATATAATCGGTGTAATGATCTGATTTTGCTTCAAAATTAAAAAGAAAAGATTTATTAATATGTGTATGCGCGTTTAATGTGAACATTGACTGATTATATTTTCATATACTTTTGCCTGAGGTATTATAATATATTATTTATGAATCGATATACATAATAATTATATACAATGTAGCTATCATATTTCGCATAAAGATATTTAAAGATAAATTTAAGATATATGACAGATTTTAAATTTATATTTTAGGATATTACTTTACGATAAAATGTATAAATTGCACGCAAATAAAAATATATAAATTTAAAAAACAAATTTTGACCTATAAAATTTTTTATTGTTACTTATATATTTGACTACTAAAAATGAATCATTAATATAAATATCTCATATGGATTATTGTAAATATGACAATTTGAACATTTTTTTTGACAAACTTTGCAATATTAAATATATAGAATATTTTAAGATATTTCGTAATAAAATCGTTATAATATTCATAATCTTATTTATTGCAAATTGCATCTTTATGCTGGTATAA
This sequence comes from Leptonema lineaticorne, assembly GCA_024500535.1. NCBI lineage: Eukaryota > Metazoa > Arthropoda > Insecta > Trichoptera > Hydropsychidae > Leptonema > Leptonema lineaticorne. Next base: position 2,365,388 of record JANIJI010000030.1, on the reverse strand, counting down.
TTTGTGTATATAAATAGTTTAATGGAAAACGAATGCAATTATGCAAATATTTCTATATCGAATGCCCACATCTATACTTATTCATAGTCAAAAAAATTGCATTATTAAATTAAATACATGTGATGATAATTAAAAAAAAAATTTTTTTTCAGAAGCGTACGTTTATAAGAAATCTATTGTAATTAAAAAGGCTCGAGTCACTTTTGGATTTAAAGTACTAAGTTTATATCTAATCCTTATGAAATTCGCGAAATACTTCCAAACCGAAAACACTGAACTATAATTTATCGACTGCAAGAAAATAAGCAAACATGTACATCATCGTCGATTAAGTCATTACATGAGAGTTTAAAATCACAGCGTTACTAATAATTTGAAGCTGCAGTTTAATTTTACACAAATATAAAACATCGCATACATAAAGATTTCTCATTTTTTTAATTTATGAATATTTTCATACAAAAAATTCATTTCCTTTTACGAATGAGAACCAGTTATATTTATATAATAATTTTCACTCTTCCTAGTGTATTTAGATAATCATTACACAAATAAATTACATAGAAAAAGAAGAAAATTCATAATTATTACCGCATATTTTTTCACATCTCATATAATAAAAAAAGATATGATATTTTCATTATAAATAAAATATTGTGATTATATTATTTTTAATAATCATATCAAGCACACATACGATTAGTTTTAATAATAAAAAAAAACATGCACGTGAATCAAACCATTTTTATTAACGTAAAAACTCATAAGCTGTAGCGTTCTTTTAGTTCAAGATGAAGGAAAGGACTAGTGTGGAATGAGTGGAATGAAAAATAATCCTTTTTTACAATGTGAAAGCATATTTTTATTTATTTACAAAAAAATAATAAAACACATAAATTATAAAAAAAAAATAATCTTATCAATTACAAAATAACAAATTGAAAGTGGGAGATGTAATAATAAAAACACATCGCAAAAATATTTTAAAAATATCAATACCGAATTCATAAATTGCAGATTTATTTCCTTTTCTGTATATTATATAAATATTATTAATACTATATATTTTTATTAGTAATTAATTACCTGTAAGGTATTTTTGGCGGACATTGGTGTCGAACTTGCTCGAGGACCAGATAATCTCTGATTTTAAAAATCAAATTACAACACATTAAATCCAATACAATATTTATAACAAAATATAAAATAATATTATATATATATATATATATATATATATATATATATATATATATATATATATATATATATATTTAAAAAAAGTTTGATGATGGAGAGTTAAACTACGAATTAATAAAACCATTATTTTCCGTGTTAAAAATAGTTAACAATAATTATATGAATATTAAAAAAAAATGATTAATAATCATTTCGCTCAATCTACAATCTAAAAAATATTAAAAATATAAATGGAAAAAATAATGCACGTTGCGTTTAACGCGTTTAGTAGTTATGAATATCTTATAATAATTAATTATTATTATTATTATCATTATTATAATTACGATTATATTATTTAGTTTTTAATATATTTAGAAAAATCGTACGGTTTTATTTTTTTCATATAAAACTAATATTCCATTTTTACGATTCAGTCTTACCAAGACGCTAACGCCTCAACCGCCATGTTGACCATCATGTTAATGTACTCAATGGTTCAAAGAGTGAGTCACATTTTTTTGGATTCACAATGCAATATATAATATAAATATACAAATGCACATATAAAAAAATATATATGTATGATTTATAATTGCGTGCAATTAATATATATATATATATATATATATATATATATATATATATATATATATATATATAATAAAATAGGAATGTAAACGAGAGATCACTTGAAGTGATTGTACATCGGTGCAATGTGCATGCGGAAGTATTATGGTGCAATTAAAAGTGTATTTGCACTGGTGTAGATGGAAGAATTTATAATATTTTTGATAGATCGTTCCCATATAAATGATAAAAATCCAAAAATATTCAAAAACCACGTTAATGTTAGTAAAATAATAATATTAGTAGTATTAATTTAGTGAATATATGGAATCACAAAGCCGTGCCGGTAATTTTTTTTTGTACATTTTCACATATTAGTCTATGTCGGACTACAGGTACATTTTCTACGAATTGTATATATAATAAATATAGTAATAAATAATCAATAAAGGAGACAGCAGTTGATAAGTATTTAATACATATGCATATAAAATATTTAAAGCTCCAAATAATAAAAGCAACCAACATGCCAATTTTACAGAGTGTAATATAAATGCATCTATCTAAAAATATATATAATATACGTATATATATATACATACACACACACACATATATATATATATATATATATATATATATATATATATATATATTACCAACCAAATATCAAGAAACTATTTACAAACTTTTTCACTTATGATAATAAATGTGCACACATCTAAAATAGGAATATATTGAATAGAATAGATAATTTATATGCAATTTCCATAATGTGCTAATCGATAGGTCTAAAGTGAAAAAGTAAGTAATGTTTCTTTGAAACAAGCGCTTGAGCCAGCCAACTACCCCAGTATATATATATGGGGTTGGAGTTTGATCGCTTAACGCCCTTGTCAAGAATCCAGAAAAACGTTTCGTGAAGCATTCAGTACATTGTCGTGATGATGATGGCCTTGTCAAACATGTCAGGAGAGACGTAGGCGGCGTGGTAGTGGCGGGGTGGTGTGGAAAATACTATGGGACACCAGGAGCTGGTGCGGACCGTCGGTACCGCCTAGCCTACCTGGCTTCCCGATAAAGCCGTAACCCCCAATTTCGGTCTGGCGATGCCGCTGCGGACTGATGACGCTAAAGAGTCAGGTGGTGATCCTCTTCCATGAACAGCGCAAGTACCCGGTCGTCTATTCGATGGTGAACGCGAGACTTTTGAAGCTGGAGCGAACAGTCCAAATCTTGGTGCACACTCAAAATACCTGTACAAAAACTCATATTTTTAATAAAAATATTCTTTCATATAATTTTAAAACGATTTATAAGTCATAATTAGTAAAATTAATATATGACCTTTTTCCTTCGACGGATCCATCATTTTTACCAATTGGATCATCTAATTCAACTCCACACCACTGGCCTGGAGCAAATTCAGTGGTACCCATATATCTTAAAGTACCGGCTTTACTACCCTGACTACTAGATACAATAACTCGTTCACCTAGTTTTAATTCTCCTTGTGCTATAGAAGATGTGCCTATTTTAAACGATAATACATATTAAACCTGTATAATATTACGTAATTATTTACGATATTACTTATTCATACTCATTCGACTGCTGAAACTTTTTATGCTGCCATTGGGAGATATCGAACGTTGATTTCTAATACGTGGAGTTGCCGTAGATACAGACATAGGAGATGTGGGTGGTTTTGGTCCACCGTTAGCGATAGGTGGTTTTTCACTTAAAATACTTCCCTGATCACTCGATGGTGATGCAGGAGACGGTAAAGACAGAGGCTCCCTAGTTAATCGGGTGAGTCGAGAAAACACACCCTTTTTTGGTTCGCATTGAAAATATCGAATTCCTGCCACGGAACCATCATTTTTCCCTATAATATTATACAAATTTTATGTATAAATACATTATTATGATTTTAACTTAACACACATGCTTAATATGAACTGACCAATTGGTTCATCGAGAACGACACCAGCCCATTCTCCAGGAGCAAATTGTGTATCTCCTATGTAAGCAATCTGTCCAGGTTTACTTCCGCCTACATACACTCTGTCACCGATAATAAAACCATCAGTGTCCTCCGTCAGCACAATGCTGTGGTCTATTTATAAAGATATTCTAACATTAACGTTAGCTCGAAATATTGATGAAAAAATATGATTTATTTTTAATGAATATTAAGGATAAACGGTATATATATAATAATAATAATAATATATTAAGTTAATTAATTAAAATATAAGCTATAAATTATATTAAGGAAATTTTTAAGGATAAAAATATTTCTTATTTGGTAGGGTTTACCTTATATCGATGATTATGTAGCAGAGCAGGTTGTCCAAAATGGACAGAGTTAAACACTAAGCAAACAAGCATTACCATCAAAAAACACATATTAAAGAAATAAAATGAATATCAGGAAAGAACAATGTTATTTTGATATAAGTGTTTATGGCAAGAAATTTTCTTCAGTTTTATACCATAAACACTCATATATCATGTGAAATTTCATGCAGTTGCAAAGAAAAAATCATGCAAGTACAATTCGGGATATGGAAATGTGGGATAGATGAAGGTGCATACGATCTTACCTGAGGTTCTACGAAGACCGGCCTCACTCAAACGATGAGGATGGTGTTCCCAGAGTTGATCCATAGAAGTGATACTGTACGTGCTGCAAGCTGCATGGGCAACATAAAAAAGCTCACACACAAAACTACTAAAAGTGCAGTTGGCTTGCTAACTCAAAGGCTGACGTCGCACGATTAAACAACGCAATCAACTCAAGACCAAATCTGATCTTTTCTCAATCGGAAATGATAGCTTTTTTTTCTCATTATTTATTTACAAATCGTTGTCCAATCGTGCGACATTCAGTATATTGGGTGATGAACGTGAAACACAAACATGTATAGGCGGTTTTATGGTCACTTTTTGCTCAAGAAAAGTCAATGAATATCATATTAATGAACATGTTAAAACACTGATTCTCAAATTTCAAATATACCAATGAAACTATAATTAAATAAGCCGATTTCAACAGTTATTTTAATAATAAACCATATTGATCGATTATTAAATCGGAACCAGTGAAAATAATTAGTATGATTAACGATATCCCACACAAATCTTTATGTAAATAATGGGGTATAATATAATGAAATGTGCTCTAAGAACCATTGGTTCAGAATTATGCGTGTCCTACGCTTACTGCATAATTTCATATATATGAGATAGAATGTCAAGTCCATTCATTACGACATATTGCAACACAGAAATATATATATGTATATACATGAAACAACCAAAAAATGCGCTGGAAACTCAGCAGTACTAGGCCATATTTTCTAACATCGTGATAAAAACAAAGATTAACCAATATGATTCTATTTATTACACCTTAAAATTCATAAGTATGATTGAATAAAAAAAAATCAAAGTGGATTATTGCTGTTATATGCGATATAATAATCATATTTATATTAATAAATTTTACGATTATTACACATTTTACGGTTGGAAATACGCAACACTATTTTTTTTCATCTTGATAAATGATTAATGGAGATAGTGGGCGGTAATGGTTCAATAAATAAATCGACTTTTCTAGGCAAATAACGTCATCCATAGTCGCCAATGTTAAAAAAAAATAAACAATTACACAGTACATACATACAAATACAATAAGAACATACAATATGTACAAATTTGGTTACTTCTATAGCTTACCTTACCGATATACAAATGTGAAATTTACATATGTTTCAATATATTTATATATATTATTGTTTTTGGATACTCACTGGACGGTTTGCGTTCTCTCGTTGGTGTATCTACGGAACTCTCTTGACCAACATCATTTTCCTCATCAGCTTCCTGGACGTCTGCTCGTTCCACATGCAAATATTACAACGACCACCACACCAAAATAAAAACAAAAACAGAAAAAACAACAATGAAAAAGCTTATAAGTGCATTTTTGACGTGCAAAAAAAAACTACAGTGACTTAACATTAAGAAAGTTGTGATATTTTATTTCAGAATAAAGTTTTAATGTATATATAAGAATTTCATACTTATTGAAAATTAATATTTAATATCACTAGCTCTTATCCAACTGTTAAAAAAATCATGTATTAATTAAAAAAATAACAAAAAATATTTTTTTTGGATTTAAAATTACTAATTTATATTTTATGAAGTTTCATATTTTAAATTAGAAGTATTGAAATATTTTTATAAAATGTGAGTTATTAGCTATTTTTATTCTATTAAAATTAACAGTATAAATTAAAATTTTATTTTATCAACCAAACTTGTAGCTTCAAATTATTATATTTTTATAGTATTAAAAATCCTTCACATTATTGATGATATTACACTTAATTTATTAAAAAGAATGATTGACAAATATGTAAAATATGTTGACTAATAAATCAAGTTCATTATATTTCATAAAAACTTTTCCATATCAAGATCGAAGAAATTATTAATTAATACAATATCACAACTTGATTATAAAAAAATATATCCAGTGTGAATTAAGCATGCATTTTTTTATTAATAAAAATAATAAAATTGTTTACGTTTATTTTATCCAATCAATTATGACACAATTTAAACTGATGACAAAATATATGATTATATGACGTAAGTGTTTTATAATGAACTAAAAACTATCATTAATTACGTTAGATAAATATAGAAAAAAATGTAGTAAATAAATAGCAGTCAACTGCTGACATTTCAGTTTCAAGGCGATACATATAAATAATGACAGGCTGTAATCAATCTCGACTGCATAATTCGAACATATCGAACTTAATCAATCACAACAAGACCTGTGTGTACGGTGGGTCCACGTTTAACACGTTTTACGAACGATCGACCTCCGATGGTGGGTCAACGTTATAAACGACACGAGAGACCTTTTAACGATGAATAAGGTTGTAAAAATTCATTTATGGTGCCAAGTTTTCGTCGACCCAAAGGACACGCTAGAAGATGTTAAGCATTAACATTTCCTATAAGTTCGATTTGTATGCACGTTTTCGGTGCCTTGACCTCAGACGCTTGTATATACGATGAACGTTTGTCGAATGCTAAATAAAACTCTTCTTAAACGGCAAGGTTGGTAAATGTGTGATTATGCGAAAATAAATAGCGACGACGCTATTGTAAAATAAAAGTGTACCATTATGATGATTAAATTACAACGGGAATGTCGAAATACATATGTATAAACGAATATTAAATTAAATTATCATTTATAATAATAACGATGCATAGGTTATCTAAGTAGCAAAAAAAAGATATAATATTTATTATACATGTTAAATTGCAGATAAATATAACTAAAAATAAATATGTTATCATTATGTAAATATTTTAAATTTATCAAAGTTTTTCAATAACCTATTAATATATGTTTTTTTTGAACAATTTTTCTACATTTTGATACATAAAAAATATAGTTAATATGAAGTATATCAGGAAACTAGTTTTCAATTAAATCCGTTCAATTAAAAAAAAATAACAAACCATTTTGAGACTAGTAATACTTTAACATAAAATGAAAAAATTGATAGAATATCAATTTAATCCAAATTTGATCGTATAAAATTGCTATTAACTATTACTAAGTTACTTTATCTATTTTTAAATTAATTTTAAAATTATAGGTTTTAAAATTGATCTTTAAAACATTTCAAATATCAATACCATTATGAAGACTAATTTCTTTAAAAACAATTTTTTTAAATTTTCATGTTTCCCTTACAATTTTTTTCTAGATAAAATCACTTTTCAACGGATTATATATTGTACATATAACGAATAGTTTATTTATGAATCAGAACTATTGCAATGTAGAATTATTTAAAACAAGTATTATCAACCCATTTTTGGCCAGTTATTCTAGAAGGTCATTTCAAGTTGCAAATTAATTTGTTAAGACTGATATATATATATATATATATATATATATATATATATATATATATATATATATATATATATATATATATACATTACTTTATTTAATAAATATGACATTGCGAATTGCATATTATTTAAATATAGTTCTTACATAATTGTTTTGCATTTACAAGTACGATAACATTGAAATGTGAATGATAATTTTTTCACTACACCAAAGTGGTCATGGAAAATCGATAGAATAGAAAAAATAATAATCAAATTACACATAAAAAGTCCAATTAATACCATGTAAGACGCAAGAGAGATTTATTTTGTCGAAGTGAAATCTGACATGGTAATCTTGTAAAATAACCGATGGTAAATGATAACAACCAACCGGCATAAATTATAAACCGCTGCAGTGGATTTATCAAATCGGATATTTTCATAGATTGATTGAACATGATAAAAAATCAACTATTATTAATTGTGGAAAAATTATGATGATAATAATGCAGCTTAAACTCAACCCACACAAGATATCAATGTAAGACTTGCATTCAAATACATTCGATCGATTTGATTGCAAAAATATCATATGTAAATTTAATATAAATAATACTAGATCTATATATTAAAAAAGTTGACCCCTGGTATGAAGTCACACATGTATAAAATTATAAATCAAGGATTATCCATATGTCAAAAACCAACCTGCTAAGTGTTTTCGGGAAAAATCGTCGCTTAGCTTCCGCATCGTGTCGTTTGTTGGATCGTCTGAAGTAAAAGCAAAGCAATGACAAAATCACACAAGCCACATTAAAATATAAACAAAGCTGATTATTTTGTTTTGATAAAAACCAAATATATATATATATATATATATATATATATATATATATATATATATATATATATATATAATTCTTGGAATATAAGTGTTAAGAAATAATAAAATGTTTTATCAATTATTCACGAGTATACATTTGAAAAATAGTAGCTGACTAATTGGTGATATGTAATTTGTAAATCGTGATTATTGTAATTAAACATTATAAAATATTATTCCGAGAAGAGATTTTTCTTGGCATATTTAATCATTTGATTATTTATAAATAAATAACAAGATGGTTGATTTATTTATTTTTTTTTGTTGATTACAAAACTAATTTATATATTACATATCTAGATCAAATCTATTATAATTATTTTTAATAATTAAAAATATAATGCCTTGAAATATAATATATTTAGAAAAAAATCAATACTAATACAAATATTTTGTGTTAATGACATTTAATGTAAATAATTTAAATTAAATTAAGAAAACATAACGAATAACTAAGTATTACCATAATATATTATTGAAATTCACCTTGTGCAACAACGGCAAAGTGATTCATCGATAATTTTTTTTAAATTTATTTTTTAAGAATATCTTTGAATTTTTGAGAAATATTTGTATTAAAACATATAGTGTATATTTTGAACCATACTTCCAAATTGGTTTTATATTTGATTGTCTTTAATTTTACATGAATCACACGCGGATAATACTGTTTATATTATTTATAACTATTTAGTAGTTAAAACGGATACATATTTTATACAGAAACGAAGAATATAAAAAAAAACTTGCAAGAATTTAGCCGTATTACAATATTATACTGTAATAAAATTTTGATTGTAAAACGCCCATTCGTATAATAAAAAAAACTGTTTACAATTTTTAATAAAATAAAATTGGATGCAAAATAAAAATCTTAACATATTATTCGTGTTAAAATTTAACACAATCGATTCCATAGAATATCATAAATCACGAAATTCGCCAAATTCTAATTAAATTCAAGGATATTATTATCACAGTAAAAACGAAATTTTATTTTTTAATTTATTCAAAGCTATACGTTAAATATTAATTAACATGTGAAATATATTTAATAATTAATAAAATATTAATATAAAAATGATTATTCATCACGAATATCTAATTTTATCTTTAAAACGCTTCAATTATTTTTTTTATAATATACAGCTAACTCTACTGTGACCGTCGCATCGATACGACGAAAACTTGTCGATGCGGAAAATTTGACAAAACTCGAAAACGGGTGAGGTTTTTGCGCATCGCACTTCGTTCGACCTTCTCGTTTTGCAAAGTCGTGGGTTCGATTCTCGTTGTCGTTACTTGCAAAAAAGAAAAAAATATTTTTTTTTGATTTATTTTTATTTTCTTTTTGACGTCGTGTCATTTCGTTAATGTTTTTTCATCTTTATTTATTATTTTTAGATACATTTCACAGTTTAACAACAGTCGAATTCGACGAACGCCTCCGGATCTACGCCTAACCGCAGTTGGACAATAGAAAAACTAGAATTATATAGATTTTCACGATGATCTATAAATGTAGAAATATATATATATATATATATATATATATATATATATATATATATATATATATATACTAAAACTTGAAAAACGAATGAAGTCAATCGGAAAAGTTTTTACGGTCACAACTGTTTAATTTACAAAGATAATTAAAGTTTTTTTTAAAAAAAAAGACAGACCGGTCGAATCGTGATCGAGAAAATTTACGATAATTGATTATGCAATCGTAATATAATTGCACAATAATCGAATAGACGTATGTCAGCAATAATTGAATACGATTATCATATATATTATATATTATTATAATATAAATTTTCTTATTTAAAATTGAAATTATGGAAAATTGTGATATATTTTGGAAAATTTTCACGTTAAATACACATTTACAATAGGTTTAATGTAATTTTAAGCGATTATAAAGAAACATTAATAATATTTTAAATTTTATGATTTTCAAAAAAATAATATTTATATATATTATGTTATAAAAATATATCTGCGAAAATAACAATATGGAAACTTTAACAATATACTAAAAATTTTAAGTTTAAGAAAATTTATCTATAATGAAATTATAAATTATTTACTTAAATAACGAATAAATAAATATGGCGAATTGAAAGAAAAAAAAGGAAAATATATAATAAATTAACATTATTTTTGGTAAAAACTATAAAAGATACATAATTTTATGTAAAATATTCCTAATTAAGGAAAAGTATAATTTGGACTATGAGAAAATGGTAAAATAAATTTTGTATTTTATCCATAATATATCTATAAATAAATAAAATTATTAGTAATTTACGTAAAACAATTATTTATTATCAATTTACTGTATTTACTGTAAATTGTATTATAAATTTACTGTAAACGAATAAAATTTTCTAAAAGGATTTAAACTTAATAAAAATAATATTATTGTAATTAATATTTTTTTTTAATTAACAGAATATATTAAATAATCATTACTATTTTATTATTAGCTATATGTGAAAAATTACAAGAAAATTGCCGACTTACATGTGAAAAATTGCAAGAAACTGAATCAATATTTCATTCTGTGTGCATAAAAACGAGATAAAATCCGTTGCACAGGAGATGATAATAATAACAAAACAAACAAACGCATAAGATATACACAGCACACTACCGACAACAACAACAAACAAAAACAACCGATATATTATATGGTATTTTTAAATTAAAACAACGAACAGTACGTCCGTTTGCAACGATGCACTTTTCTGTACTAAGGTTCGCGACGAATCGCAATTCGTCTCGATCAAAGCGATTTAACGACAAGATAAACTACGTTAAGATTCGAAACGAATCGTTAAAAATTAATAATAAAAAAAAACAAAAATAAACAGCGAATTTATACTACGGATTGAATCAATATTGAAAATGTTAAAATGTTTGGGTTTGTCACTTTGAAAGCGTTGATGGAAGAAAAGCATAGCTGAAATGATGAAATCTGATACAAAATTGAATGGCAACAATGTTAATATAACTTATAAACATAACGAAATATCAAATCTCGATTACAAAATTTCGAGAGTTCCTTAAAAAAAAACATTAATATCAAACCACGAATTCAACGATCAGCCTTCAAATTTAAAAAATCATATTAAATATGATATTTCATTATAATAGAAAGGTAGTTCAATCAAAATATCACAATAAGCCTTTTTTTGTACGTAGACAATAACTGTACAAATTGAATATAGGCACCGAGGTAAAAAAAAAACGCAATATCATCCATCGGTGGGTAGCCGAACCGGCAATCGTTTACCTATTATTATTAAATAATGGCGATTCGATAGTCCGATAACCATAAGGTACAAGTTAATCGAACAGAAACAATGATGATAAAACAAAAATAAATAAATAAACAAAACAACGCCCGCACAGTGCGCGAATACCAATTATTATGACACCTCCGCGCGGAAAAACTACGCTTTTCACGTCGGAAAACTGTATATAGGAAATGAATATGTTATTTTTAAAAGGTATATAACATTATACTATGTGTATAATATGTGTGTGTGTGTGTGTAATGATCGTGAATACGACAAACGTCATGCGACTGATTGACATTGGTTACAAATTATTATTATTTCGCACAGGTATGCGATCTTCGTGAGAAACGAAGCACTACATACGGGAAAACAATGGTTTAATTATGATTTGTGTATATTATTATTATTATTATTATGTAAGATTTATTTGTCTCGTTATAGTGGGGCAACGCTAATCAACTAACCATTCGAATGTTTAATGTATAAGCAAGGCAATACAGAACTTTTTAAAAATATTCGATTTCGATATAAAATATTAAAAATAAACAATACTCGAAAATTTTAATTCGAGCAAAAAAAATTATAAGATCAAAGTATTACATATAAATATAAAAATACTATAAATTATTAGAGGAACTTTTATCGTAATAAAATTTAACCAGACTACTTTTTCAATTGACCGACTTTAGAAAACAAAGAACATTCAACGTCGTAAAATGCGCAATACAGCAATAGTAATAGCGAAGACCGAGTAGAAGAAGTAGAAAAAGAAGGTAGAAAAAAAAGACATGGAAGACAGTCGATCGCAAAGTATGTGGAAGCTATTAGCGAAGTAATTTGAGTTATTCGAACGGATCGACCGTCAAAGCGATGGAGAATTAACCTTTTTGCAATAAATTGAAGAAATTAAAGAATTGGACACGACAATTATGAAACGTCGTTTATTATTATTATTATTATTATCAACGCTATAATTTATCGTCGTTCAAGTACAAAATTGCCGTTATTATCAATATTTGTCACCGACATTAGGTTGCATATATATATTACATACGAATGATGACAGCTACATATAAATGATGACATATGGAAAAAATTTGAGATCTCAATTTATAAATCTAAAATAATTGTAAGATTATATAAAAATAAACAATACTTAAAAGTCAATTTAAAAAATAATAATTACGTATATTAATCATCCACTCAATTCCATTTTCCATATTTACACAATCAATTTTAAAAAAATTCTCATTAATCTATGCATATTAAATATATTGAAGACGTCTTTTCTAAAAATTAAAAATATGCTATATAATATATTTTTCGGATTATCGTTATTGGTGTCATATGTTAATCGCACAGAACTCTACCAATAAATAATAGATAATGAGCAGTTTTCAAAATATATCGAACGGAATCTCAAAATGAGGAAATCAATTATTATTTTCTAAAACGTATAATAGCAATCCGTCAACATCCTTTTATGTGTGCAAACACGCACACCTCGAGAACCATACACCACTAGGAAAAAATAAATGTCTTTATTTGTATTTAGAAAAATAACGTATAAATCAAGGAAATCGTGATGCATAATTATATTTAAAAATCTAATGACGCGTCGTGGGCGATTTATGACAGATGTGTACGAAGTGAACGGATTTTAAATAATTTAATATTGTGAAAATTTTAAGATAAATTAGGTACAATTATTGTGACCCGCGAGAGTTTTATTTTATTATGGACGAAATCTTTGAAAACGTTTAACGCAACATAAACATCGTGAACGACCTACACATTAAAAGCGATAGTAATTTATATGAAGTGTGCTGTGTAAAGGGGATATGAACTATTAAATTGCGGTTGGGTATCCGCTTTTATAGACAACAATTAAAATATATAAATTTATATACATAATTAAACATAATAATAATAAACTCAACAAATCGTTAAATATCAAGTATAACTAACTATGATTATATTCCAATTTTATAGCCGGTTAAAAATGTTCTATATATATATATACTATCATATATATGTATATTTTATAAATATAATGTTAGCGCCGATGTAAGGTTAATGGTGATGTACCATTTTTTTTTCTTTAAATGTAACTTTATTTACACGATTTAATCTTAAATAAGCTTTACAACTAAAAATATATGGTATATCTTTACCATTCCGAAGTTCAACTTATTACTATACGATTTCATGTAAAATATTTTCAGCATTTACGATTGCATTTTGCTTCGATTTTAACAAATGTTATCTTATGAAGATTCAAAATTATTAATACAAAAATTTTCAAATTTTATAATTTAAATTTACATTACAAGCGATGCCCTAATATACTGGATAGAATAAAAAAAAATATTACCAGTTTTCGTGTATCACAAAATGACGAAACCGACAGGCGCCGCCATAAAGAATTATGTGAATTTTTACTAAAGAAACAAACGGACACGTCAAAGTGCAACTTTCTTTCGTATTAAAGCGGACAGTGTGTGGGTGTAGTGACACGAATTATTCTGACACCGTGTCCGAAACCGTAACGATATTAATTTTCTTTTACATCCTGCATATATTTAGAGGGTCTATCATTAAAAAAATACGTGTATGAAGTCGTCGAAGCGTTAAGGATACATCTGTATGAAAAAAAAAATAGTAATTCACTAGCAAAACTCGCAAATGGATTTAACATTCGTAGAAATTTATGTTATCGGAGCAATTATTTCGAGAAGCAATTCCATAGTTTAATTGGTACCATTATGAAATACGGAAAATATATAAGTATAGTAATACTGTATAGAAATAATAACACTAATTTGTAGTTTCAGATAGCAGTGGGTTTCAGAAAAACTTCATACAATTTCTTTACTATGCGATCAAAAGTAATAAACTTACTAATTATATCACGGTAAAAACAGATTTCTTATAGTCGATAGATGATTGAAATATACGTTGCCATAATATCGGTTGAACAGTATAAAATGTTTTGGTGATCGGTAAAAACGATTAAGAGAAGGGTCATCCAGGACGCACATTTATAGGTCAAACATTATCAATATTATTAAAATAAACTGTTTATACCAAAAGAATGTATATTTAATTGTATAACAATAGCCAAATTTGATTTAAAAGTTATTTTAGAAAAAAAAACAAATATACTTGTGCAGGATAAGCTGACTATATGAAGTATATATAGTAAAACTAGATTTAATTTCAGATAAGAACTGAAGATTGGACAAAAATATAATATGTTCATTATATAGTATTAAACAAGAATGTAGCTCGATGAAACTTTCAAACTCTAAAATTCACAATATATATATATATATATATATATATATATATATATATATATATATGTATGTATAAAATATTTAAAATGAATTAATTTTCTGTAGCACATAATATAATAATATAGACTATAAAAGCGGTAAATATATTTCGTTTGATAATGCGGCATCAATCAAACGAGTTTATTATCAAATATAAAAGCTACAATAAAGATATATAACACAATTTACATATACTTAATCGCAAATTCAAAGTACGTAGACGATGTTGCACGACCATAACGACTGTGTACTTTTTTTTGCATAGCTTTGTATCATATGTATGCAACGAATGCAAGTCGTTAATTGAAACACGAACGCAATGCATGTGATGAATTATCGCCGATAAAACGATGCACACAGAATGCTTAATTTTATATAACAGGACCCATTGGTTATGAATGAATACGTCGACATATATACTAATAGCATAAATAATAATTTATAATGATAATTATTAGGAGGGGGAAAAAAATAGAATAATTCGTATATGTGTATAAAATATTAGTCGTGGCATTTAGAACGTTAACGAGTGAATAAATTGATAGACATTGTATGTCATTATGATTTCAGAATAAAAAAAAATTGTTATGACAGTGCTTTTATAAACCAAATTACTGGTCGTAATGACCGCGTTGCAGGTGATTAAGACTCGGTTATATTTCGCCGAGTGCTGGTGTTGGATTTAATAATTCATAGGAATTAACGAGTTTAAAAAATATATTGTTATGAATATGGGTATTATTAATAATGAATTAATGTTCTTTTCGCTGTAAAAATATTGAGAATAAGGTAAAAAAAATGTATGATTAAAATTAAAATACAAATTAATTTTGTGATTATTTAACTCGTTTACGAAACAAAATTTAAAATTCTATATGTATTTTGTACAATATAATAAAGTTTTTGTAAAGTGCCAATTATATATTTGAGTAGTTTTTATAAAGTCAGCAAACCGGTACTTAAGGTTCAAAAGGTTAATTTGACCTACATTACCGAAATTGTAAGCGATTCTCATAACAAAAGATATAGTGATGAATGATTAACCGTTATTTTACATTTAAAGTTAAAGTTTTTTCAAAATCTAAAAATGACTAAATTTAAGTTTCTGAAAATCTTTCTAACAAACGAATTTTACATTACAAGGAAGTGATTTCGTATAGTCAACAATGAAAAAATAAAAATATTTTCCTTGTATTTCTTTCGATGTTAGTTAACTTTCTACCGGAAAACGTCGTGTATTTCATAAATTTCTCTAATAAAATTCGACATTGTTACAATTCCGTCACAGACCGTCACATTTTATCAAATCCAAATATTAACGGTGAACAAAAAAAAAAAAAAAAAATATATATATATATATATATATATATATATATATATATATATATATATATATATAATAATTCGCTTTAATCGTATTCGAGCGGGTGTATCCGGTGAAAGTTGAAAAGTTCCGAAAATACGTCGTAAAAATATAGCCATTTAAAACGAACAACATTGGAAAGTGTTTATTATAATAAAGAAACTTCTAAAAAGGAAGAAAATATTGCGCAACCGCGGTCACGAACGTCGAACAGCACTTTTGCAGACATTTTCGTCGAACGGAAACTAATAGTTTCCGAACATGGAAACGCGGAAATTCGTACGCATATACACGATTCCGTTTTCAAAAGAAATCGAAAAAGAAAAAGAAATACAACCCCGTAAATTGTGCATCGAACCAAAAAAAAAGAGCACAAAGATTCGTACTTCGGCTCTTTTTATGTGACTACACAATAAAACGATATATCTTATTTAAAAGTGACAGAAGCCATTTCGGTATCGAAAACTTGAATTTATAGCTGATATTATAATCAAGTATATATTCGCTTGATTTTTCCATAGTAATTGCGAGATTTTAACGAGACCCGATCGTGTGATAAATTAGATGAAATTGGGTAATTCATATCTATAGGTTATATATATATATATGTATTGTGCACGTTTAGTTCATATAATAACATGAATAATGACTTTAAGTGCACTCATTTTTCGTAACAGTGCACTTTCACCGTAAAGCTTTTGAACACAATAACAGAAACCTTGCCGATGGCGATAAGAATGCAAAAAAAAGACTCTTGATTTCGTCGAAGAACCAGTCCAGACGATGATATTTAATTTTTTTTTTCCATTTCGTACAAACAAACATGAGATATTATGAGAGACGAGCAACGACGAAATTAAATAACACACGGATAGAATATAATTAGTGAAGAACCTTGAAATATTTCTATGAATTTATATCTATTTCCATATTTGAAATATTGTTGTTGCTATCAAAACGTATAATAATATGAGCAGATTTTAATATTGGGTTCGGCTGAGATAAAATGTTAAATTATTCGACTTCATAAATGTTAATAAAATAATAAAACGTTTCTACAAAAACATAAAATTATATATGGTAAATGTAATATATTAGCTATATAATATTTATGCTCTTTAAAATTATTAGGTTATAGGAAGTAGATTGCTATAAGTTTTTCAAAATTGATTTTTGATAAATGAAAATTTTATGTATCTTATATTTGAAATTGAATCAGCTGCATACTAAAATTATACTATTAAACAATCTATCTCAATTATCATAAACTAATTATGTCAAGCAATAAATCAAGACTCTTTCAACAGATTCCAGTGATGATTACATATTTGCGCGATTTAATATATGGAAATTTATGATTATTTTACATAAGTAAATAAAAAAATGCAATATATTTATATAAAACGACAAAACGAATCACATATAAAAACGCATTGAATCCGCTAACATATAAACAAACCTATGTGGGTAAAGGTGATACATTTCGAGACAATGAAGATCATTAGCGCTGAATTAAGCGAAATAAAATGTTTCTGTGCCAGATCGATTAAAGACTGAATAACGATCGTATCAAACCCTAAATGGAGACATAAAATCGATCAAAAGAAGATAAAAATATATAAAGTGAGTTCAAGCAGGTTCCCGTTGTCGTTGGTCCATTCGACGCGTGTCAGTTTCACACCGTAGCCGTTTCAAAGTCACATACATACATATGTATTGCTGATGTTGTTTTTTTTTTATTTATTTATTAATATATTATTATTAAATGCGCGTTTTAAACCGTCGATCACCTTTGGTCGATCGTCCATATTTGGCTGACCCCGTTTAGGTACCCCGAACGAACCAAGGTTCTGGGTTCGTAAACGTTCGGGACAAATGCGCCGGTTCGTTGTGTGAAAATGACCGTTTCGATGACGCATCTTAGAGGCGAGTGTTTCGTTCGTATATGAATAATTCAAAATTCGCAGCGCGTTCGTTTTACACTTTTTTTTTCAAAAATAAATTCGATGTGACAGCTCGATGCATTTATGCATGTACAAAAGAAAACGTTAAGAATGAGAATGATGTATGTGTTTATGACGATAAAAAAATGTCAGAATAATATAGTATACACAATAAAAAAAGTATATTTTATATGAAAGATTTATGAATAATTCTTATTTTGTACAATACTAAATTTAAAATATTTTTTGACAAATCAAAAAGAAAACAAATTTGAACAACAAAATCAAACATAAATAGTGAAAATGAATTTAGATTTTTTAGAATTGAAGAACTACGATTTATTCATCTTATAAGTTAAATCTACTAGGAAAAACATTTTTTATCATAAATCCAAAAATGTCATTATTTTCTTAAGCCTCTCTTTAAGCAAAAGAATTTTAGTTAACTTTATTTTCGCTTTATTAACATTGATATTTTATATTTTTTTCACGAATGTATACAATTGTATCATTTACACTCTAAAAACTTTGATCATATTATAATTCAATACGGCAACTTTCATCGTACACCGAGTTTGTTATCGTGTAATTTAAACGAAGATCCATCTGTGTTGTTTTTTTTTTGTTTTTGGCTTTCTTCAGACAACCGAAGAAGAATCAGAGCGTAAAATACGGTTGATATAATCGACCTTAAACTCGATACGTTCGATTCGACAATTTATAACCACTTTTATTTTATATATTTATTCATAAATATAAATATACAAAATATATACTCTTTATTTCAGATGATATTGTATAACAAGTTACAAAAAAAAAGTAGTTCAGACTATTGCGTAGAACCAATTGTCGCACGGAATGCAGACAGATGAAAATGATTAACGCTTTCAGACGCAAATGAAAGAAGTAGACGAGCGCTGGTTTTTTCACAATAGATCGGTAATGAACGTTTGCTAATGACAGTCATCAAGTCGTGTCACATGCGTTCGCGTACGTTTATTTATATATTATATAGTTGGAAAAAAAAGACTACATCGTAGTCGGTTTTAACGACATTACAAATGATGTTCGAATCTCGGCGAACTTTGTTGCCGTTTTTGTTCAATAGGTGACGCTTTTATAGGACACGCACGACGAAGTGAAAACGAAGCCTTACAGCTCGACGTGAAGTGATTGATGTATGGCGACGACGAAGAACTGCAAGCAGTCAGATCGACTAGCATTAAATATAATAGAATTGAAATTATCGTCCGAAGAAAACTTGATTATGGAGCGAAAAATCAACTGTGACTAATTCGATTCGTTTCGTCATCGTTTGGGAAAGAACGGATAGATTGTTTTTTTTTTTGCTTATCTATGTTTTTGTATTGAAAGGATTTTTTTTTACCATTTTTATACATATCAAATTTTGAGATGAAAAATATTTTACAATTGGAATTTTAATTTATTCCATTATGTGATTAATTTTACATAGAAGTCTTTTACTAGTACACGAAGGTTGTTTATTTTTCCTCAAACCTTCATTACATTTTTTTTGAAACGTCATGTTTTTTTATAATTAACAAGGTTGTAATACGCGGTATGATTTTTTTCAATTTCGTTATCATTACTTAGTAACATAAATATAATTAGAATTAGAATTTATCAACAAATATTAGATCAGCGTTCTTAAATTAATGGTTTACGACGATCTTTTTTTTTGAAAATCAAAAATATATATGGAACACATAAAGAATAAAATTTCTAAACCAACTTTCATATCGCAAGAAATTATAATTATAATACAGAAGAAGTAAATATAAGATAAGCATGCAAATTCTTTTTATATAATTTAAAAAATATGAAAGCCACATATGATAGAAAAAAGTCAATCGAAACGGATGTAAACATTTTATTTAACGTATAAAATACAAATTGACATAATAAACATTCAATGAATGAAAATTCGCGCAAAATGCTTACAAGGCGTTACAACGAATCGCAATAAATTTACGCCATGTTTACAATCCAACAAAACGGTTCGAATATAATTTATAATGTATAAAATAAATAAATAATGTGACGTGCGAAAACAATATGACCCACATTGTATATTATATGAATATGCGAAAAATGCTAAAGAAAACCAATATGGAAACAGAACTTGTCATAGATGTTCTCGTTATTGTCGTTGCATATAAATAAATATGCTGATTGTTTATATATATATATATATATATATATATATATATATATATATATATATATATATATATATATATATTTCTTCGCTTTTTTATCTTCGACTACGAGTGGACATGAAAAAAGTCAACTTTTTAAAACCACTTA
The DNA here is from genome assembly GCA_024500535.1 of Leptonema lineaticorne. Lineage (NCBI taxonomy): Eukaryota > Metazoa > Arthropoda > Insecta > Trichoptera > Hydropsychidae > Leptonema > Leptonema lineaticorne. Next base: position 2,344,530 of record JANIJI010000030.1, on the reverse strand, counting down.
CAAAACATGATGAACGGTCTAAAATTGAACATATATAGTGGGCAAAACGAAAAAAAAACAGACAACGGTGACCATTTGTAATGATGATGCAATATGATTTATTGCCGTTTCAGCACGGAGACGATGGTATGACGCTCGAATTTAATTTAAAGTTTACATTAATCGAAGACGTGTTCTAAAATTAACATTAATTAGACGTGATGCTTCATTAAATTGTGACGGGATTCAAAGCGAAATTTCCGTCTAAGAGCGCCATTTTCAAAGTTCACTTTAGTTGCAAAATGCGATATGAACTCGTAAATTGTCTGAAAACTGAATTAATTATAAAAAAAATATTGATGAAGTTAAACTTGTCCCGTTTGTCCCATAAAATAAATATAAATTTGCGTAATTAGAGTAGGCATTTAAAAATTAGATAAGAAAATATTTAATAAACGTGTATAAATATATATGGCATATCGCATAGTTAAATAAAAGATAGTCGCAGAACGACCGCTGAAAAAAAAATATAAATAAATATAAACGAGCGGATGTTGAAGATTTGCATGTCAAGATAACATTATCGAATTGACGTAGTTTCATGATGCGAAAATATCACAAATTATGGACGAACGAGAAAAAAATAGTAAATAATAAAAAAAGGGGAACAAATCAAGAGATCGCCGTACACAATGCACAGATCAATTAATAGATAATGGTAAATAGAAACGGATCTCAACAGTTGTGGTGGAAAAATATATATAATAGATTGAAAGAAGGCTCTGCACGACGACTATGATGATGACCTGCGTGACATTCATATGAGGATTGAATGCATCATTATTGCTGCCGAAAGTGAGTCATCGACATTTACATTTTATTGATATTTTTGTAATTTTATTGTAAATTAATTACACACATATATAAGTGTATAATATTAAAAAAATAAATTTGAAAAATTTGTAAAATATCAATTTATAATAAAATTTTATAATCGCAAACACAAATTTAAAGTTGCTTACAATTTTCATTGAATAGACTTAACTTAGATATTTATTTTTTTATATTTAAAACTAATTAATGCTCCTTAAAATGGTTCAAATGTATTTTAACTGATTTTATTAATAAAGAATCAAAGTGATATAAATTAAACTAAAAAGCATGCCAAAACTTCATAATGAGACTCAAGAACAAAAAAAAGTACTACCGCTCAAATTCCAAATATAGTTTTTACATTTTCGGAATCTTATCTAATACAGGATATGTAAAACTTATGTTAAACAGTACACGAATTACATAAAATAATTTACAAATTCAAAAACGATGTAAAAACGTCAAATTTACACAATTTCTATAATGGGACGAGGTATCCGACAAAAGACATGAGATCACACCACTGAAAATAAATAACATGATCGATCGAATCAACTATAAAATACGTATATATTTATGCGAGTATCTCGCAATAATATTATAGGTATGTAAATTAGGAATCGATTATTATACAGTATTGTTCATTAAATTGGACAAAAAACGACATTTCCACTCGTACATGAATAATAATTATTGCGGAAAATCGTTTTTCTTCTGGCGATGCCGCAAAATATTTGATTTTTTTTGTACTTAATATTTATTTGATGGTTTATATACGGCAAATGGTCATCAGAAGATAGATGTGAATATATATATATATATTTTTTTTTCCTTGAGCAGAACCTACGTGCGGTACAAATTAACATAGAGACGAGCTGCCAGATGAATCTGGTCTCCACTACTTCTCAAAAACAAACAAAACACTAGAAAATATTGTATATAATAAATGGAAGCGTTGAAGAGGTGCGAAAATGATGAGACATTCGAGACATTTGAGCTGCCTACACCGTGACATCCAATGTGGCAAACGAGATGTTATTATTAACACTTAGATTGCAATAACAAACAAAATTATAATATAATCTCATAATTGTTACATCGTAAGCTCCGTTTAATGCAAATAAAGCGAGGCCAATGTTCAGTTTTTCGACGTAATAATATACATGTATTATATTATAATATGATACAGAAGCAGGAAGCGATATTATTTAATGTTTTCGTAGAAATATATTTAAAATATATATTTATAGAAAATTATATAATAATTATAAATATTTTATACTAAATTAATTATTTTAATCTTTTAGTATATAATAAAGAACAAAAAAATTGCTGATATTTAAATTAAACAAAATCTTTAACAAATAAATAAAAAATGAAATATAGTAAAAATATTTAAAAAATCGTATTTAAGGTATAATCATCTTTATTTAATACATGAAAAAAAATGTTAAAATGCTATCATGTTTCCGATCAGTAACATCCTGGTAAAATAAAACACATAAAAAAATAAGTTATTTACTGAAAATAAATCACTAAAACAATCAAAATCACTATGTTATATATTTAAATACTTAAATATGTTAATAAATATAATTTATAACATTTCAAAAATAATAGATAATTATATTTATATAACGTCACATATTTTTCGACATATTTGCAAAAACAAAAATATACATACAAAAAAAGGAATAGGATAAGATGAAACCTATCAAATTCAACCAAAGTATATATTTTTAAACGCGAATCATGTAACATACACGAATTAGGCACAATTTTTAGGGCTTCCGTAGCATGTCGAGAGCTAGTGATGACGAAAGATGAAACGCTCGTCCTTCTCCCGTTACATGATACAATGTATTAATATATATATATATATATATATATATATATATATATATATATATATATATATATATATATATATATATATATATATATATATATATATATATATATATATATATATACGACGATGCTAAAAATTTCAGGATGAAAAATCTCCTGCTAAAATGTTATGATGATTCATTGATCCCTAAAATGTAAGTCGTTGTTACTTTGTTCGATGCCGGATCGTGACACAGCTCTTTGAACGAACGGCTCATAACGGTTATTACAAACTAAAAATGGCTTATCTGCGTAAAACAATCGAAACGAGAAAATAAGATACTGTTTGTCTGTTGACATTTTGACACTTTGTACCGTTCTATTAGTATTATATATATTCATATATATATATATATATATATATATATATATATATATATATATATATATATATATATATATATATATATATGCCGCTTTCTAAAGTCGATTGCACAATTCGCCTAGATGCATCCGTGTCGAAGAGTAAAAGTTGCATTCGTGTTATGTGAATAATATAAATTAAAAATGGTTGGTTGTAAACGTTAAAATGGTCGATTGTTAAAAACGTATTCGAATTGGTGGATATCTTATAACCAAAATGTAAAAAAAAAAGAAAGTACAAAGTCTTATTTCCATAATGTGACTTCTTGAATACAAATGTTGTCTTAAAACTATAAATGAAATTATAAAATGCTAATATAAATTTAAAATTTTAGAAAACGATCTATATAAAGCTACAAAGAAAATAGAAATGTTACACATTGAGATAAATTACAAGACATTAAGAGGATATGTCCTCCTTTTGAATATGACACTCACAGGGAATTTCTAGAACTATAAAAAAAACCAGCTTAACTTTGAACGCGTTATGAGAAATATAAAAAAATATGATATCATACTTCAACATAAAAGAATACTTGCCTCATGTTTCAAAAATTCAAGATATTTTTCATAAAGATTTGCAACAATAATAAAAAAAAGATCAAGAAAATCACTGTCATCGTGGTAATATTTAATGTTAAAAACTCAATCGTGTCCGTCTATCTTTTCAACCGATTAAACTCATTAAATCTCAGATAGCACGCAAACAACGGTAACATCTTGATTCAATCGGCATCAAAGACGAGATGCTGAATCCGAGCAACGGTGAAGGGTGTCCAGAACTGGTCGTGCATATTGAACCGTCAGATAATACTGATAATAGGAATGATAAAAAAAAAAAATAAAGCAAAGTTAAAGCAAGCGCCGCATAGACGAATCGAATCGACGAAAAATGAAGAGATACAAGGAAAACAATTTGTCGAAATTACATGTGGGCGATTTTATAATTGAAGGCGATAAGTGAACACGGAGAGCACATAGAGTTGTGCAATTGTGCGGCAAACAAACGTACCAGATGAGCGGAAATCGCAACGTTTCTTCAACCGATAACCGACAGGACGAACGGCAATAATTACAGGATGTTATAATAATATACGAAATTACCGACAACAAACAAAATTTTACTAAGAACAATAAGGAACAAAGTACTCAACATTTAAAGAACAAAATGAAAGATCAACAATTTTTTTTTATTTCGTTATTTAATTCATAGTCTTTATATACAAGAAATGCAATATTAGTTTATATATAAAATGGTATATCAAAGTAATATTTCATAATGTTAATAAAAAAAATGATGGTGGACGAAAAATATATTGAAAAACAGAAAAGTTATCCACGTAGATAAAGAAGATTGAGATAAATATAAAGAATCGCACTAGCTCATTAAAGCAAAAAAGTTAAAGAGAAATCGCAAGAGCTCGTTTAAGAGAAAAATATTTCAGGACAACTTATATACTTCTAACTACCTTTATTGATGGAAATAGATCTTATTATAACATTTTTTTTTGATAATATTAGTAGTACTAAATTCCTTATACATCATTACGCTTGCCTTTTTAACTAGACGTTTTCCTATTAAAACGACTTCTTCAGTTAATAGGCAACACCTTCATTAAAAAAGAACTTCGATATGCCATACATAAGAAAAAGATATGAATTTATACAAGTTTTCATAGAATGCCAGTTGAGAATCGCCGTTCTAAATGTAGTACAGAGCTAGTAATTCGAATTTGCAGCCGTTTAACCTTTCCATCACGTGCGGCACATAAATGCACTCGAAAAAAAATCAATTGAACGCAATGCCAAATTTGTACAATAGATTGTAGTTTTTTTATCTATTTTGATTTTCAATACGGTTCGAGTCTATTCGACCGTTTCGATGACATAATATTTTGATACTATATAGCAGCCAGTTTTATAGTTCAATTTACGTCAATGCACCGGATTAATTTTTAGGTTCCCCAGATTACGATAGCAGATTATCGGCTTGAAATTCGCAATAATGAGGTGGTAAAGTTTACAAAATGTAATTTTCTACGAGTAAAACATCACACTACGATCATCAAGTGGTACCGCAAGGAACGAAACAGTTAGGTTCTATTATAGTATAGTAAAATCAATAATCAAGTGAGAAAATAGGAGTGATAATAATCGAGGGATTCGAGGATTTGAAGTAGAACGGTTTATTATTATTGAGAATTACGTAATCAAGTTCAAACCGATTCAAGTTCAAGATTCGATAATTTTGCTGAACAACAGGAATATTTTTATATAGAAATTATATATTTTTCTGATGAGTCAATTGAGACGTGATCCCGATATGAATCAATTTTAGAAGCACGTATCGTAAGCGTGAATCATAGATGTCTCTAAATTGTAATGTTGAAGATAATTCATATAAAAAGATGATGGTAAAAAATAATTCAGAAGTCACAGTTCGTGACAGAAAGATATTATAATTGTCATAAATATATTTATATATCGAGATTAAACTTAACATGATTGATGATATCAAACATTATAAATAAAAAAAAAATATTTGATAGTATGTTTTATCTAAATACAAACTTAAAGATTTAATTCCGAAAAAAATCAAAACTTGAAAGTGTCAAAAAGTTATTTATCAGAGACATGAGATTAACAATACCTTGCTTGTATGGATATATAAACATAAAAAAAATTCAATGTAATTTATATATCATAAGATTTTTAATTTAACGATAAACGGATTAAAATTTCGCGAGACTCTAATTATCTAAAAAAAAAATAAATAAATAAAATAAAAAATAAATATATCAAAAGAAGCATATCTTTATTATAATAACCGTTAATGCCATATTACACAATTCCAATTAATTAACTGTAATTTCTAGAGGTCATTTGCACTGAAATGGTAAACGATAACTTTTTTTTCATCGCTCAGAATCGAAGACAAGAAGACAAGCGGCATAAAATATAAATAATATATTTTAATGATATTCCAATTTCGTCCCAGATGACGATTTTTGCTTGAATAGCAAAAACGTGAGAAGAATATTCAATATTTAATATGATAAACAATTTAGCGCAAGAAAATTAATAAACCACCTGGCAACATATGAAACGTTGATGATTTGAAAAAAAAAATAATAAAACACAATCATAATCAAACGACACGATTAAATTCTCGATATAGTATTATTATTTATCTATAACTAGAAAACGTTTCGATTAGTGGATTTAACGGTTAAACGAAACGGTTCTAAAATATTCGCCAAAACAAACATTGCATTTATTTATGTTTCATGTTATTGCATATATTTCCCATGAGAACATCGATAGCACTAATAATGATTTTTATTAAGGCGGTGATTTCATGTGTATATATATATATATATATATATATATATATATATATATATATATATATATATATATATATATATATATATATATATATATATATATATGAATAATAGTGTGGGACGTTTGTACTAGATGTATGTCAAATGATGGACCATCGGAATATATAAGTGTATAATAATAATAAAAAAAAAATCTTACGTGGGTTGAAAACAAACTATACTTTTATAGAAAAGTCGTGTTTGTGTTTGTTACGTGCGAATTTTTTTTTCAATAACAATATTATTTTACGACTGCGAAAATATGTATAATAAATGTGGTCTTACAAGATGAAACTAAAATCAAACTTTCATGTGGGAATAGTGAATATCTTAGCAAATTATAAAATAGTCTACATTTTATTGCTTCGCACAATTTATAGGTATATTTTTAAATTAATTGTTAACATATCCCATGTAAAAATATATTGAAAAACTAAAAAACTGAAAAAGATCAATATTTAAACGAAGTTCATAAACCTTTTTTTAAAGTATTATCGTCACATATTCGTTTATACGAATTTTAATATTTATTTGTACAAAAAGTACAAGTCGTACTCGTTAAAAATAATATAAATATTTATAATACGTGTTAAGTATTTATATTCAATGTTTACAGAACACATCGCAATATATGAATATATAATTTTATATCAAAATTACCATAAAAAATTCAAGCGAAAAATTACTTTTCAAGCGATAAATGTTAAAACCTTCGATAGTAAGGTGGCCATTTAAACATTTAAACAATATGCATTACATATAAAATATTACACAAGTATTTAAATTTTAAATCAAAGAAATTAAGAACGTACCAGTATATTTTCCGATGATGCTGCATTTCGGACATAGCTTTTTCATTTTTTTTTCAAAAAGCGGATTTAAATAGAGATAAAGAACAGAAGGAAAATATCAAAAAATCTATAATATAATAAAAGAGGGCCAAAACTCTTTAAATTGGAGCGTCGCCGATTCATATATAAGTTACAATTGAATAGACATATACAATATATACTAAAAATTCAACACATAATACTATAGATAAGAAATCACTTAATATGGAACAAATGTGGCAATAATGGAGAATAAAAATTAGATTAAGATATAAAAAAAGATAAGTACAAAATGAAATGATAATAAATCACAATAAAACTATAAAAATCAACATTGACATAATAAATATTTTATTTCTATAAATTATTTCAATATGATAAATTTTATGTCGTTTAACAAAAATTCCACAATATTAGCATTGAAATCGATTCGAACTGGTTAACTGTTCATCTTTGCTAAAAATTTAGCGGATTTTTTTTCGACATACTGACATATATTTAAAAAAAATATATTTTATAATAGAAAATGTGCGAAATAATCTATATAAAACTTTAGGCCGTTAAAAAAATGTATATTTTGTTATAATGAACATAAACAGTATTATAAAAAGATACAACGCATTAATCTAGAGGTGACACGAATGTCTAATTACGCCGGAGGTTACGTCTTGGAAAGATTTATTTAATTTTAGATATAAAATATTCAAGGATTTTCGATGATTGTTAACATTTCCTTAAAACCGAAAAAAAATATCAAATCAATATAGGTAAATAAAAAATAGATGAAAATATTTAATCTCGTGTGAAAGATATATTTTTTTTCTATTATTGTAACGATTATAGCTTTATTATAAATATATTAAATTCAACGCTGTAATTATTATTGTGTAATATTGCGTTATAAAATTGAAATGTCATGTCATAATATTACATGAGATAATAAAATTTATTACCTTCGTCATCGAAAGCAATTTCAAATCTTGTAAAAGGTTTCAAAAAAATATAAAAAAATACGATTTATGTATGAAAAACTAAGGAATTAGAATATTTTATAGTATACATATAATTCGTTAAAAATCGAATATATATATATATATATATATATATATATATATATATATATTAAAATTATAATAATATAGTAAATACAAATCATATGTACTTTTATAGTAAAAAAAGTATGCAAGTACTCAAACTGTAAAAATAATATATAAATGTACAAACTTCTAAAATCCCAAAGGATACATTCGTATAAAACTTTTATAATACTTAAAAAAAATCGTAATAAAAACAAATCTATTTAATTCAAAGCGTAACATGCAGATAGATGCTGTTAGATGCGTATACTATACAATACAAAAAAAAAATGTTTGTATAAAAATTGAAAATTGTTTGTATAAAAATTTTATCCAAAAGTATCCGCTCACATATAATATAAATATATATATATATATGGTATATATATATATATAAAACGACAATTGAGAAAACATTATTATCATTATATAATGATTATATACAGTACAATTATCCGCAATTTAAATCACCTGTATATGAACCTCGAACGGCGGCAACGGCCGGCATCTTGATTTTTTTTAAATTTCTTTTCGACGACGCGTTCAGAGCTTTCAAAAACCCTTTAATATCCGACGTTCGAAAACGAGATTCATCAAAATACGAGACGATGTGAATTCGTCGATCGGTCGTCACTATTTTCTATATGTAAAAAAAATAATAATAATTTAATATTCGGCTAAGTACTAAGTACATACAGCCTGCGAAATTCGACCGGTCTTCAACGTGGACGAGACGCCACTGACGCCGGGTACCAAAAACATTGAATGCACCTAATAGCAAAGTTAGAGCTAGCCGGTTACCCATCACTGGGTTCACAACGAAGACGACGACGACGACAAACGTTACCAGTAATCTGATAACGATTTTTTTTTATTTTATTTATCTTTTGATCTAAAATATCGCTCGATGAAATTATATTATTATCGGACTGGAAATATAAGAGGATAATTGTCGTTAGCGGTCGCTTTTCATCAAAAGCCTTTCGCCGAAATATCAACGAATGCCGCTGAATAAATATTGAACGTCTAGTTTGAATTCTTCGAATGTTAAAACGACGATATTATGAGTAATTAAAAAAATCATTTTCGGTTTATAATTCATTATATAAAAAAAATAGAAATGTAAAAAGTTCACTATCTACTAATAAAACTAAAAGAATTCAAAAATATATACAACTGAAATAATAATGTATAATGTATTTCTAAATTATTATTATGGATCAACGTCGGGAAAACGATTTTTGAAAATCGAATAAGATATTATTATTACATTATATGATATTTGAATATGATAATCAATGAAATATTATATTTTAACGTGAATGAAAGTAAATTCGTGTGAATCGACCAAATCTACGCATTGTTATTTAATACAAATTCGTTACTGAAAATTCTGTAATTCGCGTATGTTGCAATTTTTTTCCTTTTAATATTACGTATAATATTTTTCCCACGTCATTTTTATTATGCAATATAACAATAATAATAACGTTGAATGAAAAAATTGTCTTTAATACAGCATGTAACAATATTTACAATTTATTTATTATATTATATATTGATTTTTAGAAGAAATGAACTGAAGTTGTTTTTCGAATTCTGAAGCTTTAATTTAATTTTCATCAAGTTTGAATTGTCAATTTTAAAATAGTCTATTATATTATCCTTCAAAAATAAAACTTATTTATAGTATTACAGTAATATTTCGAATATTACTAGATAATTTACAATTTACCCCGTTTAACTGTCACGTATTAAAACGAGGACGGTCGACATTAATGAGTCTTTTTGCAAATAAAAAAATATAATTTCAAACATCTCAAAAGAAATGTAAATGGTAAATACAGATAACGTGTTGGACGATCGAAACGGGACAAGACGGGTACCCAAATGACCCACTGACATTTTGCATATAAAATGTCACTCAACTAGAATAATTACAAAGACTTTCTTTGCTGAAATCAATAAAAAATAATAATAAATGAAACAAGAGCTCTATAAGTACACAATAAGTATGTGCGTGATGTTAAGAATTTAACCTTTTTGTTGTATATATATGCATATATATATATATATATATATATATATATATATATATATATATATATATATATATATATGCGCTACGCTGAAACGATTACCTTTCACGGATCATAGATTGAAAAGGTTAAAGTGTGAACATATATAATAACAATATAATATTATATTATATTAAAACTTGTAAGAGCATAATACTAAAAGTGTTGAAGTTATAAAAAATAAAAAAAAACGATAACAGTCACCAAAAATAGTTTAATCGTAATATCTATGTTTAATTCATGATTATATTTATCATAAAATTCAATACGCTATTTTTTTTGTTCAGAACATATAAAAATGTAGAGAAATTAATTAAATAAATTTCCAACAAAAATAATTATATGGAACATTTAAATATTTTTAGAACAAAAGGTTTTTCATCTCTGGTATAATAATAATAATAAAGGTTTTAAAATTTGAAAAGTAAATTGGGATTCAAGTAAACTTTATTCAATAAAAGTATATTATATATTGGATATTTTCCGCGGAAAATTTCAAGTCACCTCTACGTAATGCGAAAAAAAAAGATTTTCTTTTTTGGCAGAAAGATTATATGGCCAGTTCATGGTCAACTGTTGAATAATAGTGGACCGCATATGAAACTCGAAAACAACACAATTATTATACATTATACAATAATAATAATAATAACATAATTTTTTTACGCGTATTATTTATGGATGATCGAATCTCGTAATATATTCTCATAAAAAATATAGCGAGAGAAAAAAATTAAATTATTCATAAACACATAATGTACCGATTGTATTATTATATAATATAATATAATACATCATCAGATACGTGTTATTGTAAATGTAATAAATTAAATACTACATGTAATTATTATAAACTATGCATAATTTCCTCTGTATTTGAAGAATGTGATGAATAGTTTGCATTTTTATTCATTTAATATTGTCGATTGTAATACTCAGTATTAAAAATTGCATACTAATAAAAAACAATTGATTTATTTTCATTATTCATCTGAGATCTCTTCTTTGAATTTTTAATACCGTATAATTTTTGAAAAATCAAGTCAACTGAATACATTCAACATTTAAATCTTTTAACTGACAATTTTAAAATTAATCAACTTTTTCTATATTCTTATATAAAAAAATATATCCTGGATGAAAATTAAAAATTATAAATAAAATCAGACGATTTAAACCTTGTGCTGAATAGACGTGTTACCGATTGTGTTAACATATATATCATTACATATTGAATACAATACACGAAAAGTTATAAATATTTTTTAATAATTATATGCAGAATTCTAATTTATGATCAATTTATTTACGGTAACATATATCGATATAACCTTACTGCTATAAGAACGTAAAACTTTCATATTCAAAACAATATGTATTGAAATAAATTGACATTTAAAACAATGAAAATGGAAATAAACTCTTGGTATTTTACGCTAATAAAATCGTGAATCATGTTTTTTTTTTCATTTAAATGTTAATATTTTCATATGAAAAAAGGCAAATTCTACAAAAAAATATCTTTTTATAAAAAAAATGCATCGTTTTAAAATAACTAGCAAAATAAAGAAAAAATAAACTCTTCTGAGAAAATAATAAATAATTGTAAAAATTTCTAATGTCAGTTGAAGAATAAATTTTGCTCATAACGTAAATAGTCTTAGAATTTCACTAAAAAAAATTGTGTATAGTTGGAAATATTTTAACAACGAAAGCATCACAATACTGATATAGCATTTTTAGAATTTCTACAAAATGAATAAATAAAATCAACAAGGACAAACTGACAGAGGACTAAACTTCAAAAACAAAATTAGCAAATAGTACTGATTAACGATAAATTTAAAGAATCATAACAAAAATTTGGACTGTAACATTCTACGACGAGGCTCTAACTCTATAATTTGAAGAACAAACAGACGGACACGGCAATCTCTTAGAAAACGATTAGATGATTGAATGCGATAAAAATGAAATAAATAAAATTAATTATACCCATACGAGCAATCATTATGTTAATGCGAATATTATAATAACAGCGTTAAAACATAATGCAAATGATTTGAAGACGATAATAGAGATTTAAATTGATTGAGCGCGTATATGATTTGCATCATAAAAATATACATATTTTATCTCAATAATATAGCGATTTAAGAATGATTTTTTTATTTATATATATATATATACATTTCAGTTGTTCATATCGTGCTTGCTTCAAAAGGAAAATGCGTCGTAGAAACAGTATGGAAAAACAGAAGTATTTTAGAAGAAGAAAAAAAAGAATAAATTGTTACGGATACACGTCATCTTTGTCTGTTTTTAGCGGTGGTGACGAACAAAAAAAAATGTAATATTTACGCGAACAAATACAGAATTGGTAAAGTGACATGAAAATCGAAAAAATGACACACGTACACATGTCGAACAAAAAGGTATACCGGGCAAACGCGACGAAAATATTATTTAAATGCCATGTGTACACATTATTTTCATTATGTGCGCTGTTTGCAGAAGGTGAGACAAAATTTCGACGAGCAACCATTTTGACGTCCTAAAAAATAAAAATCGATAAACGACTCTCAAGAGCAATGAAAATAAAAAGAATGTGGTTTAATAGGCATCAAAGTATGAACGTGTTGAATGAGAATGGAAATTATGTAAAGGTTAAAGGTGTGAACCAGATTATTGCCGGAAATCGATTTTGGAATCAATGTCAATGATAAAATTCTTTTTCACGTGATACAATCGATAAATTTGTCTTTAGTGTGTAATTCTTAATAGTTATCATTTACTACTACTACTACTACTACTACTACTACTACTGACAGTCTTTCAAATCTATCGATATTATCAACATATTTGTTATCACCTAGATCAGTGTTTCCCAACTTTTTTTGTGCCATGCCCCACCTTAACCTTTCTAAACTTTTTATGCCTTACCCCCTATTTAACATTAAAAAATTGATTTGTTCACTTAAGGAATAAATAATAGGTTCTAGGAAGAAATCACTATGAAATTGTTAACAAAACATTGTAAATAAAATTTCAAAACATATAATAAAAAACTTAAATTCAAATTCAAAATAATTTTAAAAGAGTTAAAGTTCGGTCGAATCCATTTTTGAATTACCCCCCTTTAACTATCAAATTGCCCCCCTGTGAGGCGTGGGCCCCACGTTGGGAAACACTGACCTAGATCTTATTTGATTAACATTTTCTCAGTTATTTAAACAGTTAATTTCCATATCAGAAATGTTTGATTATGATTTATTTATTTATATCTTTCGCCGAATATTGAAGTGTAAAATTAAACAACCAATTAATCGTCATATTAGCCACTGATCAAATTCAATAGTTAGCAAATGAATATAAAATGATTTAATCAAAAGATTGCAGTTATATCAATTGAGCATATAGGAGGACTAACATTGTATTAGTTTAAATATTTTGTATCGTTCTTTATAAAACAAAATATTTCAATTCATTATCAAAAATACAAAATAAAATACATAATGCGGATACGAAATCAAAATTGATCCTACAATCGAAAATTTATGACTTTTCCTTGAACCGAAATTAGAGTTGAAACAGGAAATTAATACAAATATTTTGCAATAATATAAAAAAAATAAATATCATATCTTACAATTGGAATTATAATAAAAAAATAATAATTTAAAAACATATAAGGACTTGTTTTTTTCTCTAATTCAACATACAAAAATATTTTTATTCAATCGAAACCATTATCGATATATAATAGAAAAAGACTACTGTGACTTAAGTCTAATGGTCTTCTGATGGCAGAACATCAGATAAAAAATTGTTTTGTCACTCGTTCGTATTCGATTTAAGATCGAAAAACAGAACTAATGACTCGACAGCTTCGACAGCACAATACGAGTTCATGTCATTTAAAAACGGAACAATAAATAAATAAATAAATAACCATACGATAATGGTTCGCCGAATAATTGATTTTACACGCTAGATTATAATAAATAGCAAAAATTGAAACGCTTTTTATTATTCAATTATTATTATCACGATGATGATGATAATAGTTGACGGAGACCGTTTAATCGACAAATATTAATAACCGTAATAAATAACATAAGCGAACAAATAAATTAATATTTATCTATTATTATTTATTGTTATTTTTTTTTTACGAATTCGCACTTTCATAATATCGAACCGATCGTTTATGGTCTGGCGCCGCTTTAACATTCACCGTGTGTCAAAAGCAAGGTCTGCTCATTGACAAAATGTTAATAATTTTTTTTTCATCGTTCAATGTCATTATCACCGTTAATTATGTAAATCGTATTTTGAGAAAATTGCAGTTGCGTTAACAATAGACATATATTCGTATAAATAAAATTAATTCAAATGTAATTCGGTAAAATGGGGATTTGCCTTTGAAATAAATAAAATAGAATCAATTATAAAAAGAAAACGTGTTTAAATTTAATTCATACATATCTATCATATATGTAAAAGTAAGTGTTTGATGACTTTATTTTGATTTCACAGTATTAATAGTATTTGTTGTAAAATTACAAATAACAAATAAGATATATATTTTTAAATTTTGTAATATATCTAAATGTTCTAAATAGAAAAAACGACGTATATTTTAACTAGTTAACTCGTATATCAAAAATAACACGTTTGTATAATATAATTCAAAGATGGCGTTAAATATTGTTTAGAAATATAATTAGTCACCTTTTTAATGGATCATGATTTTTTTTTATATTTGCAATTATTTAATATAAATTAGTAAAACTATTTTCGTATATGAATAAAAGACAAATCATAATGAAAAAGAAAAATCAATAAGAATTTCCTTTCTATTTATAAAAAAAAATGTAAAATTTTCATTTTTATTTTGAAAAAGACAAATCTTATATAATCGTATAAATAAAAATAGCATTTTAAATCCTCATTACACACATATTTATCGATTTAAATTAAATATTATTCTTTATTATAATAATTGGGTTAAGAATAAAAAATAATGACCTAAAATAAAACGTTATATAATTTACTTTTCACTTATTTTGTATTTAATTATAATTGGTATATTAAATATAAATATATACTATTTCATAAATATTTTGTATGTTTTATTAATCAGCATTTTTTTACATTTACATCTGAATAATGCATAATCATCACAACCGTTGGAAAAAAAGTAATAGTTGAACAAACTATTACTTCACTTTCTTTCAAGATAATGAATTACAAATGTTAACGTTTCTATCGCTTAAACGTCAACATTTACCTGTGACATTGACTGATTTACTGTTATCCATGTATAAAATTGTCAAAAACTAACAATAAAATATCGAAATAATCTTCAACACCATTCTACAATATAGCTTTAAAGCAAATAAGAAATAAAATTGATTATTATAGATAGAAAATATGATACGCAAAGTTATACCATATTTACTAACTGATTATATAAAATGGGTAAAGAAACTATAAGCAATACAGAACAGTAAAATTTTATTACCCATATATAAAGTAAAATTACCAATATTAGTGGGAATTGTTAACCAGACAAACATAATAAGAAACTATATTTCTTTAATGATAAAAATAATATTACACCAGAATAAAAATGTATTAAATTTTGATAAATTATAATGCAAATTTAAGAATTAAAAATATACATCTTAGTTTTTATATTTTTTTTTTATTTTCATTATATTACATATATTAAAAAATCAAACCAATATTTCAATAGAAAATGAGAATTGTAATCTAATTGGACTCTGCATATAATGCTTGATATCTTTTGATATATTTTATCTGCATTATACTTGGAGAATATATATTATTTTTTTAATTCTTTTGCAATCCATAATAATATTATCCTTGTCAAAATTAAAAAAAAATACATTTCACCAAATTTTTAACAAATATACCGCAATTTCTACAAAAAATAAAAAATACAATATTTGTCATAATATACAACGAAGACCGTTAATGAAAGTTAATTTATGTACATTTTCATTAATGAAAACTAGTCGATGTGTGTTTGAAGATTCGACACACAATTGTTAATTCGACTCATTTGAAATATACGTGGGCGATGATGTGACTGCGCATTTAGAAAATTTTATAATTTTTTTTCCTTCCTTCTCTTTCATTTTTTTTTTAACATTTTTCATAAAATAAGTACGTTTTAAAACGGTGTACTGTGCCGCAAAAACACCCACAGTGTTTGACCATTGTCGGAAAATGATGAGCAAAAATCATTAATATATTTCTTTTTGTATATTTCTTTTTGTAGAAAGGCAATATTTTTTTTATTATTTCAATTCATCAATCAATAAATATGAGCTATTATTTTTTTAATCGATTTTTTTACAAATATCCTGAAATAATATATTGAGTTACGCATGAGAAAAAGTAGGAGTGGATATTTTTTTTTTAAATCGAAAGGAAATATAGTGATTTTATTAAATGAGAATTTTGAAAGTTTGATAAGACTTAATTAAATTAATATCAATTGTGATAAGATAATAAGACGATTAATTTAAAACGAATTACAGAGATGTAATCAGTATCGGTTAAATATATAATTGTCAACTATTACAATATTAAACCAATTGTACCGACATATTGTCAAGATATATGAATATTTATACTGATTTAGTAGTAATTAACATAATATTTGAATCTGTAATATAATTTGTATAAATAGTTATAAAATTAAAATTTTGTTGAAAATAAAAACATGCATATTTAAAAAGATAGAAAGACAAGAAATCTTAAAGAAAACTAAAAGTTTGAAATCTTAGTTAACTGAAGAAAGATGACTAAAAATAATGAAAATTAATTTTATTCCCTTAATTTAAAATAGATGTAACTAAAAAATAAATAATAAATAAACGCTGAAATTCTTCTAAGAATTGCAATTACGATTCTGATCTGGAAAATGGTCTTAAAAATATTTATTATCTATCTGATAAGTTCATTTATAAGTAATAAAAATAGAGATATGCAGTATATTTGTTACAGTTTCGTCGTACCTTTTATATATACAAGTAATATATTTTATACGCGTAACAAAAAAATAAGTAGCAATTGTTTTTGTTTTTATTACATTACAAAGATAAAAAATTGATCCTGTAGATCTGTGTTGAATATGCTGAAATCAATAATACTGCTCCTGGCAATATTGTCAACTGTTATCGGTCAAAACAGAAATGTAATCGATGTTCCAGTACAATGCCCAGATGGACAAAAACCAGATCCAAGTGGAGTATGCAGACCAGTATGGGGAAAAAATTCTGAATTAAGAAATATAATTGATGCTCCAGTTCAATGTCCATCAGGACAAAAACCTGATCCAAATGGAGTATGCAGACCAGTATGGGGAAGGATTGCGGAAATTAAAAATACAATTGACACTTCAGTCCAGTGTCCTGATGGAGAAAACCCAGATTCTAATGGTATTTGCAAACCTATATGGAATGAAAACAACGATGTAGAAACTCTTATTGAATGTCCTGAAGGAACGATGTTGAATCCTAAAGGTAAATGTGAAGAAATTTCGTGGAATCCAACAAATATTATGATGGAGAAAAATATTATCAGCATGCCTAGACATTGTCCTGCTGGACAAAGATTGGACCGTTCCGGAAAATGCAAAACTATTGTTTAATTTAGAGAATCATTTACAAAACCGAATAATGTGTTAAAATAAAAAATCGCAATAAATATATAACCAATATAAAATAAGTGTTTTATTAAAAAAAAAACAATAAAAGAACAAAATAAATAAATTCAAGTAATAGTAATAATACTAAATAAATTAAATATCCTTCTCAATGTTTTTATCCACGAAAAATAATTGTAAAGATAAATAAAATCCAATTTCAATGAAAGTTTTAAATTAAATTTATATCAAAAACGGAACAGAAAATTAATTATAAATTTTAAATAAAATAAAAAGTTAAAAATCCATATTATAAATGGGAAATCATTTTAATGATTGATATTACGATATATCAATTAAAAATAATTTCAAATAATTAATAATTTCAGCTTAATTATCATATAATGGAAAGTGATAAAAATTATATATATATATATATATATATATATATATATATATATATATATATATATATATATATATATATATATAATCTGGTATACATATATGTGCTTTAATAAAATACAATTTTCTAAATCACTTTTATGTGTAGGTTGACAGAAAGCAACCTCGTAACACACATGAGCCATTTGATTTATATGACTGAAGAAATGTATAACATGTCAAATGATATTTTTCCTCTATAATACCAAAAATAGATGAGAAAGTTTACTCTCAGAATGTAAACTTATAGACAAAACTAATGTAATTTCTCGTTTCCTATAAATATAATATATGGAAAAAAATTTCGATATAAAATAATCCTTATGTATAATTTATATTATTCAGAAAATATTGAAGTGGAATGACAAATACGAACGATTAGGATTAGAAAATTTTATTCGAGTATTATTCATTAAAATATTTAAGTAAAAAAGCTACAAATAAAATTCCATATTTATTATGAAATAAAAAAAATGAAGAAAATATAGCAATAAATATTAAACAACACATACTTAGACGATTATTAAACAAGATAACATAAATATAAAAAATATATAGTATTCAAAGACAACTAATATATAATCAGTTATTTTAAAAGGAAAATTTTCTTTTATCAAACAATTTTATAGAAAAAAACAAATACTATGAGTTAACTTATTTAAAAACAATTTTTTTAAGAAAATTATATCTAAAAATAGAATAAATAAAATTTTAGCAATTATATTGAAATATTGAACATTTAAAAGATAAAAATAAATAATCCCAATGACAATACATTTAATGGTAGGCAATAAATTAATAAATACAACACGATTAACGAATGAATTAATATAAATTACAAAATAGGTCTTGAAATAAAATTTATAAATATTAATTCATGATTGATATTCAAGTCAACGAAAATTTTTATACAATAAGGAAAGTCAATATAAGATCAACGACATTTAAAATATAGTAAAAAAATTAAGTTGGTGAAAGGACAATTAAACGGATGCAGATTGACATTTACACAAAACAGATAAAAATATTAGATTTTTTTTCCTAAATATAATTCACTGCATTATAATAAAGTAGAATATGAGACGATGAGGAAGAATTATTATAAAATATATATCATTGATTTAAAAAAAATAACATAAACAATAATGAATTTATTGAAAATACACATAAATCTACGATAAATCGAAAGAAAATGAAGCAAAAGAAAATTTCAGTTAAAAATAATCGGATGAATGAACACCGGTGAAAGGCGGTAATAATAGTTAACCGGAATAGGATATTATCGGAATATAATACGAGTGAAAAAATATATTTTAAATATAATATTCATACATATACCATTTGTCTGGAATGTTACTTTCTTTTACCGCATTATAATGACAAAAAAAATAATATAAATATTCATTATAAAAAAAAATGTTTTAAAATCGATCAAAATTTTTTTCTCGATGTTTATAAACAACGAAACTACGTAGTTTATTACGAAAAAAAACGTCCTACGCATTTTATGGGTCATCGACACAAATCCCAAGGAACAAAAGCGTAATAAAATTATTTTAATATATGCATTTTGCCCACATCTAATTAATATTAATATATAAAAATATGTATTTTTTAAAATCTTTCAAAATAAATGATACAAATTAAAATTTATTTCGCACAATTCGCATTGTTGTGTGATTGTGGAGTTAATTGAGTTGCAGTGCCAAATTTGAGAAATTTATTATATGAATTGATATTGAAAAAAAATACAATACAATTATAAATTATTATTTTTATATTTATACAGTAGCTATAATAATTATTGTATTGTGTTATCACTATTATCACAATCTAATACTGTATTACACAAATGATAAAAAAAATATAATTCAACATCAATTATAAATATCTCACGTAAATTAAGGTTTTGTATAATATTACAACATTACAATCCATTAATAATATTTTACAATAAAATACTAAACGTACTGTATAAATAATCAAATTGTAGTATTGCATTTGAAACTTGTGCGAAAATAAAAAGCAACAAAATTATACGGCATATAAACAATTTAATCGTTCTATGAATCACGAAATAATAATAAATTATTACGTTAAAATTGCATAATAATAAAATAAAAAAAATCACACGAAAAAAAACGTAATAAATATAAAATTATGAGACTCACTCTCTATAACTGACCCAGTTCACACGTTAATTAAAATTAATAACAAAAATAAATTCTTATTAATTAAAAGTGGATGTATGTGTGTGTGTGTGTATTATTCAACAAATAGCGAAATTTAAAATTTCTAAATTGTTGACAATGTTGATGATTTTGAAAAGAGAAATTCTTCTTTAGGATTCTTTTTTTTTTGATATGTCAAAATTAAAAAAATAAATTATATTAATTAAATGTACAAAATAAAGAAAAATAAAAATATTCAATATAATTATATTTTAGTATAAAATAATTTATTACGAATTAGCCATGTAATTATAACTATTTTTTTTATTTCAAAATATCTCACAATTTATATCACAACATTCCGACGATAGACAGACTGTTCTACTACAATAAAATGAATAATTTATTAGGGTACAATTTGATCGTAACGTGAATATTTCATTTTAGATCCTCGTTCACGTGCGCTAAAGTACAAAACGTTTTTAATAAATAAAAAGATACGTCACAATAAGATCGATTTCGGCACCTTTTATACACGTGTTGCACTCGTTCATTTTTTAATATACCGGTTCGTTATCGGACCCTATCCTTAGCGTATGATGTCAGTTTAATAACCACACAGAACGAATTCTAATTGAAACATATTTATTTATTTATTCAACACGGTGGGCGAGCGGCAATGTGTCACCGTGACGCGGTAGTGAATTATTCGAAAACAGGTGAGTGAAGATGGACATATCAAAACATAAGGTTGCCGCTGCTGTTCGAAAACGATCGAAACCGTGGGCAGAATATGACAAGGATACGAAAGATGGAAAACGAAAAGGATATAAGTGCACTGAAATAAAAATTATTAAATAATTATGAAATAAAAAATAAAATAAGATCTAATCTCTTTCAGTTTTAAGCATTTTTTTGAAGTTATCTATAACGTATGTAAAAATGATATTTCAGCAAATGATCTGAAATAGCAACAACTTTAAAATATTCACTTTTATTTAACTATGATTTTGAAGTACTGAGAATCGCATCATTATCAATTTTATCGCTAAAAATGTATTGTTTGGTATAATATTTTTTTATTCAAAACGTGTTAAGTTCAAAGCAACTACCAGCGAAAAATTTTAATATATATCATTATTAAATATAAGTATCACCATTACACGGTTGATCTTGAACAAAATTAAATTAACATATAACTAATACTTCTGATAGACACATAACGGTAAAAAACTAAAAATATAAATATTACTTATTAGAATAGTTTTTATTTTTTAAATTTAACATATGCATATACATCGTCATATTTTCATTGTCTATTCTGAACAGTTGTTTACCGAATGGAATATACATACAAAATTCTGCCGTACGTACCGTATAATTTCGATTTTATGAAAAATTCCGCATAGTTATTTCGAAACGGCTAACGTTCTGATATATTATATCATATTGAAAAAAAAAATAATGTCACGTAAAAATAATCAATCGATATAAACAATAAAAATAAATTAAATGTTAAACAGGTAGATTTTTGTGCGACAATTGTGACATCATCCGTCTTATTGCAAATTGCGCAATCGCTCGTTCGCTTTTTTACGCCATTTATACAGAGGCGTGCACACCACTTAAAAACGTTTAATTTATATGTTTTATCGTGTTAAAAATCAATTAACACTTTCTAAATTTGTACATTGAAAAAAAATAAAAACAAAATGAAAATTTTAAAGAAGAAAATACGATTAAAGTTCGTGACAAATGCGTAATCATTTTTAGTATATATATATATATATATATATATATATATATATATATATATATATATGTATATATATATATATGTATATATATATATATATATATATGTATATATATATATATATATGTATATATATATATATATATATATATATATGTATATATATATATATATATGTATATATATATATATATATATATATATATATATATATATATATATCATACGATTATATGCCAAGAAAAATGGATCTTCATATTTATTATGTTACGAAATGTCGACATAAGATGTTAGTTTCTAAATTAATATCAAAATTTAAAATGATAGAAATTTATAATCGAAATTCAAAAAAAAATGTCTGAAAAAGTCGATATACATATATTTAAATTGTTATATCAAATAATGCACTATGACTTTTTAACCCGTTGCTTTTTCTAAAATTGATAAATTTGCATAATGATAAAATCCTCTTTGGTGAAATCGCTATAAATGAAAAAGGAAACTTTTTATTATGATAAAAAGAGAGAATTTCTCATAAAGAAACGATGATATTTAAAAAAAAATATCCCTCAAAATAACTATACATTGTGTATATTTTTAGAGGACTCAGTTACCGAGCGTCACGTTAATATATAACTATGAGTTTCTTACGAAATTCAAGCATGGCGTTATAAATGACTGAAATTTACAAAATTAGAAGATACATATAAATATTATTATTTAGAAAGATATATTTAAAATATTACAAAATTAATCGAAATAAAATTAAACAATTTTAATTGACAATAATATGTAACGAAATGTCATACTGATTTATACTGAAACGTCACACGATTTTCCGTTTGGCCTTCATCAAGATCTACAATAAAAAAAAAATAATATGCAGATATCGTTGGAGATGATTAATCCAGTTTAGATATGAGTAAAATTGAGGCAACGCAATTTGTATACATGCATGAAACAAATAATATGGTTTCAGGGGACATCTATAGTGACAGTGAAAATTACTGTTTATTATTATAATAGTTGACTGTATGTTATTATGGCTCATAAATTGTGCGCCACTGATCTTTCAAGTTATTTCTGTACGGATGCAGCAATTTAAAGCGCGATATTCCAAGCCGGTTTTGTTATGGAGAACTATTTTGGTTTGAACCACTAACCCATAAATCGAAAAATAGAACATAATCTCGGAGTAATATACAAGTTCAAAACTATTTTGAATACATCAAAAAAATGTCAATCTTAAAACTATTCAGTAATTATACAAAAACCATTGGAACCAAGTGCAAAATAGTTCAATTGTGCAACCACAAAACTGTGAAAATTGACAAATAACAGTAAAAAAAGTGCAATTCAAAAACAAAACCAATTAAAATATACTTACCGATTATAAGGATGACAAAAAATAAATACTGGACAGTCAAGCGACTTTTATATACTAAACCTTGGTTCAAAACTGTTTGCGGTTTGGAAGAATGCCCTCTTCTCTTGGTCACTTTCGATAAAAATCAACTTCCAATGAAGCCGCCAAACGCGATTATCACACAATGATGACAAATTTCAAAAATCAAAAAAGCCCCAAAACCAAAAACGAGGTCGTCTCAAATCGATCTGAGACATCGCGAAGAATTTTTGGATTAGGTTCTAATTTCGCGGTTTTTCTTTGTACCAAAAACGGGAACGACCGTTATTTGTAGCCAACAAATTCCATGTTTTACCACCAAATATATCTCAAAAAAATTATAATAGCAAATGTCAAAATAAAATCATCGTTCGAATCAACACTTGCATTATATGTTTGCTTATAATGTTTCTATCTAAATTTCTATCATAAACTGTTGAAATTCATTGTTTATTCTACGATAATCAAACCATCGTCGATAGATGATTACTTTAAAAACAACAATAAATCTCCGAAATTAAATATTTTATGTATATTCCTATTTTTTTTTTTTTTTGTTTCAAATTTAAAGTTTACACATCAATTTATCTTAATTTAACCCCATGAAAAATATTTTTAGTAATAAATTCGAGTTACCCTTTTCAACCCAATAACTTAACGTTGAAATCGTGTTATCACTAACCCTGTTAACACGGTTCGTTGATCTTACTTGAACCGGTAAATAGTGACATCTATTTTTAAGATCTAAAATCAATCGTATCGATAATGTGTTCGTTGACTTTTTATATTAGTTTTCCATAATTCCGGTGACAATTGACAGCTGTTTTATCACGATTACTCATTAACACGGCATTTTATCAAGTGAAATGTATGAAAAGATATATTTTACAAACTATATGTAATTAATTGGAATATGTATATTTAAAAATATTAAATCTATTCATAAATATTAGATATATTTTTATCACATTGTATTTTTAAATGTTAATGTTTATCCTAAACATGGAAAAGTAAGGCGATAAAATAAGGTAGTAATTTATTTTCATATTAGGAAAACAGTCGTAGACTTATAGATATTTGTTTCAATCCAGTTCCAAAATTATTTTATTAATTTCTCCGTTATATAACGGTACAATAATAATTAACTAAGGTGAAAATTGTTTCTATATTACCATAAATGGAATTAGAAAATATTTTGGTATTTTGAACTTGTTGGCTACATATAATATGCGAATACGAAACGAAAATGGCAAAAAAATAATAATTTTGACAATACGGTCATATATAAATAGAAACATAAAAATAAATAATTGGAAAATAAAAATAAAGACTCACTGGACTTCGGCGTCGAAGGTACTGCAGGTTTTGGAGTCGCTGACGAACATAGCCTTCCGATCTTAGAAGGCGGTTTTATTCCTGAAGGTTTAGGCGGCGGTTTTTCACTTACACTTGGCACGTTATCACCCATAATTAAATAATTTTAAAATAATAATAAAATAAATAACAATTAAACGGCACACTACACTATATATTATAAACAACGGGACACAATAATAATTTCACAATGGTGTGCGGTGAAAATTTTGATAAAACACCATCAAAAATCTGCGAATAAAAACAAAATGTTAATAATAATAGTAACAATACGTGGGATATATATTGTGACGATATTAGGCGAATAATTATTGAAAGAAAAATTAATGGAGAAAATATATATGTCAGTGTCTCGTCTGGTGAACAATGAGGAACAAAATCGAAAATTCATTACAGGCAATTAATCGCGGGTGGTTGAATTATAGTGCCGACGCCCACCTTTGGTTATGGATAATAATGAGATTTTCTATAAAGACAATAGCAACAAAATGCCATAAATCTCTTCCGTTAATATTAAAAACGAAACGATCGTGATTTACCTAAATCGACATTTTCAATAATAGACTTATAATATCATTATTGTTCCAAGGCTTTTCGGCACATGTGCAACATTCACCGATATTTGTATCGGTGGCAAAACAAAAACAGGAAAGATAATCGTACGCCGTATGATTTCATTGAAATTCTAATTAATCCGATGATTTTTTTAAATAGAAAAATATCCTTGAATTATTACCTAAATATAGCGTTGTTCAATTATTATTGCATAAAAGTGAACTTATTGTTTTACGAGCGGTTTAATCTTTATTGAACCAATTGACGTATATGGAACGATCAATTTTTTTTTCTCTCTAAAGAGACGATTGAAATTAATTAATGCTAATTGATTTGAGGAAATTTTTTAAAATGAAATACATGCAAATTGTCCGTTGCAAAATTGATTAATTAACGAAATTCAGTTAAAACAAAGTAAACTTATTAAAAGCGCTAATATTAAGAATTACACGAAAATCAATTAAGTTTGTAAATTAATATATTTTTCAGCAAATAATAAAAATATAAATATTACAATACGAATTTAGAAAAATCAGATTTATAACGGACCTGTCAATAAAATCAATTTATACTATATATATATATGTATATATATATATATATATATATATATATATATATATATATATATATATATATATATATATATATACATATATATATATATATATATACATATACATATACATATATATATATATATATATATATATATATATATATATATATATATATATACACCATATATATATATATAAAACGCAACAAAAATTCTAAGATTATTGATTTTCAATAGAAATAAAACCAATTTTTGATCGGAACAAATTGATATTCAATTGAGGCAGAACGAACGTCGTTTATTGACGACCGAAGGGCATTCCTCGCGTTTCGCAGTCAGGTCGACAGCCGACAATTTTCCTTAAATATTCATCTCACAGGGGGGAGACAATATTAAAAATATATATATATATATAATGTACACACATATACACACAGAGAATGAAAGTCGTTCGTTCGTTCAAATGTCTTATTGACAACTGAAACTCGGGTTTATTTTCAGTGGAGCGCGCGAATAAAATTGTGCTCCAACTGGGCGACGGCCAAAAAGACGAAACGCAAAAAACGAAATTTTCATCAAATATATACATATAATATGTATATAAAAATTATAAATATATATATTGTTTTTGTTTTCTAGAACGATATATTTTTCTTTCTTTTTGTTTTGTAGTTCTATATTTCATTGAAATTAAGTTCAAACGATGGCGGCATAGAGAATTGTGCGATTTTCTTCGACGAATTCCAGTTATAAAACGCATTACCGTTCGTTGCATTCAATAACATAACGAGCACGTATATGCCATATGTTTGTTTTGCGATTTTAGAAAATGTATACAAATTAAACAGAAAATAAAGTAAGTATAAATAAAACTAACAGTTCTAATTTTTCTCCGTTTTCTCATATATACTCTTTTTTTCTCGTGAACCGTTTTTCACCAGTATCAACAATGTATATACGAAAATATAAACGATCAATAAAAAAATAATAAAATTCTCAATTTCAGATTAAAAAAAAATAGTTACGTGTCTAAAGCATACATATATATTTATACTTTTTGTAAGATAGTCGATATTGTTCATATTGAAATCGCATTATACAAAACATAGAATGATTTAATTTATATTTTGTGGAATTATCTCTTATTAAGTACAATAATCTCAAAACTAGTTTCAGTGATGACTACGTTTGTTCATCCGTTATTCGCGTATTTTCAAATAACATTGTATTATTTTTAAATTGCTCGCTATATTAAAATATAATCCATACTTATTATCCAAGTTTTAAGATAATACGGCAAAATTATAAGGTTAATAATGAAAAGAAAAATGATGAATATTATTGAAGAAATATAGAAAAAAATCATGAAACATATATAAAAAAAATATTTACGAGAATTATTTTTTCATCTCTTGAACTGTGTTTTTAATTAATAGGCTAATTAGACCGGTGTACTCTGCATGTTAAACAAGAGATAAAAGGTGTTAACATCTTTTATATAATTAAGCCGTAAAGTGTGATAACATAAAACACACAAACTTATTTTGAATGAAAAGTGATTTTCAGAGCAAAATAAAATTATTACGAGAGCATCGTCGTAAAATATACTCGCGCGAACAATGAATAAATTATGCAACGAAAACAAATTAAGCTTAAATCGAATTATCGAAGATAGTTTCTGCGTTTTAATAGCCTCGAGGGAAAATGCGATACTCGAAAAAAATTCGTGACTCGAAAAAAAAATATAATAAACATTCGAGTAACATATAATATAATATATGCAATCTCGAGAGTCGAGAGCGACCTCGGCTATCGGAAAAATACCAAAATATGACGGCACGATAAAATAAAAATTCAAGGGTAATATAAAGAGACAAAACTGGTCTTCGTCTCGAAATATTTTTAATATAAAATAAGCGACGTTTATAGCGCGATACGAACGATTATTGTAGCGCAATCGCAATATTTGCTCTGCTAAATTACGAAACGACAAAAAGGGGGAAACGCGATCGAAAGTACCGTTGTCTTTCTAGTCCACTGTTCCATTATAAACATACGACGACGACAAAATCGATCCAAAAAACAAATAAATATTTGCGTATTTTCGCACTCGATTATAAAGCGTGACGCAATTACATTAAAATGCACGAACTAAATTCTCAAACGTAAAGATCATACGATTAATAATATACGAGTAGAAATCGACACGGAAAGTAAAAGGGAAACGTAGAAACATTTATCGTATGTTTAATAAATAGAATCAATCACAAAAGTTATAAATACGTTAACATTTATGTTTAAAATGATAGAAATCGATGCACAATGAATAAAGAAAAGATTTAAAAGGGAGTATAGTGAAAGGGTAGAATAACGGTTAATGGCCGTAAATTTGAATCGGATAAACAATAACCTGAGCGAAATGTCAACGTCAACGTTAACGGGGTTCCGAAGTCTCGTTAGCAGCGGCGTCTTCGACGAAAGGTTTCGTTCGCGCGACGAACTTTCGTATGACGAAGTTCAAGAAAAAATAGGCGTCTCGGAGACATGCGAAGGGTTGAAACGAATGCTGAAATAGCGCGCGAAGCGAGCGGAGAAGGCCGCGCGCGACACAAACCCCGTTCAAAAACACACCAAATATGGAACGGTCAACGGTACGAGATTCGCGAGCGCGTCCTTCGAGCGCGATCGCGAATCGCGACCGTTATTCTCGAACGCGCATTTTACTAAATTAATATATTTATATAATCATAATAATATTATTTATTATATGATTAGTTCTAAAAAATAAAACGTTTTAATTACATAAATACTCTCGAAATATTTCAGTTAAAATTTTAAGTATTTACTATTTTTATTGGTATTATTTGACCAAGAAAGTTTATAAAAATGTAAGTTTATACAATTTTTTTCCGTTTTTTTCTTTGTATTTGCATAATTCTAACTTTAGATCCATAAAATAAAACTTCATACACCAAACGTTTATTTTTTTATTATAGTATAATTTGTATTGAAAATAATACATTTTATTTAGACTAAAATTAAGTGTAATTACCCATATTCTTACTTAAAAAATGTTTATATTAACCATTTAATCGATAATATTATTTATTTTTAAAATTTTAACCGTTAATAAAAATAAAGAGCAAAAAGCCTAAGGCGTCGCAATAGGAGATCGATCGTCTATGATTAGTCGGCGGCGTGAAGTACACGTTGCGGTAGCTGTCATCGCATCTGTCACGCGAACCGACCCGTCGATATGGATCCCGAATCTTGTATACCGTTTCATTGATTGACCGCGATATGAAGCTCGTGCATCGCAATCTCGACAAGGATGGCGTGGGGTATTTCTCTTTTTTTCTATCTTATGATCTTCATATATAACCTCGCGTATATCTATTATAATATGAATCTCTTGTCTATCGTAATATATTCTATTAATTCGTTTTCAAATCTGCATTTCTATAGAATTTATTTTTTTACCGAAACAATAAAATTTCTAATATATTCTTAAACATTGATCAAATTATTCCGTATCTAAGCTCAAATGTAAATATTTATATTTCTAACGTGTCAGTTATGACTATGAGCTATCAGCTTGATTATTTTATATAAAAGTTCATAAAAAGTGTTATTTTTCTAATGTTGTATGTATTTTTAATATACCATTTTATTGATAGATAAATTTTCCTTTTTCAATATTATTTTTAATTTTTGCATAGTTGAACTATAATATAAATATACTAAGATGGATAAAAGTATTTTTATCAAATGTTTCATCTATGTATTTTTGAACTGGAAACGTTTAGTAAAAATTAGTTTTTATGTATTCACGAAAATATTTTTAGTACGATATCTCTGGTACCCGAAGAATCAGAAGACATGTGGCACGCTTATAACTTGATAGCCGAAGGAGATATCGTCACTAGTTCCACGTTCAGAAAAGTCCAAAATGAATCGGCCACCGGATCGTCTACCAGCAATCGCGTGCGAACCGTGCTCACTATCAAAGTAGAAACCATCGATTTTGATACTCAAGCTTGTGCGCTGCGATTAAAAGGTAGAAATGTTCAGGATAATCAATATGTTAAAGTAAGTTTCTATTATATCAAAGTCGTTTACGGATTTAATCATTTTAAGTTTTTACTATTATATTCAAACGATATACATCTTTAATTTTAGATGGGCGCATACCACACGTTAGATTTAGAAGTCAATCGCAAATTTACTTTACAAAAGCAAATATGGGATTCCGTATCATTAGAACGTATCGATATGGCAACCGATGTCACCCAACATGCCGATGTAGCCGCTGTGGTGATGCAGGAAGGTTTAGCTTTTGTCTGTCTTATTACAGCATCTATGACGCTCGTCCGTTCAAAGATTGAAGTTAATATTCCTAGAAAACGGAAAGGAATCGTCCAAGACCATGAAAAGGTTTCTATTATTGTTATTATATTTCTACACTAAAAAAATACTAATCGTTACTAATTCATTACAGGGATTAGCCAAATTTTACGAATCGGTTGTACAAGCAATTTTGCGTCATATAAATTTTAGTATCGTTAAATGTATATTGGTAGCCTCTCCGGGATTCGTTAAGGATCAATTTTTCGAGTACATGATTCAGCAGGCCATTAAAACAGACAATAAAATACTTTTAGAAAATAAAAGCAAATTCATGTTAATTCATTCGTCATCCGGTTTCAAGCATTCATTAAAAGGTATGCATGTTTCCACTTTAATTATCACTATTTCATTAGTGCAATTAAATAGAATTTATATTAATTTTAGAAGTACTACAAGATCCCGCAGTGGTTGCCAGAATTTCAGATACGAAAGCCGCTGGAGAAGTTCGAGCCTTGGAAGCATTTTATACTATGTTACAAACAGAGCCTGCAAAAGCCTTTTATGGTAAAAAGCATGTAGAAAGCGCTAATGAAGGACAAGCAATAGAAACGTTGCTGATATCTGATAAACTCTTTCGGTTGGTTTATTATATTTAACGTTTTATAAGTTGAATTTACAAGTTATATATATATATATATATATATATATATATATATATATATATATATATATATATATATATATATATATATATATATATATATATATATATATATATATATATATTAATCGAATAATTTAATCCATTTGTAAGAATATTTTGATTAAAGATTATTAAAAAAAATATTTCATCATACTCAATTTTATTTAATATTTTGTAGATGTCAAGATATTGCTCTTCGGAAACAGTACGTTGCATTAGTGGATTCTGTAAGGGAATATGGAGGAGAAGTGAAAATATTCTCTAGTATGCACATATCAGGAGAACGTAAGTAGTTCAAACTGAAATTTCTCCAACATCAATTAATACATAATTAACATATTATTGAAATACTTGTAATACAAATATTTGTAGAACTTGATCAACTAACCGGAATCGCGGCGATTTTAAGATTTCCCATGCCAGAATTGGAAGAAAGCGATCAAGAGGATAGTGATTCTGACTGATATTTTAATATATACAATTAGCGAGAATTATTTATATACCGGTGAATAAAACGCACACCACTAATGACTACATATTATACTTATTTACTATATATAAAAAGAAATACTATTTAGTACAATTGTTTTGTCCTGTTAATAATTTTACATTAGCTAATTTTGTGTTGTATTACTTATTTACATATACACTATGTCGTTTAAATTATATAGCTTCAGAATTATAATTTTTAATTTATATAAATTCCATTATACATGACAATTGAATCTGTTCACTTTTGTTTTTAATTTTATACTTCTATCTAAAAATTCCAACAAGAGGTTGATTTCTAAGATTCGTTGGGAATTTTCATTCCATATTTTAATGGCGCCAAATTGCTCAAAAATGATTGAAAATAAAAAATCGTTGTATTATATTATTTGTGTGAACTTGTTATTCGAATTTACACTGATATTAATTTTCATTGTCGCTAGAAAACAAACACTGAGATTTATAATTGAACTAATTTATAAAAACAAATATACGATTTAAACAAAAACACTGCTTTTGTTTTATTTGTATTAATAATTGATGCATTAAAAAGCTTCCGTAAATAAAAAGTATTTTATTCCATTTTTATCATATTACAGAATGATTATAGATGGTGTTATATAAATAAAATGAATTTCACATTCGATTTACGAAGTGGCAACATTCTTTTTTGTTTTCTGACTTCGAATGCTTTTCTTTTCCTGCTTCTCCTTTTCATCGTGCAGACGACGTTTTTTACGAAGTAGCCATATTTCCTTCTTGCGATTTTTACGACCTTCCATCATGCTCCTATAAAGTCGTCTATGTTTTTTCTTGATCATTTTTTCCCTCAACTGATACTCGTGTTTGGCCTGTCTAGCCTTTTCGAATGGAATTTCTTTTTCGAGCTGTCCTTCTGTAACTCCCATTCCTTTTCTCTATAAAATTTAATTAATTATAAAAATTGAAAAAATAAAATAAAAGAAAAACATGTATAAAATTTATATTTTTTACTTTTTCTCTTCGTTTATTTTTGTTTTCTTCATCGGAATATTCCTCAGATTCAGAATCATCCTTTATTTCTTCATTGTATGCTTTTTCTAATTTTTCGCTTTCTCCTATATTTTCAACATCGCTTACATTCTCTTCATCGGTAGCTTCTTCTATGTCTTCTTCAGATTCTGCATTATCGTTTTCTAAAAAGCAATTATTAAGAACATATTAGTAAATTTGAAAAAAATAATAATTAAGAAATAATTACCTTTTTCTGTTTTTTCTTCATTAAGAGATCTAGCTTCAGGAGGTATATAAACTTGGTCTTTTTCCTTATCAATATATGGAGATAAATGAGGAGGTAACGTAACTCCCATTAAATATTTACTGGTGGGAAGTAGTGATCTTGCATTAACGCAATCAAAAATCCATTGAGGTTGTATATAATATCTTGAAATGAATTGCTTATCCATACTAGGTCTGTCAACAATCTGATGAGTTATACTTTCTTCATTTTCATCGAAAGTTGCTCCAACAAATAATAATTTATCCCACGAAACTTCTCCACCAAATGACCGAATCATAAAGACCATGGATTCACGAGGAACTTCACGATTGATGAAAAATTTTAGGCCTTTGAATAAAGTTTTCAATTTTTTAACCTTCTCCATTTCCATTCGAGCTTCTTCTAACTTTTGTGGATCATCATCAGTAGGGAAATTATCTATTGTTAATTCTTCTTCCACAGAACCATTATCGACGCTCGTCAGAGGAACATTCAAGGCCGAAATTCTCTCAGATACATATATATCTTCATCTATTAAACTTTTGTCAGAATCTGATATATTTTGAGATAGAAAAGGTGGATACTGCAAATTCAATGAATGATAAAGTCTAAAATTGACAAAACCTAGCATGACTGTATAAAATTCTACAAATGTAGCCATTAACTTGAAATCCACTTCGTCTTTAGTGTGTGGCTAAAAATAAAATGTTACAATATTAAAAAATAAGTTTGAAATGAATAAATTTAATTGATAAAAATATCGACGAATGTATATACCTGAAATGCAAAATGATGGGGTACAATCCAATTTATAATTTGACCTTTGATTTCAGCTTGATAATAATAACCTTTGATAGAAACAAAAACTTTTCTCAGAGCTTTCGCTGCAATTACCGCATGCATGAATTCAATGGTAAGACGTCTGCAGAGAGATGAATATTGCGGAGGAACATGTTTGATAGATGGAAAAGTACTGAATAAAAAGCATAAGGTTAAACAATCATCCAAATCTCTGAGAGCATCAATGAATGTCGGATATCGTTCTTTAATAATATGATCAATTTTTATGGTGGGATAATTATTTAAATAATTTTTTACGGCTCTTTTGTCCTTTTTCCCCCTAGCTGTCTGTATTTTTCTATAATATACCTAAATACATAAACGTAAAAAATATTATAAAAACATTTTTTTCATATATAATATAAATATTGTTATTTACTTTTATATCTCGTAATTTCCAAATTATAGGTTCATGCATAAGAAACTGAATATCCTTTGTGTGATATAAAGTTTTGATGCCTCCTGCGCCTTTTTGAGCCCTTTTTCGGTTTCTTGGTTCACGAGGATAAATACCTTTTAATATGCATAGTCTTCGAAAATCTTTAATCGACAACTGTAGTCGTTTCAGGGCAGTTCTTCTCGTCATGAATTGAGCACCCTCTCCGGAAGTATACTAAAAATGAAAAACATGTGAATATGACACATAACCTCCTAATATAAAATAAAGAACTTTAAGTCTAAATAAATAAATATTAATAGATATATTGAAAAAATTCACCTTCTTCTTTCTTTTAGACACCATCTTAAGATTTTAAATGTAAAATTTACTGTAATTAAAAACAGAGAGTAGCGTTTTAATCGCTACATCAAAAGCGCATACCATACGTCAAGATGGAACACGCGGAAAGACATTTGGTTTAAAGAATGTTTTTGATAACCATTTTTAATCTCATTTTTAAATATAATTACATATTTATAAATATGAAAATTTGAAAAAATATTATAATTTTTTTCTAAAATTTTACAATTAAATTAAACTATTGAGTAATTAATTTTAAATATTTCATAATATATTTAATTTTTATTAATTCGATAGATATTAATGATTAAAAATAATATTTATAAAAAAAAATAAGTATACAAAATTATTGATGTAACTTTTAATTATTTATTATTATTATTTACAATTGTTTATAAAAGTGTTTGCTTGACATTAAGAAATGTGTTGATTTATCACATTGCAACATAAACATAATATAAAAATTGCTTATTAATTCACTTAGTCATAAAAATTGTATTTGTATGTTATTTATGAAATATAATATTTTTTTTATTTCAATGTATTTGTTTATTTTATTATTTATCTGTCATTTTATAAATATTTTAATATATTAATAGAAATAAACCGAAAAAATGTATGAAAACATTTATGATAAGAACTGTCCTTAAAACATTCACTATAAGGAATCATAAATTTTATATTTAATGATTAGTCAATCGATTTTAAATAACAAAAAAAAATTATATAGTAGGCCACAAATTGTTTCCGGAAGTAATATTTAATTATTAAGCATCATAATAGTATCATGAAATTTTAAATATTTCCTGAAGATTTTAAGTATAAATATTAATACATTCTATGTCAACTATAGTCAGTGTCTATTTGATCTTTTAGTAATCAAATTAAAAACATTGAAAATGAAGAAGTATTCGTTTTTAATAATACTCTTCTTAGTAAAAGAATCTTTCTGTGGTATAAGATTTTTTGAAAGACTCCCAGATATTCAAGTATCACTAGAACCATTGGAAACAAATTCAAAAACATTGCTGGATCCTGAAATATTACCAGATGCTGAAATTTTATCATCAAATAAATTCGAAAACTATGATTATCCTTGGAAAATAACGGATAATTCCATTGAATACGACTCAAAAATTATTCCCGAGACAGAAAACAGTCCTGGATTAATATCTTTAGATAATGATGATTACTGGATTGTGGTAGCAGCAGTACGAGTACCAGCCTTTTATAAACCATTTTTGCAATCGTTCAATTCTACTTTAAAAGATATAAATTCAACAATGGACGATCAACAAAATTCTACCCAATCTTTCTACACGTTTGATGAATCAACAAAGGAAAACATATTCGACAAAATCGATACGGCAATTGACAAATCACAAGATATAGATAATATTGACTTATTTTATCCAAAGTTGAAAAATATTGAACTAGAAAACAATGAAGAAAATATGGAAAAAATTGAATGGTCTGAAGATAAAGGGAAAAATTATACTGAAAACTTTCTGAAAGACGTAATAATTATTTAAAAAAATATTTATCTATTTGTTTTATATTTTTATACATGTAATTAAAATAATAAAAATGCAATTTAATCAAATTAAGTTATTTTGTTAAATTAGCTAATTTCAATATATTGCAAAACGCTGATATTAAAATTATTGTTAATATGCAACAAATTTTGATTTATTTTTTCGTTATTATAATAAATTCGTATTTCGATATTATAATATTTAAAAAAAAAGTAATTTCGATCTTGAAAAATCAATTTTTATTCCAACAATCTATGAAAAATATTTTATATGTTTTATAGCAAAATACTTCAAATTATAATAATAATGAGTTTTAGTTTAATCATTTTTTATGAAATTGTTTATTAAATTTGAATACTGAATAAGTTATCTTACTAAATTTTTGTGATTATATATATATATATATATATATATATATATATATATATATATATATATATATATATATATATATATATTAGCTTTGTTGGATTAATCTACATATTATATCATTAAGATGATTTTTATTCAATATTTCTAATAAATACATTATATTTGAAATATCTTTAATTTTATCCAAATTGAAATATTTATAAGTTGTTAATTTTAAACAACGTGACATGTTATTAAGAATAATGAAATTTTTCTATGATTTTTTTTTAGTTTTATTTCATAAAATATTATTTTAAATTATATATAACTTTAAACTTTTAAATATCAAAAACTCATAATTAATAAATATTAAACTTTGTTATGCAAAATAATTATTATCACAAATACATACTTAGAATGATTTATCGAGTAATGTTCAATTAATGATTAAGTCAAAAATTATCTTATAAATAAATTATCATGTGAAAGTAGCATGGAATTAATAGTTGTTATTCGCGATAGTCGTATTATTCTGAGATTTTTTTCTTTTATTCCAAGATAATAAACATCTGATGACGGACTTTATACTTTATAAATCTGTCAATTCTGTAAGAATGAATCTGATAATAAGTTGAAATATCATAAACAAATAGTTGATGATGATTTGTAATTTATTTTATTGATATGATAGATTTTCATCTAATTATTTTATTTAATAAAACTGTAATTAAAATTGTTTATTTCCACTATTATGAATAATACTATACTTTTTTATTTTCATTCCTTAGAATAATAATTATTTTTATATTGTAACGAAATGGAATGTGTTGTCTTTTTTCCAATATTGTTTAATATTTCAATGTTTAGTCTATAATTATGATAGTACAAAGATATTTTCTCTTTAATATGAGAATGTTTTTCTTTCATTTAGCTTCAGTTTAATGTTATATTTATTTTGAACATTTACTTTTTTTACCACCGTTCAAAATCCGTGCTTTTTT
Source organism: Leptonema lineaticorne (assembly GCA_024500535.1). Classification (NCBI taxonomy): domain Eukaryota; kingdom Metazoa; phylum Arthropoda; class Insecta; order Trichoptera; family Hydropsychidae; genus Leptonema; species Leptonema lineaticorne. The sequence goes on along the minus strand of JANIJI010000030.1, from coordinate 2,306,847 downwards.
AAGTATAAAATAAAAATCATTGATAATTCCTTCATATATTAGAATAAACTATCTTTGTCCACAAATAACTAAATATATTTAGTTAGCGAATGTAAAAACTGATCCAAAATATACATATAAAATTCTTGACTCTTCTGTGATTTTTATAAATCAAAAATTTAATAATAAATTCTTCTTTATATTTTTAGAGCTGACTGCTGTTTTCATATTTTTTAAACTATATCTTCAAAGTCATGCATATAAAATATTTTAATAGTAATGGATTAATTTTGTAATTTTTTATGTTATTAATTTTTTGTGTCATTAATTGAGACAGTTTAAAATTTATTCAAAGTTTATATATATTATAAACTATTTAATGTATCTACTTTTCAAATCAAATATTAAATCAACTAAATTTAAATATTTTTTAGCATCGTCAGGTTTCCAGATTTTTAGGAAAGACTTATACAGATATTTAATGTTCAAAAGTATTATTAATTGTGCAAAATTTTCTCAGTAAGAAGAAAATTAATTTTGTTATGTATTATAATTTAATTATTATATCTCTGCAAAAAGTTTCTATTAAATGAACAGAAAACCTGAAAATTTAGATTTTATATATCGATAGATATTTTTTATATAAAATTTTAAAGCGAAAAAATATTAGTATATTATTTTTAATGTATAGTATACAAATGAACTACAAATTAAGTTTTACTGAATTATAACAGTTATATATCAAAATAAGTATTATGGTTTTAGATAAGTCAAAAGGGCATTTAAAATAAATAATAAATATAATAAATGTAAATAGTAAAATATCGTATTTTTGAAATATAGATCCGCATATCACGTGTCGCATGAAGGTTAAATTATTAAGCAACGTCAGTCATTTAACCGAAGCTTTTAGCTGAATCGTCGAAATTTGTGTATAAAAGGCGACCAATAATCGAACAATCATCAGTCGCAGTTATATCAACTAATATATTACATCAAGATGCGTATTAAACTGCTTCTGTTGGCTGCTGCCTGCTTATATGCAGTGGCAGCTGAAGAAAAAGCCGAATCGCCGCTGAAAAGTCTTGCAAATGAAGAAAAACTTGAGGAGGCTGCAGATTTGATTAAAGATGTAACAACTGAAACTTCTTCTTCAACTGAATCTAAGGAAGATGATAGTGATAAATCTTCGAGTCGATCGAAAAAATCGAACTATGCTGGTCCAAGTCCATGCGTAGATGCCTACGGCGCTAAAGGTGTTAAATATACAGTATGTCGAGAAGAAGGCGCTTATGATGGTGGAAAAGATGGTTATGGAGGTGCCGACGGAGCTTATGGTGGAGGTTATGGGGGAGCTAGTGGATATGGATCAGATGGTGCATACGGTGCTGCTGGAAAAGGAGGATATGGAGGACCTGGAGCTCATGGTGCAGCTGGCGCATATGGAGGAGCTGGAGCTCATGGTGCGGCTGGTGCATATGGAGGAGCTGGAGCTCATGGTGCAGCTGGTGCATACGGAGCTGATGGAGCTTATGCTGCAGGAGGAAAAGGATTAGGACCCCATGGAGCAGCTGGTGCATACGGAGCTGATGGAGCATATGCTGCAGGAGGAAAAGGATTAGGACCCCACGGAGCTGCCGGTGGATATGGAGCTGATGGAGCTTATGCTGCAGGAGGAAAAGGATTGGGACCTCATGGAGCAGCTGGCGCATATGGTGCCGACGGAGCTTACAGTGCTGGAGGTAAAGGATTGGGACCCCATGGAGCAGCTGGTGCATACGGAGCTGATGGAGCTTACGCTGCAGGAGGAAAAGGATTAGGACCTCACGGAGCTGCTGGTGCTTATAGTGCTGGCGGAAAAGGAGGTTATGGAGGACCTGGTGCTCACGGTGCAGCTGCTGCTTATGGTGGATCTGGTGGAGCTTATGGTGCTGGTGGAAAAGGAGGTTATGGAGGACCTGGAGCTCACGGTGGAGCTGCTGCATACGGAGGAGCTGGTGGAGCTTATAGTGCTGGTGGAAAAGGAGGTTATGGAGGACCTGGAGCTCACGGTGGAGCTGCTGCATATGGAGGAGCTGGTGGAGCTTATGGTGCTGGTGGAAAAGGAGGTTATGGTGATTCAAGTTATGGTTCTGCTGGACCTCATTATAGAGCGAGCGAAACACAAGACGATATGACAGCTTTGTCTCAAAATGATGATGAACCTTCAGCAAGATCTGCTTATGAAGATCCTGTATATCCAGCATTACCATCAGTACCAAACCATCTTCCTTATGGTGCATATAAACCAAAATATTCAGGTCCAGCACCTAAAGGATATTATCCTAAAACAGTTGCTTATACTTCTATCTATCCCAAAAAACCAACTTATACTCAATCTCCTTCCAATTGCGGAATCCCACTTCTTTTCAGTTGTCAACCTAGCATTTACAAAGGAAGTCTCCCTGATCCATATACTGCTCCCGCACCAGTTTATGGACCACCAGCTTATCATGCTGCAGATTCTCCAGCGTCTTATGCTACCTTTTCCGGTGGATATGGTGCTGCCGCAGGAGCTTACGGTCCAGCACCAAGTTATGGTGCTGCAGCATATGCTTCTGCACCTGCTTATGCATCTAAATCTTATGGACCCGCTCCAGTCGCCAGTTATGATCCTAAAGGACCATCATATGGACCTGCTCCAGTTGCAAGCTATGATCCTAAAGCACCAGCTTACGGATCAGCTTCCGCTGCCGGATACGACCCTAAAGGACCATCATATGGACCAGCTCCAGCTGCTAGCTATGATCCTAAAGCGCCAGCTTACGGATCAGCTTCTGCTGCCGGATACGATCCTAAAGGTCCATCTTATGGATCTGCTGCGGCTGCCAGTTATGACCCTAAAGCACCATCCTACGGTTCAGCTTCAGCTGCCAGTTACGATCCTAAAGCACCAGCATACGGGTCTGCTCCAGCTAACAGCTATGATCCCAAAGGACCAGCTTATGGATCTGGACATGGCGGTAGTGCTCCCGCTACTACTTATGGTTCTTATTCAGCACCAGCCCCTAAAGGATATTCCGGCGCAGCCTCGAAAGGTTATGAAGCTGCTTCCTATTCCTCACAACCATCATATAGAGAATCGGATAGCCATTCTAAACCCGAAAATTCTCCAAAGGTTGAAGATTCTATCAAGGGAAAACCAAATTAATAATGAATTAATTGAATTAACAGATATGCCTGATTTATTAAAAACATGTCCATAGTCATTATCCAATAATAAGAAAATATTTTATACATATTTCCTTTTTACATAATGTACATTTTTTAACTATTTTTTATCTTTTATACTGCAATTGAATAAATACGTTAAAAACGTAAAACTTTATGTTTCATTTATTTTTTCAATAATTTTAAAACCATCAATAATATTTTTTTAGTTTTGACTTGAGATAACACATTTAGTAATTTATTAATTTTGACATCTAATACATTCATTCAAATTTATTTGATTGGTAAAATATGATTTGATAGAAATATATATATATATATATATATATATATATATATATATATATATATATTTCTTTCAAATCATAAACTATTATCGATTTTCATTTACTTTTATAAAAAAAACATAGATGTATTTAGAAAATAAAAATATTATTACTATAAAATAACTCGATATATATATATATATATATATATATATATATATATATATTATAGTATTGCTTTATTAGAAACTATAAAAATATTCTTAAAAATTTTACTTATATTTTTGTCGTATATTATGATACTAAAATCTTTAGAATTGAATATGTAAAGTGTCGTGAAAATATCTTTTATCACTCAAATGCATTCACGTCTTATTATTCAGTTAAATTTGATCAGATTGTTCTGTTACTAAGCATAATTTTCCACTTCGTATTTTTAATTTTCAATCACACTTTTAAATTATTATCTTTTTTTATTATCAGACTTTTTCAGAATAAAATAAAATAAAATTATCAACGCATTATTGCGGCCATAATTTATATTTATTTAACAGAATTGAAATTTATATAAAGCAAAATAATCATACGTATACAATATCAGACACATTCATATAACTGTATTGTTTTTGAGATGCATTCATAATAATTCTTATTAGAAAATGAGGAGACGGTTTTGGAGGTTGGACTGTCGTTGTTGTTGTTGTTGTAGTCGGTCTTTGTGTCACAGGATAAATATATGTTCCTACATTATAATTTGTCACGACATTCGATTTATTTTTCTTCGCTATTTTTTCCTCTACACATTCTTTATATTTTCCAATAAAACCTTTGGTGAACATACAAACAAATTTTATACCAGCTTGGCGTTTTCTAGTGTGAATTCTCTCATGATGCCAACTCATATATGAAAGATTTTCATCAGAATTATTTACAGCATATATAATTGGTATAATTAACGATGACAACCAAAAATATATTAATTTCATTTTTTTTCTTTGATACAGGACAACGCCATTACGATTGAAAACTAACACTAAAAAAATTTATTTAGCGTAATAAATTTCTAACATATTATTTATAAATAAATGCAGAAATACTTAACTAATGGGTCGTATATCATGATAGAAATATATTTATTTCTTTCAGGTCAGTTTTTTTATAAAATATTCCTATTATTTGTTTCTCTGATACAAATCACTTTGCAATATTCAATATTTGCATTTACTCATTATCGATTACAATACACGAATCTTTCATTTCTATTCATAAGAAAAATATATTTTTTAAACTTTTTATTTTTTAATTCGTTTATAAAATGTGTAAATGATATTTTTTTTTGAGTTATTTCAGTTTATCATAAATGGAACACAGTTTTATAAAAATATACATCTTTAATAAAAGGTTTGACATCATATTTTTATGTGCGATTTTTGTAAACTATTAATAAGTAGACTATATTATATAAATATTTATTTTTTGAAGTAAAATGCTTATAACTACAGTGTAAGTGTTGATATCACGTCACATGTAATATAAATAGATAAAATTATATATATACATTGTATATATATATATATATATATATATATATATATATATATATATATATATATATATATATATATATATATATATATATATATAACTGTCGTTATTGATTTTTAATATTTAATAATGTATGTTTTATAGAAATATGATGAATTAAATATTGTTAATTATAAAAAAAAAGAATTGGAAATTAAAATACAAACATGATTTAAGTGCTATAAACATAATTTTTTAATTTATTTAATTTCAGAAAAAAATCATTTTGAAGTAATACGATGTTTTTATATGAAAATATTTTTTCAAATTGTTTTAGTCATGCATTAGATCCAAACTTTTCTGCACATTCCACTATAATCATGTTTCATTCCGGGAGGGCAAGATTTCCAACGGGGCACATACACTCTATCAAACAATAACCTTCGAATCATATTTTCAACAGATTCCTGCAATTTATAAAAAAAAATAATTAATTTAACAAATTGTTAAGTGCAAAACGATGTAACAAGTTTTATCTAGAATATATAATTGATTTTTTTTGATAAAATTTTATGAAAGTTGCATTTTATTTTGTTATTTCATTTATATTGACATCAAATTTTAAATTTATTTCCAGATAGCTTATCACAACATTTTCATTGTTAAGGTGTGTATTATATATAATATAAATTTAATTCTTTATATATCACTAGGTATCTATCATCATAGACGTACAAGGTAAAATTTTAGTCATTCTTATATATATATATATATATATATATATATATATATATATATATATATATATATATATATAGTATAGTATAGGAATATTGATAGTTAAAAATCTTGTGTTATAAATATATAAACATACATACCGTGGTATGTTGAGGTTTCTCCGTCAAATTTTCCTCATTAATCTCCATTAAAGGATGTTCCAAATGATACCCTAATACCAAATCAAGTGTTACAATTGTAAACACGGTCAAAAAAACTAAATAAATAATCTTCGACATTTTGTCAAATTTTTCAAATCGTTCAGCAGTATAAGCCGTTTATATAGTAAAGATTTGCAAAGATGTGAGTAGACGATGATTGAATGTGATGTGAATAGACGAAGTTCACACTTATATTGATGCATTCTTTCTTATTTGCGTCAATAATATTTACGTGGAAATTTGGTCGGTTTACCAAAAACGTATACCTGAGGTTGTGGCTTGACGTAAAATACTTGTGTATGTTATCTTTTTCCTTTAGATTTAAGTAAACTTGGGTCTTTTTAATACTGATTTCCTTTAAAATCTAATGTATTAGTCAGTAATGTGTATTTTAGATGCGAAAATGAGCCTATATATATATATATATATATATATATATATATATATATATATATATATATATATATATATAATATTTATTTTTATCATTCGTCGTAAACGCAATATGAATTGAGATAAGTACGATTATCAGATTACAAAACCGTTTTTCCTGGTAAAACACCAACAATGCAATTCAGTCAATGTAATGTAATAATAATTATATTTATAATATTTATTATAAGTACTAAATCGGTACGTCGAAATTATTGGAAAATATTTTTACTTTTTCTGTCAAATATGTTTCAAAAAACTATAATAGTATATGTGTTATATGTTTTCAAAAAAAAAAAAATTCATCACCGAAAACCTTCAGTCAAAGTTCTGAATGATATTATAAAATGAAATGTATGAAACATAACTAACCGATATTGAAGAACTCGTTTAAGAAATTATGATCATTTAAAACATTGAAATGCATTAATATGTATGAAGATTTTTCATTATAAGATAAATGTTCGGTTAATAGAATATTTTCATATTTTGAAACAATTATAATTTAAATATTTATATTTAACAACTTCTAACTAATCAGTACACTTTCTTATCACTTTGATACTATGATTATTATTATATATTCTGAATATTACTACGCCACTTCCACCAGCAGTTTCCGCTGCTATTATATTTATATTCTTATTCATTCCGATTTAATTTGTAATGAAGACGCGAGTTTCTTGTTTCGAATTTTGAAACTTTATTTTAAATAAAGTAATAATATTAAAATTTCATAAAACATTCTTTAATATTTCATTCATATCAAATTATCTATTGAAAAAAACTCCTTATTAAGAATTAGAATTGATTTATTTATTATATTTGTTTAGAAATTAAATTCAGTTTAAATATATATATACAGTATTATCACTGTTAATTATTATATTTTTGATTTAACATTTTACATAGATGAAATTTTCTTATATTTTATATTTTTTTTATAAATAATATAAAATTTTATTATTTTTACAAAACACGTATTTGTGTAAAAATAATTTAATGTACATTTTTTATTTTCATTCAACAAATATTAAAAAAATATCTATGTCAATAAAAGGAATATTTCTTCAAATTTTACATCCCATGTAGTCAAGAACTTATTGCTCGTGAGAAATTGAATAAACAAATATTTATTTCCTCTAAATTATTGGTATTTAATAATGTTGAATGAAATTTAAATATATTATTAAATAATTGTAAAATATTAAATTTATATAAAGAGCTGTAAACATACATTATTTATTTATGTATCGTGAAGATTGAAAAACTTCAAAAATAACGAAATCGGTTGAGAATAAAAAAATACAATTATTTATTAGTATTTCTTTAATGATATTTTCTTAGTTTTATTATATTTTTCACAACAATATTATAATTTATTATTTTTAGAAATTTCAGAATGGAAGAAACAAATCCAAAAAAAATTACTACTGCTAAAACAACCGATGAAGAATCGAAGAAAGTACCGGAAGAAAAATCGACCAGAACTAAAAGATCAATTTTTGAAGTTCCGATGTTGGATTGCAATAAGAACGAGGCAAGAGATAATAACGGAGTCTGCAGACCAATTTTCAATTAATTCCTAAAATTATTACTTTAACGCTGAAAATTATATTAATTTACCATTTACATTGAATAAATTAAACATGGAAATGTATTTGGACTTTTAAAACTTTTACTTTTAACACATCATACCTGATCTGATCGAACTAAATATAGACACATGGCACCGAGTTATAAATAAATAATTGAATAAGCTTTTTGTAGAAATCGTAATAAAAAAATATTATTTTTACTTTATTATTCCCATATACGGCTGCGCAGATAATATTTTATTTGCAATTTGAACTTCAAGGATATTATTGAGAAGATTTATGAGTAATAATTACTTATATAATATTTTAATTCCAAATATTTTTGACATTTGATTTCCATCAATTGATATAGTAAATAAATTAGATTATATTTATTTATAGTACAAACATTGTTATAATATCAAATAATTTGAGTTGATATACATAGTATAATAAAATACATATTTTTAAATATATATAATTTAAAAAAATTATACTGATTTACATTTTCCTAAGATATTTGGTAATTGTCCTGGAGAACATTGAACAATTGCGTCCCTGGTTTTAAACCAAATCTGTCTACATTTTCCGCTTGCATCTGGTTTTTGTCTTTCAGGACATTGCACGGGAGCGTCAATGATAATTCTCGTCCATACTGGTCTACAATTTCCACTTGCATCTGGTTTTTGTCCTTCAGGACATTGCACGGGAGCGTCAATGATAGTTCTCGTCCATACTGGTCTACATTTTCCACTTGCATCTGGTTTCTGTCCTTCGGGACATTGCACAGGTGCGTCAATAACCGTTTTTGTCCACGCCGTTTTACATAATCCGTTTGAATCAAGCTCTTGCCCTTCAGGACATTTCACAGGAATATCACTAATGCTTTTTGCGATTACCGATGAAGACGAAAGTAGAATTACAAAAATATATATTTTATTGAACATATTATCGAATATAGTTGAAAACTGTTTCATATAAAGACTTACGAATGATTGTATTAAAACTATAAGAATTTCATACTTTTATAAAAAGAAAATAACACTTATCAATTTTAAAATACAAAACATTGTAAATTTGCCGGTGATGTTTTTAAAGCAGTATTTGCTTATGTAAATACCGTTTGAAAATTTTGTCTAATATATAATTACAACGCAATTTACGTCAGCAAGTGTCCGCAGTTTGTCTTAAGATTAAATGGATATATAGTTGACATACATTAAAAATGAAATAATAAAAAAATAATGCAAAATATATTATCAACTTTTAATACAGAATAGATAGACCATTGCAATATGTACTTAATATTTTAGATTTGAGTGATACAAGTTGACATTTAATTATTAAGATAATTTATACAGTTTTTATTAGAGATAAAATGAAAACTGTAATTCCTATTATAAAAAAAAGGCAATCGAAATATTATGAGAATTTTAATTTTATATAATCAAAAATATTAAATGCTTATATGACATATTGTGATTTGTTTATAAGTCTTAGCGAAGTCACGTCACATAAATATATTATTAATGAAAATAAATTTAAGAATAATGTTAAATAAAAAACATGCAATATTAAAAGACTAATTTAACTAAAAAGTTCATTTTTTTTAAACTCTCCTATTGAACCAGTTGAATGTATTTTAAATGAATGAAAACTTAAATTTAGTAATAGTAATAATGATAATGAGTGTTATTTTTAAAAACTGCCATTTTTGAAAAATCTGAACAATCTATAAAAGAAGCTGACTACGGGCGAACATCTTCCACTTTCATTTGCAACCAGACCGGGTGGACAAATCGAATGCTTCATCTCATTGCTTCCATTAGACGATTGAGAATCTTCATTACACTTTTCACCAGAACATTTTGAAGGTATTGATGCGTCCCAAACGGATCTACATATCCCACGAGGATCAGGCTTCTCTCCAGGAGGACAATGAACAGGTGCATCGATCACGTTAAAACCACTACATTGTCTTTGAAAATCGATAAATAAAAACAAACAAATTAACGCTTTTAAAAGCATATCGGAAAAGAATATCTATATATCGTGATGAAGAAATTGAATTACTCTCGTTGGCTGAAAATAGACTGATATCTAAATAACATGCAAATTGTTATAAAAAAAAAGATGAAACGTCTTTCTAGGAAATAATTGTTTTTCATAATATTCTTGAAAAATATATATCTGGAGCGTCGCAAGAAAAAGTTTTATGTTCAGATTAACACATCCATCTTCTGTCAAGTCTGTTATCTTTCAGATAAAATTGTTATCTCTAATTACTTTTTTAAAAATATATATTAAAAATATGTTAATTATTCTAGTATTTATTATCATTATATATTAGAATAATATGCTGTAAAATAAAAGATGAATTGAAATATATAATAAAATAGATCAATTTTGATTAATACTAATTTGAGAAAGTGACAAGTTATGGAAATTATACACAGGTGTTATTTGTACTGCAATTACAAATTTGAACTGAAGTAGCTCAAATTTTATTGCATCACATATTTTCGAAAAAAATTCAAAACTACATATTTACGTGTAATATAAAAATGTTGCAAATTATTATATTATATATAAAGTATATTAAAGTTGATATTATAGAATGAAACCATTTTATAGTTCATTTCTTAATAATCCATATTTATTATTTTATTTGACTAAATATAATATTTTATTTTTTTACGTTCAATTATCACTAATAGAACCATTTTTCTATTTTTGTTGTTGTTGTGGTATTCCTTATATATTTACTCTGAATATATAACAATTACAGATAAAAAAATAAAATTCAATAATAATGTTTTTTTCCTTATAATTTTAATATATTTATTTTTATACATTATTTCATACACGATATTACGAATTTTTAATATTCAATAAAAACATTGAAATAATTGTAAAATAAAAAAATAAAACCATTAATGTATTTTTTTTAATACAAATACGTTTTATCACATGAAATTCACAATTTAAATAAAAATATATTAATTTATGACCCCAAAAATATAAACTAAATTATGTAAGAAATATTTGATTCTTAAAGCTAATAAAAATAATTTCATAATTAAAAATATGCATTATAAAAATTTGGATTTATAAAATATATAATATTATATTATATATTAATTTTGATAATGGTCACTGTAGCAGTATAATATATTGAATATAATTCTCTGAATTAACTGCTTATTATGGATAATGGTTGATTGGTTCTTATTGGTTAGTATCAATTTAAATACTCTTATCACTGGTTCTGGGTATGATCATTTGTTTTCGTTAAAGGTATTATTTCTAAAGGTGGAGCTGGAAATAAAGGTATTGGTTTCATAAAATCATTATTATTGACTGTAGAATTCTGTTTCTGAGCTGTAGTAGCCTCTTGACTTATCACTTCGCACGGAACGGTTGTTATTTCGACTACATTCTTTTTAGTTATAGATATTGTACAATTCGATGTGCTCACGACTCCTGTTGGTAACACATATGGTTTATCATTATTCTGATTGGCTTTGGAAAACGATGATGCAATTTCACATGGAATAGTCGTAGTTTTCATTGTATCAATAGAAGCGACTGTTAAAGAGCAATCTTTTAAGTCTTTTAAATTTTCTTGAACATAAGATGGATTTTTTACATAATCGGCATTCGATCCTGATGAATGATAGTGGTGGTAATGATGAGAGTGACTACTACTTCTTGCTAAATTCCAAATTGCTAAACCGGTTAAAAGATTAGTCATTGTCGATGAAGAATCTTTGTGGTACACTGGTACATAAACTGGACCGCTATATGATGGTTGAGTATATTGTGAAGAATATCCTCCAAAACCTTGACCATAATTACCATAATATCCTGTTGAAAAACTTGGTTGCTGGTAGTTTGGTTGAATTGGAGCAGCAACATGATAATGGTTGTTATTTATTGTATAGCTCGGTGCAACATTGGGATTGTGTGAATTGGACGATCCTGACAAACTTGGACCTGATGGATAAGTATGTCGTCCAGAGCCAGGTTGCGTTGCTACTGATCCAATATTTTGTGCAGTATGTGAATTATGTGCATTGGATGATCCTGACAACCTTGAACCTGATGGATAAGTATGTCCTCCAGAGCCAGGTTGCGTTGCTACTGATCCAATATTTTGTGCAGTATGTGAATTATGTACATTGGATGATCCTGACAACCTTGAACCTGATGGATAAGTATGTCCTCCAGAGCCAGGTTGCGTTGCTAGTGATCCAATATTTTGTGCAGTATGTGAATTATGTACATTGGACGATCCTGACAAACTTGGACTTGATGGATAAGTATGTCCTCCAGAACCAGGTTGTGTAGCAACTGATCCAACATTTTTTGCAACCTCAGGATTGTGTGAATTGGACGATCCTGACAACCTTGAACCTGATGGATAAGTATGTCCTCCAGAGCCAGGTTGCGTTGCTACTGATCCAATATTTTGTGCAGTGTGTGAATTATGTGCATTGGACGATCCTGACAAACTTGGACTTGATGGATAAGTATGTCCTGTGTTGCTAGGAGAGAATGGTTTATAATTATTTCCAGATGTTGATGGACTGGGTTGTCTACTAATAGAACTTCCGGGAGCATAAGACAGATGAACTGGATTGCTGGATATGGCATGATTTATTGAAGGCTGACTGGAATGACTTGAATGACTCGAATGACTTGAATAACTCGGCTGACTGGAATGACTCGAATGACTCGTATGACTCGAATGACTCGAATGACTACTCCAACTTCCACGACTACTTCCAATTCTACTACCTCCTCCAGAAATTCTTGGTATGGATTCGACACATATTGCACAATATAAAAACAAATATGTATAAATAATTTTTTTCATTATGATGCCACTATATGAAGAAAAAAATTGATTCAAAATATATTTTAGTCAAAAATCAAAAATTCTTATTAAAATGATAATCACGTTGTCGATTTCTTGACTATATATTTACAACTACAGTGGAAAATACAAATGTTGATATAATTTTAATGTTAAAAAACTATGACTCAAAGTGTGGTTCGTACTATTAGTTATAAAAGATCTAATTATTACATATTATTGTTATTTTACAATTTATAACATTAATTAATAACTGCAACAAGTAAGATAAACATTAATTTTTCATCAAATAATTGTTAAAACGAAAGAAAGTTTTTTCTATCTAAGTCAATGAATAATGGTTGATTACATTTTAGAACCATTTCATTAAGAAAATTAATATCAGAATTCGCCACCAAAATGTCAAAAGTCAAGTTGATATGAAAGATAACCAGAAAAAATACATACGGGTAAGCAAAAATACATCACATAAACAATTCTTCGAATTTCATAAACTATAATAAATATTCCAAGAGGAAATACATCAAATTATAAGATTTCATTAAAATAAATACACTATTTGATATTTATATAATTTTTTTACCAATAATTAGCAAGTGAATGAGCAAGTTAATTATTCAATGTATTTTTTTTCACAAAGTATTAAATTCGAGCGCTCATTTGTAATGCAATTGAAATTTCTTTACTTAGAAAGTAATATTCCTGGTTTTTAATTAGCTGAGAAAATATTGTTTGCTTTTCTTTTTTCATTTGGATTTATATATTTTTAATAACAATAATTTTTAATCATGAATCTATTCAATTATAAATTGAGAAATCGTCTTATTGATTAGAACCTTGAATCTTATCTAGAATTAAAAGAAACTGTATACAAATCTCAAACTATTTAAGGAAACATATTATCACTGTTCACATTAATATTTTAAAATCAATAACATGATATAAATTTTCTTTAATACCTTACGGAGATATCGAGTTTTATTTAATATACTAATAATTTAAATAAAACTTATAGTTTACTTAATTAATTATGAAAACATTTGTTAAATTAAAGAATATGTGGCGTCAAGTATTGAAATAGTTTTGATATGTTTAAAGAAATTGTATTCAAATTCTAATGAGAGATTGTAATAAAATTCAAGATGTTTGTAAAAAAATTCAGCTTAAGAGTATATTCATAAAACATTTTTAGAAACGTTTAATATGCTCCTTTTTAAATACAGGAAAATTTTTCTTATAATTTTAGTTAATAGTTAGTTTTTATAATAGAAAATTAATAGGTGTATTAAAAGACAGTTATACTATAAATATATTTTAATCATAATATCAAATTAAACATTTTTTTTACAAAAAACTGCAATAAGAAAATACATTTTGATATACATTTATATTTGCTTCCAAATAATTCTCATAATTTTTAATAAAAATGTTCGGTTGATAATTTTTAGATTGAATTTACAAATCCATTATGCCATGTTTTGATGGAAAAGTATGGTTTTCGATAAGTTTCTGATTTTGAAAAACTGAGTTAACTTGAAAAACTTCTTGAAGAATAAGACAAACGAGCAGGATGACTGGATACATCATGATTTGAATGACTTGAGTCATTAGAAAAACTTGAATAAGAAATATTTTTATATCTTCCGCCATAAGCTCCACTGTATATTACGCAATATATTAATATAAATTAGTAGATATAAATATATTTTAACAACATTATCGACACATTTTACTTTGACAAAACATATATGATTTAACACATCTTGTTACGTTAAAATATTCATGAATAATAATGATATAATTATATTTTAAGTCCTTGAGATTCTATCTCTAAATAAAATAAATAATCTATTTCATTATAATATAAGGTCAAATGTACATAAATATTTAAAAAAACATATGATTTAGAAAAAAAAGTAAATTAATTTTAATTCTGTTTTTTTTGTCAACAGAGAAAATAAAAAATATAGATTTCATTTATATAAAAATTTCAAATGAAATATATAAATAATTCTAATATGAAGAAATTTTAGTTTTCTATTTTAAAGCTTTTAGTTTGTTTGGAATAGTACGTTTTGTAGTATTTGGAATTGGTTTTTGAACTGGCTTTCTCCATATATCTCTACACATGCCACTCTGATCAGGACGTTGATTATCATCACATTGCACGGGAGCATTGATTATCTGTTTATTCGGAGAACACGTTCCATCAGAACGTAAATATAGACCTTCCGGACATTTGTTTCCTTCTGGTTTTATAACTGAACTTTGAGTTGTTGTCGTTGATGTCGTTCTAGTAAGCTTGAGCTTTAAAGTTAAACCAAAAGACATCAATAAGAACAACTGTATTAGGAAAAGTATTCTTTTCATTGTATTTAATTAACTTGTTTTATCTATAATAAAAAGGATAATGATGATTACATAAAAAATATTACATGCAATATATTTTAATAATAAGGAAGCTACATTAAAAATATACAGGCATAATACAGTAGTAGATTATTATTAATTTTATTATACAATAATTAATTTTGATTTACAGATATGATTTGTGAGATTAATAAGGTCTAAAACTAAAATACAATAAATATTCTTTTTTAAAAAACTGTGTTTCATGATATGATTTTCTTTTGAAACAAATTAAATTCGAAAAATTACTGTATTATCAACTATTTTGCGAATCTATTTTCCATTAAAATTCTTACTTATTTTTAAATGGACAAATATCGTTATTTCCTAAGATATATTATATAAAGAATTGCAACAAAATTATAATATAAAAACACTTCAAACACTTCTTGTCAATAAATACAGACTGTGTAATCTAATAATTTTATTTTTTATATGTGACAAAAAAATAATATAATATCAAATACAGTATCGAATTGGTAATATTATATTTCACATTATGTTATTTTATATATAAAATGTACAGATTGACTTATTTTATAATTATAATATGAATATTAATTTACAAACTAGCTTTATATTAGTTGAATTTTTTTTTCATATTTAACATTTAACTAAATATCAACAATAAAATTATCAATGTAATTTAGTTTTAAAATTTAAAAAAAATATATTGATGTCTATGTGAGATATTTATTATAAGAATTAATTGAAATTTTAGGATATTTAATATCATGCACAATAAATTATATTTTAATTTTATTATATCGCTGAAAGAAAATTATGAAAAAAATATCATAAAAAATAAAGAAGATTCAGTCTAATATTGTTTCCAATATATCTATATATTAATTAAATAGAATTGATTGGTCCTGTAATACAAAACGATTAGAGAATTTACTTTTTTTTGTCGAAAAATAAAAAAGAGCTCTATAAGTAGAACAAGCTAAACGAAGTAATTATAATTATTATTTATTGTTTAATGTATTTTTTTTCCAATTTATAGTACAATTTGAAATATGAAATTTTTCGTCTTTAAAATGTCTTTATAATAAAATTAAATGACTATCTCTTATGATAAATTGTTAAATCTTTTAATGCATACACCTTTATTGTTCATCATTCGATTCGGTGGACACCGTGCAATAGCAATGCGATTGGGGAATGTAATTCTTGGTGCATTCTCTACATCTATGGAAACTGTACTATTGCCTGGTGTTGTAACACCTCTCCAGACAGTTTTGCATCTACCGTTGGCATCGGGTCTGGCTCCGTTCGCACATTGAACCGGAGCTTCGATCATTTGTCTCCTCATTGAACATGATCCGTCAGTTTGTTTGAACATACCGTCCGGACATTTGTGAACGTTATCCTCGATCTGATCTATAGCTGTCGCATATTGTATTGCTATTAACAGTTGTACTATTATGATCATATTTTTCATTGTTATCATATTCATATTCGATATATTATATCTGAAACAATATAATATTATTATTATTTGAAATGTCATTTTACAATATTTATATTTGCATACATTTTAAAATAAAAATCTATGAATGTATTTGCCTATATATAATTATATACTTAAATTATTATTTTTAAACTATCGATTAGATTTTTTTATCAATTCGATGGTCGAATCCAACTCTGAGTATTACTAACAAACATCTGATAATAATTTGACATAAAATTTAAAATAATTTTATATAAAATAAATTTAAGTTTCTTTGTATAAAGAAAAAGCTTAAATATTATATATATATATATATATATATATATATATATATATATATATATATATATATATTTATATTTATATTGAATCCAATATGAAACTTCGAAAATCACAAAAATAAATGTACTAGAATATATTACAAAAGTATTCACAACAAAAAATAGGGTTTTTCATATCAGTAGATACCAATTGGATAATAAAATCATATTTACCAATAAAATTAAAATATATGAAATAAAATCACACTACTACTTTTGCAAATTAACTGATTCGTCTGACAATATTATTATTATTAACAATAATAAATATTATATATTTGTACTTAAAATCAGAGCCGAATTGAAGAACAAATAATTTTTCAATGATATATAATATTATATATTTTTTTAATTAAATAATTTGTTTTGTCTTTGATGATTTTCAATGATGAATGATGATTTGAATGATGATGATGAAGTCAACTTGTTCACACATAAAAAATAATATGTTGAAAATTGAAAATTTGGAATATTTAGGAAGATATATATGTGCTCGTATATATCAGTGCTAAACGTTATTACTTGGTAAATTGTCGTGACTCAAAATGACCATCACTTAAAATATGACTTGCAAGATAATCAATTGTGTAAATACGCTTGACAATATTTCAACATTGACATCGACGTGTGAACGTTTTACAGTTATATTTATTTATTATTTGTCGATTGATTTTATTTTATTTATTTATTTTTTTGTAATAATTTCACACACACACACACACACACACACACACACACACACACACACACACACATATATATATATATATATTTTTTTTTTTTTTTTATTTCATATACATATATTTATAGATTATTTTGAAAATATGTTTTAATTTCTCCAATGATTTAAAATAGGGTTTTATATAAATCTTTGGAGATTTTTGTTATTATTTTTGATTTGCTATTATTTTCTTCTGAAAAAAAAAATAATTTAGAGAATACATTTAAAAAAATCTTTGATTTTGACTATAAAATCTAATCCATAACTAAATACAAAAAAACAGATGTCAAATATTTAACTTTTATGAATAAAAAAAAAAGTAAAATATATATGATTAATCCATGAGAAAACAAGAAAAAAATATATTATTAATTTACATCATGAATTCAATGTTAACGACGTATTTCAGTTTTACCTGTCACTCATTTACCTTTGGAAAATATCATTTTTACTATTATTATTTTAATAATAAGACCTTTTATTGATAATATTTAAAAATAAGATATTTTCATTATTTCATAATTAACTTGAATTAGGAAGTGCGCATTATATTCACTTGACCTCGATTCTTCTAAAGTTTTCGACTCTTTAATCGATATATACAAAAAATCATTTGAAACTTTGAAGCAGGTATATTCAATCTATTATATAAACCGAGAGAAATATAAATGTGTTCAATAATATAATATTTATTTTTTAATTTATTATAAAATTTCAATTACATGTGTAGAATTCGTTAGTAAAAACCTTAATTTTGATCGTTTATATTTGTCTGTTGTGATAATTTTTTTTTCTTATTTTAATATCACCCGTTTACATTTATTAATACATTTTTTAACGTGGTCTATGAGAAGAAGTTTAGATATATCTGATTTTTTAAAAAAATATATAGCACTATTTTTTGCTATTCTGATGAGGCAAATAACTTTTCGCATACAAACATAAACGAAATAGAACCGGATTGGTTCAACAATTACATTTAACTGTATGTACATTTTGTATTATTGAAAATTATCAGGTGTGACATCAGAAATTTTTAAAACATCACCTATACATGTACACACACGCATAACGAAGACTAATTTAATTTTCATATTATACTTGTAGATAGATTCATGGTCATTAAATTAGAAAATGTATATAGTATGTACAACGGACTATAGATATCATTTTCATTTACATTCTCTATGATGATTTTCCTTAATGCATTTTTTTTCAGAGAATTAACAATTATGGGTTCATTATAATTTCAGTACACGTCGTGGTCATGTAGATTTGTGACGTTGTCGTGAAACTCAAGGCTGCTTCATTGCGATGTGAGTCATTAGTAATCGTTAAATTATAAATATATATATATATATATATATATATATATATATATATATATATATATATTTATATCGATTAATTTGAAACGCATCAAGAGGTGGGGATTTCTCTTCAAGGTATTATTGGTACTGGAATGACAAGTTACAAGTTGACGGTAGAATGCACAAACAAACGCGTGACTCACAGCGGAACGATCGACGTTCCCCTGATGGTCAGTGGTTACCGGCGCTTGCTGTCAACCGTTTCTGATGGATTAGATTAAGTGGTAAATTGTACCAGGATCATTATTCTATTTGTGGTGTTTGTAAATTCGCCGACGGTACGACCGACACGTTTGTTCAGTGTGTGAAACGCCATGAAGTGCTACGGTACACTGACGATCGTTTTCATCGTTTGTCTCGTGAGCTGTCTCGGCGAGCCACGTAGAAAAATCGGTGGCAGCAGTCGTAAATCGTCAGGGGGCACCGGCTCCAGACGGCCGACCTCGAACAATGGTAATTATGGACACAGCGATTTAGCCAGTCTCAGCTATCCCGGATACAATAGTGCAAATAAAAAACCTCAGCCATCGTCACCCGATTTGTCGTCAAACAACCGTAACAATCAACAATATGGTTGGAACGTCAATAAAGATGTACCTAAAAAAGAAGTCGCAACACCAGTACAAAACAGTGGTAGTGGCTCCGCGCAACATTCGTATCCCTCTAATGGTGGTCTTTCTGGAACATCAGGAGTGAAACCAAATACAAATACTCATAGCTATCCATCTAGTAATGGAAATTCAGGAAGTAATGGTCAACACTCGTACCCATCAAACACGGGATTATCCGGAACAGGACAAAAACCTTCTAATACAGGAGGATCGGGACAAAGTTCATATCCTTCAAATACAGGATTGTCTGGAACCGGACAACATTCGTATCCATCAAATACTGGATTATCTGGATCAGGACAAGCACAATCTTCAAATGCAAATCCTACATATAACAATCCATATAATAAACCGCCTGTAAATAACGCTCAACCACCATCTTATAGTGCTAATGCTCCAGGACATGTTGGAGCTCCTCCATCTTATAGTGCCGGAGCGCCAGGTTATTCAGGACATCCTCCAGCATACAGTCCTAACGCACCAAATTATGGTGGTCATCCACCACCTTACAACTCAGGAGGATATGGAGGTCATCCACCTCCTTATGGTGCGGGAGGTTATGGAGGTTATCAACAACCTTATGGAGGGTATGGAGGATATGGAGGATACGGTGGGTACGGTGGACACGGTGGTGGATTCCAAGGATATAACGCTCTAGGCTCAACTGGAGGATTTGGAGGATTCGCTGGATTAAATAACTATGGTTATCAACGTAAATCTGGATTTTTGAGTAGTAATACTTTCGGTGCCATTCTCGCAGGTTTAGCTGTTTGGAATTTAGTTCGTTCTGGATCACGTACTACGAATAACTACTATTATTATGGAACCGATTCTAACAAAAGTGATCCTAAAGCTTTACCTCCAGATCCCATAGTAGAACAACTAGTAAACTGTACATTAACCATAAACAACAACGATAAAACCGAAGTAACTTTGATTCCATGTGTCATAGTATCATCGTTCGCTTTGAATGCCGAAAGCACTACATCAAAGACACCCGATGCCAATGGTCTCAATTGTTTAATAACACTTATCTTTAAAAATTCGACTGAGAAGATGGTAAACATGCCCTGTGCGGAATTATCTAATAAAGCTCCAAAGGAAGATGCCAATGGTAATCAGACCAATTGCGATCCAAATTCTGGCAATTGTGCGCCGGTAGCTCAAGCACTTTATGAAGCACCTCCACTATCAGTAATTCCGTTAAGTGCTCCTACATCGACTACGATGAATTCTATTGAAACAACTGCTACGACGATAGCTTCATCAATTGCCGACAGCACTACAGTCTCCACAACAATATCCACAATAGAATCAACGTCAGAATCCACATCCATTAAAGAAACAACGCCCGCAACTGAATCCACATCAACAACAGAATCAACTTCTACTACATCTACAGTTGCACCGGAAACGAGTTCTACAACCGAATCTACAACTGTAAAAACATCAGAGTGATTACAATAAGTTGTTCCTATATGCTGAATTTAATCATAAGTAAATATAATTAAGATAATTGTAGCGATTCTATTATAAAAGATTTCTCCTCGACAGCAAATGACGGGTTTACGTTTTCTCTTTTTGTTAGCGCGAAAAAAGTGAAAGCTGCAGTGTGATAATTGTAAAATATTTTTTTTGGACATTAAATTTAGAAATAGTTTTTTTTTATTTGTGTTCGAAACACAAAGGATGTATCTGTATAGAAAATAATATTTAAGTCTCATATATTTTTCGATATCGACCTCGTGAAAACAAATCAACATCAAGATTTGTATAAAAGAGGCCGCAGTTTTGTAGGTCATAACGACATTGAAAATTCATAAATTAAATAAAAATATTGATAATTGAAAAAAATAAATATTTTTCGTATATACCACCATATATTTCGTATTAAATCATATAATTAAACTGTATATGCATCCATTGTGATATCAAATGTTTTTTTTAGAGTATCATAGTCCCAATGTACACATTTATAATTTGATTTTAATAACTGTATATACAATGTTATCATTGAATATATTGAATAGATCTAGTTTATTACTATCATACATGTTATATGAAATTATTATGTATATAATCGATAATGAGTGACAATAAAATACTATTTTGCTATATCATGATTTTTGTTTATAAATGCACATTAAATTTTCTTAATGTCAATTAAGAAAATTTTAAATAAAATATACGAAATTTCCCAATACGTCACTGCACATAATGAATGCCAAAGGTCAGCCAGATAAATAGAATCGATTATATAAATATTTTTATATTTCGACATGTGCTAGTGTATATATATGTTAATTCTTTACCACGTTAAATATGTAAAATAATTAATGTAATAAACAAATCTTTAAAAAATTGTACGCAGTATAAACATTATATATATATATATATATATATATATATATATATGTGTGTGTATTAGTTGTGTTGAAAAACAAATATTAGATAATTGGTATAAGATTCTGTACCATAATAAATCATATCAAATTTTTTGGACGTAAATTGCTAATTCAGTGTTCATCAACCAACATTCTTATTAAACACCTTGTTACTGAATAATAAATCTGAATACTTGTACTATTTATAAATTATAAAGAAGATAAAAATATGCGAAAATATTAAAACGATTACTTTATTATCTGTAAGTAAAAAAAAAACATGAACATTAACATTTGATTGTTCATATGAACAATTTCACATTAATAAAAAGAATAATAATTGAAAGTATATAAATTTACACACAGACAGATAAATTATTGTTTATTATATAAATATATAATTATTTGAACATACGTTGTTGAATACACGTGTATTCGACCGTTTTAATAGTATATTATAATTTAAACCGCAATCAACAGGAAACGGAAATAAATCAACGCAACTTGCACTCTCAGTTTTCGGAATCGTGTGCGAAATTTCGTAAATTAAATAATTTATGTAACTCACACAAATTCAATGCCATATATATATTCAAGAAAACCATAATGATCTTTTTTTCATACATTTTATAAATAATATATATAAATTTGAAATGAAAAGGGACTTAGTTTTTGTAATTAAAATGATTTTTTTTATAAAATAAACACTAATTCTTGCTTACTTTAAAATAACTAAAAATAATTAATATTTAGAAGAAAATATTTTATTAAAATTGTGAGTCATTCTTTAAAATTAGTTGATCAAAATCATATAAAATATTATAATATAGATATGGTTCAGAAAACAGGAAATTGACAGAAATTATGAACCTTTTTAGAATTACAATTCAAAAATGCATTCAATGCTAATCATATTATAAAATATAGTAAATTGATAGTTTTACAACATTTATTTGAATATTTTTTTAATATTAATTTATTTTTTGTAGATGTCAAATAGTGAACGAATCTGATAAAAAAAATAAAATATTTTAAATGCAAGAATAATCATTATAAAACATGATTATTTTATAATTAAAAATAAGTATATTTTCACTTTAATATTACTATCATTTTTTAAAGACAAAATTGAAATCTGTTAATTATTAATATAATAA
The DNA here is from genome assembly GCA_024500535.1 of Leptonema lineaticorne. Lineage (NCBI taxonomy): Eukaryota > Metazoa > Arthropoda > Insecta > Trichoptera > Hydropsychidae > Leptonema > Leptonema lineaticorne. The sequence goes on along the minus strand of JANIJI010000030.1, from coordinate 2,283,614 downwards.
ATTGTTTATGTTCATTATAACCTAGATTATAATTGCAAAATTGAATTTAAAAAATATAATTATAAAATGAATTTGATAATTCGTATATTTATAAAATATAACTGATAAATCATAACAGCAACAAATCATAAATAATTTCATATTATATAATATATACAGTTGGTGAAGAAAATTTTTAGTTCAACCAAAGAAAAGAGGAAAAAATTTAATAACCTATTTGCACTATTTCATTAGAAAATCTCTTTTGGCTTTCAAAAATAGGGAAAACGAACAGGATATATATATATATATATATATATATATATATATATATATATATATATATATATATTGAATAAATTAATATTTCCTTCATTTAATGTAAATACAAATTGAAAAATTAATGAAATCATGCATTTCTATGAAACAGCTGTTACACTATTCATATAGGTCAAGTATAATTAAAGAAATACAAAATTTATTATACATATATATTTTTTTTTAATAGAACTAAACTTAATTTGTCAAATTTTAGTAATGATTATAAGGATAATAAATAGGAAACAATCATAATCATTATTGTATTACATTGAAATCATATTAATGTTGACAAAATTATTTATTTCTTCATTTTTTTTTCCAAATATATACATATATATTATTTTTTACATTCACAAATTTTATCATATAATATATTATTGATTTTGTCATATTAATTTTGAATTATTTCTTAAAGAATCTAAACAGGAATTTATAAAATCATATCCTGATTAATATTTATATTGAAAAAAAAATATTTTTTTAATTTTCCTGTTTGTTTTCTATATTTTTATATATCAACTTTATATCATAAATTAATTTGAATATTTACCGCATTATCTAATGACATCACAAGGATATATATAATTACTTTAAAGTCAAGTTTTACTACGTCAACATTATAGACATTTATATGGTGGAGGGCAGTTGTCAATCATGAAGTACTATTATAGTTCACTCGTATTCTTTCTAATTTTTTGGAATACCATTTCCGAAATTGATTCTACAATTAAGTCTCCGTTGTATCCGATAAACTGTGAATATCGACCGGTATGTTGTTATTATTATTGCAATAGTGTTTGCATTTATTGGACTTATAAATTGTATTGTAATCGTGTGACTCCTTCATCGTCAACTACGGAAAGTGATCCAGAAACGATGACTGAAATAATGCCACAAGAAAATACTACAAAACCAACGTTAAACTTTACAGAAACACAAATTGTGTAAATATAATTCTATAACGTGTATATTTATTTGATCATCAATCATGTTTATAATTGTGTATATAATTGGTGAATAAAATATATCAAATATTTATATAGGTGTTTACTTTTAATCACATAATGACAATGGTTAAATTGACTTATGAAAATTTGTACAGCACTTATGAATAATTATTTTATATTATGATAACTATCAATATTTATTTATTTTTGATAATAGAATAGATTTATTATCATTTCATTGTTTTTTATGGCTTCAAATTTGTTTCATTTTATATTTATATGGACCTATATTTCTCTTTAGCCAAATTTTAATTATCTTTCACATCAATTTGATCCAATATACTCTTCTATAAATGTAGATCAATATGTAATGTAATAATGTGCATATAATTTTTAGTCATCATCTACTTTCATAATTCCAAGAAAAAATATTTGCACAGTTTAAACAAGATTTCATACATCTTGACCTCAATATTATTTATTTTATAATATATATATATATTAAAATTTCTTCTTAGAAACATTCTAAAGTATTCAATATTCTCTATTGCATCTTAACATTTATATCTATGAAGTATGCAATAATTATGATTAATTATTGTTAAAGTTTTATAAATTGCGTCTAGTTATGTTTAATGATGGTGATTATATTTAAAAATCAGATTCTTAATCAATTTTATATAAATATGTAACATTTAATATTTTCTTTATAACAAATCTAACATTTATTTTATTACAATCGCAATTAAATATTTGCTGACTTTTAAAAAGTCAGTAAATAATTTCAAAATCGCTACCAAATATATTAAGTCTTAATACTGAATATTTTATTTATCGAACTGATTTCAAATTGTTGATTTGAATAATATCATGCAATAATATGAAAAAATTTATTCATATTACTAGAAAATATTCATTCCTTCAAAAATGCATCATCTTTACTTCGAATATTTGTCGGCGCCATACCATATAAGTATATTTACCGATTACTTGTAAATAAAGGATTTGTGGTGAACTCACCTTGAAATGTGCAAATATTGACAAATATATTGGAAATCAAACATAAAACTGTATAATCGTTGAAATTATGCATTACACGACATATTTATTTGCTATTTTATTAAATGTCTAGCAAAACCGTTAAAGTTTTAATTCATAAATTTATAAGACACATTTTAAATTATATTAAATGAAAAAGATGAAAATAATTATAATTTAATATATAGAATATGAAGCTCAAAATCAAAAATATATCGTCTACATTTATTTTATTTTACTATTCTACTTTCATATATTGTTAATTAAATATTTAATTAAAAAAATAATAATATTTAAAGAATAATAAATCATTGAAGTATGATTTTTTTTAATAATATTGAAGTATGAATAAAATATATTTTTTTAAATATAAAAAAAATATTTATATTTTACCATTTAATCACACTACTGATAAAAATTATAAAATATTTTTTATCATTTTCATTACTATATATTTTTTTTATAATTAACCATATTTTTAACAATGTAAATAATGAAAACTTCCTTCATATAAATAATATTTCATGTTTAATCAATTTGTTGTTGATTTAATTTACACATATTTTTTTAATTGAATATTATTCGTTTTGAAAATTAATAACTATTTAACTGATTTGACTTGTAATTTAAAATTTTTATATTTTTTTTATTAATTTTCTATTTCTAATAAAGCAGAATTTAAAAAAAAAATACTCATATATATTATAAACCATAATATTGTTTAATAGACATTTTATTTTTAAAAGTATAGAATTTATTAATTTAAAAAAATCTCCAAAAGATTCCTTTTCATTTATAAAAAAATTTAGAAGAAACTATCAGTGATGTAATTGTATTTCCTAATTCTTCACTCTAATTCCAATATTGCGCTTTCTTACGTCATTTGAAGTCTCAAAGGTCAAATAAAAGTTTATTTAGCTGATCGTACGGTAAATCCTTTATGTACTTAAATGAAATTCCTCATTCCGTTTAATCCTCGAAGTCACGTACGTTGAAAATTTTTGACCTTTGGACTTTAAACAAATCGCAAAATTTCTCCATAAGACGACTTCAATTTAAAAAAAAAGTCCTGACTTAGTAAACAATCTCTTATCTTGAACGGACGTTATGTGGCTTTTTTAAAGAATATATAAATCTTCACCATCGACTAATAATCATCAGTCTTCATTGCTCTGTTGCAAGTGTTCTTTATAAACTATGGATAGCAAGAATTTAGTTATATCTTTTATATTTCAATTAATTTTGTACTGTAGTTCAACTGAAGTTTTTAAACAAGAACAACCATTCGGACTCGTTAATGGATTAAGATGTTATTGGAAATATACTTGTTTAACACCAAATCATTATTATAATAATGTAGCATGTGGAATTTATGTTCCCAAGAAACAATGTGAAAATGTTCAAATTCAACTCAGAGATGAAGATATAAAAGCACTAGTGATCGAATATCAAAATAGAGAGATGGAAAAAAACAAGAATCTTGTAATAGAAATAACTGATGGACCTTTGGAAATGACTACTAATAAACCTATTGAAGATTCAACTGTTAAACAAGGACAATATGTTATTATTGATGCTCCAATAAATAATTGTAATCCAAATCAAAAACCGGATCACAATGGAAATTGCAAAACAGTCTTCCCAAATTAAATAATTTGTTAGTAAGATTTTTGATATTCAATAATATAAATTATATATTGAAATCCCTGTTTTTAAGATTGCTATTTAGTTTATTTTTAAAGATGTCTTCTAAAATAAGTACCAATTTATTGATATAATATCAAAACAAATCCTTTTCGCATTTTTTTATACAATGTTTGAAAAATGCTTATACATTGTTGTAACTGAAATGATATCAATGAGATATTTCATTAATTTCATCTATTTTATTCATAAAAAGGAAATATGTATACATATATAAAGTATATATATATATTTATTAAGGTCGACATTTTATCTTCATTATTTTTTTTTTGCGTCAATTTAAAAACAGGACACTCATTACACGTATCGTTTTAATTAATTAAACCAAAAATATTTTTTTCAGGAAGTTGCGGTTTCCTCTATTTAAAGCGTAAAAATATTAATTTAACGAGTTTGTTTATTTATTATACTCATTCTATTGCTAACCATCGAAATTAAAATATCTCCAAAAATGTTGTCTCGTAAAAATTTGTGCGCTGTGATTTTCGTCGTGATGTTTGCTAAAACTTACGCGATGCTCTCTAATCTTTCTCCATGGAATTCCGAAGAAGACAATGTAATCGATCAAAGTGGTAATTCAGAATATCACTACAATTATAATGACGAGGATGATAATGATGACGATTACAGTGACGATTTGGATCGCATGTCTTATTTGGATACTCGTCAGAAATCGGACAACGAAATAAAAAGTAAATTTAAACAATCGAAATTTGAGAAAATCTCAACTGACTGTCCTGAAGGAATGAAACTCGATCATTTTGGAAGATGTAGAAAAATATGGTAATTAGAAGAATTTTATCGACTTAAATCGTTGGTATTTCGAACGATTATTTCTAATTTATTAAGTGAATTTTGTAAACGTTTTGTTATTTAATTATTATAAATAAATTGAATTTAAATAAAGTTTTATACAAAATTCCGATATTGTTTACATTGACATATAAACCTTTTCGTTTGATTTTTTTTTAAATTGCTATAATTAATTTTCTAAAACTATATGTGATTAATTTATTTATGTTAAAGTTATAAATTGACACTTTTATAGTTAAAAATCAAATTTTATTTCCATTTCTATTATATTAATATTTTTTAAACAAATACTGAATAATTATTTTATATAAGAAAATAATTAATTTAAATCAAATAAAAAATATCAATTTTTCATATTGCACAATTATTTTAATATAATGTATATTTATACAAGTTACTTTAAATATTGTTAATTGTAGAAAACTGACTTGAAAAAAATTAAGATTATAATTTAAAGATTTTATAGCACTTTGTTTGAACAGACATTTTCATTTTATGATCGATCACTTTTTTTTTGTTACAATGTTTTACAATGACTTATAATACTAATATAATATAAAAATTGAGAATATGGTAAAAAAGAATATAAATACACATTATAGAATTAATAAAAAAAAAAGATGTCGATTATAGAGTAAATGGTCGATAAAAAAGTTGTTAGATTAATTTGATACGATTGGAGTGTGTGTTGTTTTGAAAGAAATTGTGGGGTTGTGCAGAGTGCAGTTTATCTTTTTCTTGTCGTTGCACTCGGTCATTTTTAAAATCGCCGGTGACTTCCGAGGATTCGAAGTTATGCTTCGCGTTTACTATTACTGATAATCGTAATGTTTTTAAATATTATTAGATCGATAAAAACACGATAGTATGCGTATATATATATACAATACTTTCGAATAAGGCTTCGGCACTTTTCAAATACAAATACATAACCTCTAAAACATGATCATGTTACTAACATTTTTTTACTATATTTTTTTTTTATTTTTAATCGCATTAAAAACTAAATGTTCAAAATGACAATTATTTTTACTAAATCTTTTATATTCACGTCATATTAGATTCCAACCGGAATGTGTTTTTCTTATTGTTTTCCATTATCAGATTAAACTTTTTATCCACGATAGTCGAGAAAAAATCAGATTTTATTGAAAAGTCATTACCTTATTAAATGTTTTTATATACCTCACATTCCGGATCAAATTAAAACAATTTTTTTTTAACATAAATTGTCTGATTTGATTCTCTATATATAAATAGACAAAACAATGTGCACACGCATAAAATATTAAATTTTAAACCTATTCAGGTTTTTAGATGATAGCACTTTATTTTAGTGCAATACTAAAAATAAATATTACCATTATTATATTTCTCTTAATGACATCATATTTTTGTAGCTGATTTTTTTCCATGTCCAAACAATATTTAAACGGAAAAAGTAGCCTTCGAATCGCTATATACTTGATATAATAATATAATAAATTTACTAGTAATACATAATGACCAATTTAACGGTTATATTAGTCTATATGTCGTATGTATTTCTTCGTGCATCTTTTATCGACAAATTTTCATACTAAGGAACTATTGAACTTTGGCAATCTTTATATATCTATGATGTGTAATTTATTTATTAGATACTTGAAGATTTGTATATGTAACAATAATTTTTACATTAATTACACAATAAAGTAAATAAATATATGTATGTATTTACATTATATAAATAGATAGTTTTACATTTTTCTTTCACAAAAACAAATTTTATAGAAAAAAAAAGTAATTAAAATAACTGCAATATGTAGACATTGATTTATATATATATATATATATATATATATATATATAAATATATATATATATATATATATATATATATATATATAAATATATATATATATATATATATATATATATATATATATATATATGATATCAACTTTAATCATTATTAATATCTGAACTTTTATAAATCTCTAATGTTTGTTAATTTTTTCATTTAAAATTATCCATCAAATACGCATTTAGGAAAATACACATAATTTTATCGTTCATTCAAGGTAAACATTGTATAACTATTTAATGAATGGTACAGGATATTTATACTATAGATTCGTGATAATTTTTTGATTTTAGTACATGGTCAATTCCAAAATAATGTTCAAAATTACATATTTATTATCAATTTAGTTAAATAAATAGAATATTGTAAATTTTAACAATAGTATACTATTTTTGTCAACTATGTTGATTTAGGTAGTATGGAAAAAATATTCAATTCAATTAAAAGTTATCATTCAAACAATACACTAAGTATACAGATATACCTTTAAATATTTAATTAATTTTGCGTGTCATGGTTCATCATTGCCCAATCAGTTCGCATAATTATATTTTATATACATTTATATATCAATAAATATTGTTTAATAAATAATAATTTATATTGCGATATTGTTATATTTATCACATTATTATCATTGAAAAATAGTGCATAAATATGAAGCAAAATAAATTTCAGTGATAGGAAACAACACGATGGCCGATCCTACCATACAAACTTTCTGTTGTCACAATGGCCAGTTCGACACGGACATGGCCTTCCAAGTTATGGACGAATTTAACACATTTACATATAATATTGTGTGTTTGTGTTCCTCATTTGTTGGTATGTTAGGAGCAATATATCAGGTAAAAATAGATATTATTTTTTAGCTATGTTTTATGACTAATTCTAATATTTTATTCTAAATAGTTAATATTTCAATATCAATTTTATATTTTTAGATCTGGCCTAAAAGAATATATACAAATTCTTTAAATTCTTATATGACAAGAGGAAGGCAAATTATTGTTTGGTTGGCCACGGCAGATTTACTAGCATCATTTGGTAATTAAATATCTTCCTGGTGTTTCGTGTTTATATGAATATTGTAATTATTTGAACCATAATATTAAAAGTGCTGTAAATATTTCCAAATTAGTTCACATAACATTCCTCTTGCCACATTTTTAATTAATTTTACCAATTTACTTTCTAAATTCTGATATATTTATTAATTTTAATAATATTTTTTTTCTTTCTATAGGAGTATTCATCAGATCGTTGGTATGGATGAATTTAAAGAGACTCGTGGATGTAGATAGTGATATGCCGCACGTAATATTTTGTGCCGTAGCATCAGTAAGTAAACAATTGTTGATAAAAAATAATGTAATCAGCTCAATAATAATTTTTAATCAGTCAAAATTTTACAATGCAGTTAAAAAAAAACATTTTTAAATATAAACTTATATTTAATATGAATTTAATTTTATTACTTTATATACAATGTTGTAGGCGTGGACTCAATATTTTTATACTGCTACGTGGTTATGGACTTTATGTTATGCTATAGAAACATATCTGTCGATAAAAGAAAGGGACGGACCAGAGAACAAGTACCATGCAATATGTTGGGGTATACCAGCAGTTTTAACATCAATTGGCCTCTCGATACTTTACATACCGGATGCTAAGTTTGTACTTTTTGTCATTCTGTTTATACATAATAACATGACAATTGTGTTTTAATTTTTTTATTTATTTTTAGATGTCACGATATTAATTCGTTAAATATGGCCTTACTGCGAGTACTTCCAAATTTTTGCGCTACATATATACCAATAGCGACCGTCATGATTGCTAATCCAATAATCTATTATTTATCGTCAAAGGATGTAATGTATGTGGTGCAAAAACCGCTTTCTCAAGTAAGTTTTTTTTATTTTATTTTACAATCAAGTATTCAAAAATATTACACTATTATATAATTCAATTTTATTGTGAATTATAAATAAAAAATAATAATTTTATATGTACTGTTATGGGATTTGGAACATATTGCGAAATTAGATTAATGATTTTGAATGTGGGTAATGCAAATATGATGCTTCTTTATAAATGAAGTAAATATTTAATTATTTGCATTCCTAAAAGATTTTGTGATTATTCTTAATAACGAAATTTTATTTTAGTGATTTTTAAGATTTTAAATTTAACTTGAAATACTCAAAATATTCGTTTTTTCTTCATTATGACTCAGTATATTTATGAAACATTATGTTAATGCCTAATATATATATTTACAATTATGTATTTTTATGTATCATATAGTAAATAATAATTAATATTAAAATATCAAAATCCAGATAACGAACAGAGAAAGAAGTATTGTTCTACAAATTAAACTGAAATTCGCACTTTTCAATATTGTATATTATTGTTGCTGGCTGCCAAATTTAATAAACGGTATACTCCTCTGGACTTTATGGTATAATTTGCCAACAAAAATTATTGTGAGTTTGTGGTATTTTATGGTGAGTTGTAACATTTATCTACAATATTTTGTCTTTTTAAATTAAGATTTTTTTAAATTTCATATTTAATCATTTCAGGCCGTTATGAATCCACTTCAAGCTTTATTCAACGCTGTGATATATCGTCGTTGGTCTCAAACGACAAACTACAATTTTAATTTTTTTAATTTCCGTCGCAAAAACTATTTTCAACCATCAGCTCACACTCCACTTTTGAGACCAAAGGCGCCTTCGAGACTTAAACTGTCGACTGCCTCTCATAATAGTAGCATCAACACGGCGACAGATTTTTAAAGCAATGTAAGATAACTGCCGTTTTTAAGACTGTATTTGTAAATATTATATTGTACTGTTTTTGCAGTGCAATTTTTGTATGTTGAAATTTGTAATCATTTTCGAAAAGTTTTATTTAAATATTAAATTATTTAAATGTACTTTTGGATGAATGAAATTAACACCAAGTGAGAAATGGACTTTTTTCCAAATCGTAAACGTCAAATATTCGATATGTTCTTTTGAGAGTATTTTTAAAAAAATAGTCTTTTTTGAATAAAAAAGCTAGTCTCTTTTTAAACGAAAATCCTTGTAATTAATTAATACGATATAAGTGAAGTTATTTTTATATGCTGCCATTAATGAAATAAAATATATATTTATTTAATATTATAAACATAATTTATATTTTATGAAATACGAGCAAAATTTAGTGATCATTTTTTGACTGTTCTTTTATTTATTTAATTTTTAAAATATACTGAATTATTTTATTACATATTTTAATAATTATTTTTTAATGAATTTTTTAATATTTTTTTTCTAATCGAAATATTTAAAACAAAAGAAAAAAACTTAAAAAAAAGTTATTGTTTCATAAAATTACACCATACATGCAGTAAAATAATTTTAAATCTTATTACACACAATATATATTTGTGTTATTATTATTATTATGTTATCACTCTTATGATTATTATTTTTATATATCTTTATAATTGAAATGTCCATTGTAAACATCACCTACAATGTCTTGAACATAAGCATGGATATTTTTATATTTTTTTGAGCGACAAATCCATTATTACTCCTTAAGTATTGCAGTTCTTTCAATATATTATGTTATTGTTGGTAAATTACGAAATCTCGCATATAGTACTATTATTAAATAATAACTCAGATTGTTCATATATCTTTTGAGCAGCACTGCAATGTATATGTTTATTATTATTATTACTTTGTGTTATCTTGATGTTTTTGTAATAATTCGTGTCGTGAAAAATAAAATAATTGCTTATATATAAATTTGAAAACGAACTCCTCATTGACTTATTAAAAACTCCATAGGTACTAAGAAAAATTTTCAATATAAGAAATATATATATATTTATTTAAGAACTAAAAGATTAAATTTTAAAATGTCTATGGTTAACAAAATGTCATATAAATAATTTTCACATACAACAAAGTAAAGTAGTATATATAAATATGAATATAAATGTATATATGTATATCACAATTGTACTTCATATATCATAACTGGGCATCGGGACTGCCCATTGTGACATCGGTTATATCTTTCACAATCATGTGTGCCACCTGCCAAGCCATTTCCTCTTTCACCTTATCTTTATCTCCGTGTACTAATTTACTGACAACCCGCTTTATAACTGACGGATCCTTTTTCTCCGGATCTGGTTCCATGGAAGATTCGAATCTGCCTAAACTATTAACTCTACCTAAACACAACCCTTTATCGGATTTTCGGCGCCATAATAAATCTCCATTATATAGCTGCTTGGAGTCAATTCTCATTGACGACGACGATCCATTACATTTTGGCATATCGCTCATGGCTAATAAAGTATTTCTTGTGCTCACACTAATCTCACTACTGCAATCGGAAGCTGATTTTTTATGTTTTTTCGTAGATTGCCAATCGCCTTGAATCGATCCAATCATTTCTGACAAATATTTATAATACAACTGTGATGTTAGGAATGTGACTATATATTGCCTTAAAATTTTCAAAACTAATCTAAACGGTTTATGAAAACAATCTGGGGATGGTCCGTTCTCTTGACAAATATTTTCCTCTACATTAAATCTTATTTCAGAAGAGAAACCCAAAGAATTAGTGGCTTGTAAAGAAAAATATTTATCGTACAATATTATGGCGTCGTTTTGCGCTTGTTCTGGATCATAGTTGACTTGGATTTTAAGATGTTCTTTAAAATTCACTACAGCCATTACGAATTCTAACAAAGCACTACACTGCTCCTGCTCCAAATATTCCATAAAATAAAATAAAGCCATTTGATTATAGATAATGTCTTCAATTTTTATACTTCCACTAGTCAATATATCTATCTGATATTTACAATGATAAACACTTTGAACATAACCATCAAAGTGCTGACTATTTATTCTATCAAATACAAGTTTCTGTACAACCTGAAATATATTAGGATCAACTATACCTTCGGGATGGCAAATTGATGAAACAATAGCATTTCTAACATTTTCTGGTATATCGAGTCTGTTTGGAGACTCGAGAGCAATGTATTTTTTAAATATCCTTACTGCATCATTAAGTATTCTATCTTTGAAATTACTCGAATTATATTTTCTTCCTTCGTCATTATCTGATAAATCGCGTTTAATATTCGTCTCGGCGGATGGTAAATTAGATTTGCATTCGTCCTCGCTGCGAGATTGCGAAATATCAGAACCATTGAAAATTGGAGATTTTGGATTATTGTGAAATTTTAAATCGAAACTGGTCGTCCGAGTGATAGTTTTAGGAGGCGTTTCATTTATGGCTTCGGTACTTTGGCATACTCGGAGAAGTCTAGCGGCCGCTTTGAAATTTTCAACTTCAACCCAAAAATCGACTAAAGACCGCGAAGACGCAGATGTCATATATTCTGTGAAATGTAATAAAGATTGCCTATCGGACAACGTCTCCTCAAGATTTTTAGAAAGTCTGGAACACTCTTTGACGAATTGATCATCTTTACCTTAAAAAACAATAACGAAAGACGAATTAATTGATGAAAAAAAATGGATTTTCACTATACGATAACTGCAATACCGTCATCGGAACGTTCCAAATCGCAAAGTCTTAAATGTGATAAATCAGAATTATTTTTGACACTGGATCCGGACGTTGAAGCGACATCGTTCACATTTTCCGGCGGTCTAGTGGGAAACTTGGATTTACCTCTGGCTATTAATAAAAAAAATAATAATATTATATAAAAACAATTATGCATAGGTCGCCGTTCGCAATAAATACAAAACGTTACTTTTTATTTTATTGAACGGTAAACGATGATAACGAGCGCTAATTTATTATTTTTTCAGTCGAACGATAAATACGGTACTAATATTTTATACTAGAACGCCGCGTTCTAAAAATTGGTTTAAACGTATGTAAAAAACATTTTAAAATGTTTATAGTCGTTAAGCTATACTAGTATTAATAAAATTAATTAATATAATGGTCCCAAATATATACATACGTATGTATAAGTGTGTGTGTGTGTGTATGTATCTATGTATTTAATGCGCAGAAAAATAATTTACTTATTTGTTTTTAATCTAAGATGCTATATTTGTGTAAGTATGAAATGCTTAAATCTGATTTAGACTTTGTATACATCGGAAAGAATATTATTAAATATAAACATAAAGAAAATATTTTTTAAAGATATATGTAACGAATATAAATATATACATATATATATATATATATATATATATATATATATATATATATATATATATATAATGATTCATTAACATGATAATAATGAAGAGCAAAATATTTGCACAAAGACCGGGTGACAATTTGTCTAATTAGCGAGTTCATCAGTGGATCAATAAAAGAGAACGCAAAATAATAGAAACTGGTAAAAAGGCGCACACACACACCTGCATTCTTCCAAAACTTAAGCATCATCAGCGTCGTTTACATGTTGGATGCAAAGTGCGTGACATTTACGGCGCGTTCGTAAAGAATCGATTGAGAAGTTGACGCCGTTTTAAAATTGCTCGATCGCATCCAGAAGCGTCGTCGAAAGTCTTCGGCGGATCGTCAAGCCGGGAAACAAATGATCGATAAGAGTAAAGAAGAGACGAAACGCGAATTTTCCGCAAAGAAAGTGCGACTCGAATGTCGCCTCACGTCATCAATTGCCGACCGCCGCGTTCTGACAGATAAACACCAGCGGCTGATCGACAATAACAATTTTTATCACGACCATAAACCGTAATTTTTTTCATTTTTAAATATCTCATTAATTATCATCGTTTGTATTATCCGCGACTATAAATATTTTTTTATAACATTTTAAAAACCGCATCCTATATTTTTAAAACGATTAATTTACCAAATTTAATTTAACATGAATCCAAATTTAAATTAATCAAATTAATTTAACGAATAATCTTCGTGAAACAAACGTATTGTCGTCTTACCGCATAATAATAAAAAAAAACCTACGACAAAAAGAATAAAATAATATTTCGCAATACTATCTTTTTTATTTCTACGGTTTCCCTAAAGTAATTGACTATTATTATTTTTTTCTTTGTTTAACTAATCTTTCATATCTAATAGTTGCGGAAACATCGATATTACAAACGATTCGAATCCAATATATAGCAAATTAGAAAGCTATATTTTCTAAGTTTATTAAAAATTTCTATTTGTTTTTCTTAATAATAAAATAAATATCTAACAAAAAAAATATTAGTGAAATTTCAATAATGTGCAAACGAAATACGAACCAAAATATACACTATTGTATATTATATTAACTTCATATATAAAATATTTATGTATAATAATAATAGTATGTGCAACAAGCGAACCGTTAACAATTTAATTATGTTAATTTATGTCTATTTTATCTATTGCATCGACAAATATTTATCTATACATAAATGCGATGACAAAATAATAAGAAAACACTTCAAAACTACTACTTGACATAGATATCTTAATAAATTATTTGAGAATATTAGACGATGAATACACAAATTTGTATTTAATTTTATTCCATAGCGTTTCAAATAAGTCTTTTTTTCTATTAACTTTCATTTTAGCTAAAATTGAATATATATATATATATATATATATATATATATATATATATATATATATATATATATATATAAAATCATAAACGTGACAGACACTATTTTAAAAGTCTTCAGAGTAAATCGGCGAGGTCATCTGTTACCAAAATCAAAATGTCGACGACCGGTATTGTTAAAATATTTTTTTTCTCTCATGATTATTATTATTATTTTCATGCAAAATATTAAAAAAAATAAATTTTTTTCCTCTTCTAAACGTGTGAAGAAAAATCGAGCGTGAAATCGACTCGAAAATCGCGATCCGAATTTCACGGCACGTCTTCGATGACCTCGTTAGGATATTTTGTTTTTTGCAATTCAGGACACAATGCAACATTGACATCGAATTTATCGAGGATTATTTCTTGATAGTCACCGTACAATGAGGATTCAGTTTTGAAGTATTTAATCCAATTTTTGGACTCGGACAGTTGGTCTTCCTTTTCATTATTCGTGTGAAGAAGAATCGTGATCATGAGATTGCAGATACTAATTAGTTTTTTTTTTTTTTGTAATTGGCAGTGGATTATTAAGGATATCTACTCTTGATTTTTTTTAAGAATAATGAAGAAAATGGTTTCAAAAATAAATTTAATATTTAGTCATTATTGTTATGTTTGGAGCTTTGAATATTGAAAGAATGTTGCAATCACCGAAAACATGAAAATATCGAATCAATCTTCTCGTTCGTCTTACCAAATCAAAACTTATCTCATCATCATTATCATCATGCAATAAACTCGTTCTCTGTGTGAAAGAAAAATCCATTACCAATTTTTTACAGTAAATTTTAATTTAAAAAAAAAATAAATCGACCTGTTTTTCTATTACTCAATGTTTGTAAACAACGATGGATCGATTTAATCGAAATATTTTAACAATAAAATGTTGAATAATATAAAAATTGAAAAAACGATATAGCAGATATAATAATATCTATCAAATATAGTTTTATTCGTTTTAATTTAAAGTTTGCATCTAAAAATCTGATACCATTACCAAATCAAAAAAAAAAAAAAATCACATATAAAACGATACCCGAATCAAAAATACTTTTCTATGTGGTATTGTCAAGAAAAAAATAATAGCTATCATATATAGTATCAAAAAAGAAGATGAACGAGGATTAAATTAAATCGATTATATATATAAAAAAACATGTACCATAATTTGATACGCCACGATTAGATCAATCCTATTCGGACATTCTTTCGAATCTATCGTTAACTATTGTATTATATATTATACTTTAGGATGTAAGACGTATTGATTGAGGCGTTCGATACGTCGGGCTATCGACCCGTTCGCCGCCGGATAACTGTTTCACAACACAAAAAACAATCTTCAGAATCCAAACGAGTTGTTCCAGATGCATAATGTTCAGTTAGCACAGGAAGATATGCCAGAGGTCTGTGTAGTTCGAGGCCGAGTACACGTTACGACGTCCGACCTCCGGAACAAAAGTAACCTTATTTTGTTTAACGTTTTAAGTTCAATAACGATAAAAAAAAAAACAATGATTAATCGACGATTATGTATGCTGATATCGTTCTTGTCGATGATTCTATGCTCATACGGATCGCCGTTATTTAATGGTACTGTTACATACGATCAGAGACAGACGGGCGAATATAATATACACATCAGTTTGAAAGACATACGCATATTGGCTTTGCTCGATGGAGGTCTCGGAGGTTCTGAGGTATGAGAATATATATATATATTTTTTTTTTTTTTAAATATTGAGGTTTCTACACGATTATTCGTGTGGAAATTTTTCGTTTGAAAGTGTTGTACACATTGAAAACAATGGAAAGATTGAGTAAAATAACTATGCGTGTGCCGTTAATATAAGTGAAGCGTATAATTTAGATGATTTCTAAAAACGTGTTAGAGATCTCCTTTATTAAAAAAAAATGAATTTATGAGAAAAGATTGATGAAATGTATAAAAGAGCCATCTCTTTAGATAATTTGAAAATTATTTTATTTATATATTTTTGAATATCAAGTTATATATATATATATATATATAATTTCGTAAAAATGAAACAAAAGCCGTTAAAATATTAAACAAATGAATGTTCGCGGCACTGAATTGGTTAAAGCAAACGTTTTGATTTATTTATATATTTAACATTCTTAAAGTTTATATTTAACATCTTACCAATATAAAAATGTTAAAGATAAAATTATAGTTTTTTTAATTATTATATTATATGGAAAATAACATTATATATATAAATATATATATATATATATATATATATATATATATATATATATATATATATATATATATATATATAAATGTTACAGCAATAAAAAATATTTTTCTTATATTTAATATTATAAAACAATCTGTAATTATTTCATAATATAATTAGCGATTCTCAAAATGAACGGAAATATTTTTAAGACAGATGTGGTCAACTTCTATATATATATATATATATATATATATATATATATATATATATATATATATATATATATATATATATATATATATACATATATATATAATACTGTTTTTTTCTTATTAAATCGTGAATTATCTACTGAAATCTTAAAATTTCAACACATTAAAATCTATATTTTAACTAAAAAGTGATAATGATTATATAAAACTATTGACTGTGAATGTCTAAAAAAACGTTATCCATTTCTGCTATTTAAGGAATATAGATAATTTTACTTTTTGTATAATATAGAATGTAGAAAAAATATTTTAATTTATAATAAATTATTTATAATTTTAGAAAAATAAGTGGTTTTAAAATCGGAAAGTTTTGGAAAACTCTTGAATTGAAACGACATTTTTATTTTAACATAATCAACACATCTGATAAAATACGTATAAAAACACTATAAGATTTTAAATAATAAAATTATTTTTATAATGTTGGTCTTAATCCAGTTATGCTAATTGAGGATACCATGCGGATGTATATCTGCAAGAATATATTACTATAGCACAAAGTATCGAAAGAAAAAAAATGTAATATTATGTAACAGTAAAAACTAACGGTTAAAACGACGCTAAAAAAAAGAAAAGGTTTAACTATAAGAAAGAAAACCGTGTTGTATTATAAAAATGTGTAAATTTGATTTTAATATTTTTGAATGCATCTTTCAGGATTATGATTATAATTATGACTACGCTGACATGACCATAAAACCGTCGCCGGGTGAAAACGCAAACGGCACCACATCTTCGACGACAGAATCATCGTCATCGA
This sequence comes from Leptonema lineaticorne, assembly GCA_024500535.1. Classification (NCBI taxonomy): domain Eukaryota; kingdom Metazoa; phylum Arthropoda; class Insecta; order Trichoptera; family Hydropsychidae; genus Leptonema; species Leptonema lineaticorne. The sequence goes on along the minus strand of JANIJI010000030.1, from coordinate 2,266,070 downwards.
ATGCAACGACGTCGTCCGAGGAAGCAAACGTTTCCTCAACGACGACGACGACAACGGAAAAGATCGTGGAAATAACGCCTCATCCTCAGACGACGACCGCAAAGTCGACCGCGGCTATCAATTCGACGACGATCACACCGAAACCGACGAAAAGTCCTCAGATAAACCACGATATACCCGTTGAAATTGTTCTGATGCCGTTGGAAATATCACATAATCATGCGAAACCGACGCAGACCACCACAAAAAAACCGTCGGAATCGACGAAAATACCCGCGGAGACGACAAAAAATACGACGTCTTTGATAGAAACGATCGGCACAACGACAAAACCGAAACAGGCGAATTGTATAGAAGGCTATGTTAAAGACCGGCATGGAATTTGTAGGCCACGGATGAGGAAACCCCAACAACAAAGCCTGTAAGTGTTACCAGTTACAATGTCAATGTTAATATATATATATATATATATATATATATATATATATATATATATATATATATATATATATATATATATATATATATATATATATATATATATATATATATATATATATATATATATATATATATATATATAATATTCACGTATAATTTCATTTCAGGCTGAGAAAATTGATACAATTATCACAACGACCTCATCCAAAATAATTAGGATATGTATATTTTTTTTTATTTTTCAATTGCATTTTTATAAGTTAAGTTAATATGAATGTGAATAAAAATATATATATATAATTAAAAAAAAACGCTTTGTATGAATATTAAAAAATACACTTTTATCAATGTTAGTAAAAATGCAAAATCTATATAGAAACAAAAAATAATATATCAGGAAGTTATATTTAATTTTAACAAAGTTGTTATGTTTAATAAATATGTAGTTTTGTCAACACTAAATAATGCAATATGCCATAAACATAAATTTTCATCAATTCAAATATTTAATTATGTTTAAAGTTTTTTTCGTTTTATACATAGTATAATTAACAAATTAGTTACAGAGCATTTTATTTAACATAATCTAATTTATAATATAAAATATTGTAGGTTTATTATTGAAGCTTAAAAGAAGCTTCCAATATCCAATAATATTTGAGTAATTATGAACATCCTATTAAAAAAATAATATTTCTCATACATATTTCTAATAGATATTTAGTTTATACATTTACAAATTTATAAACAAATCTAACATTGTTTTTTTTAGGCTTGATAATTCAAAATTCTAGACCTTTTTATAATAAAATAGCTATTTATTTTTGCAAAATAGTTTACATTTAAGGAACTTCTTAGAATATTTATTATCTATTAAGCAGCACCTTCGATATTGAAAAGAAAAACACTCTAAAATATATTTTCTAAATATTATCATTGCATTCAGATATTCTAGATTAATCGTATTGCTCATTATAAAGTTTGATAATGAATTACAAATTAGTAATACCAACAATTGTATCAATTTAGTTTATACAGGTGCATATTGAATATGAAATAGGGGTACAACACCATACAAAAAAGAAAAATGCCTTAAATTTTTTACAAAAAAATATTTAATAAAACAAAATATATTAATAATACACAACAAAAAAAAAAAACGGAAATTTGATAAACATAAATCTTAACATTTGTGGTAAAAGTTAACGCTATCTTATCGACTATCGAATACCTCCCCTCGAAATGGAAGTACATATTAGTGGAATAAATAAAATCAGTCGAATTTCATCTATAATAAAATAGCGACGATGATCGAAACCGAGGGTTCTGATGAATTTGTGCAGTGAAAAACAATCGTCACGTGTCTCTTTCGGTGTGTGATATTTAGGCAATATATGTTATTATATCTTAAGACATATTTTGTGCGGTCAAATGTTTTATCGAAACTCCCTATATAAAGAAAACTATAAAAACAACACAACCTGAGAATATATATGATATTCTTTTCTTTAACCCTATAAACAATTTTCAAACAGTACATTGATTATATGTGTCATGTATTTATTTATTTTGGATAATAGTTTATTGCTGAAATAAATAGGAATTAGCATGTTTAAAAATGTCGGTGATGTTAAAAGCGCGTATTAGACATTTAAATGTGTATTGTATTATCGACAAGCCTATAATTTATTTTTGTATTTTTTAGATATTTTTTTTATTATTTTGTAATGCGTGATCACAGACTTAATAAAAGTGTGTAAAAAAACATACATACATAAAAATTAAAGTATATAATGCAGACTATTGACTATACTGCAACATTATTAATATTTTTTTTATATTCACAAATACAAATAGTGTAAAATTCATTAAATTCGAGACTTTCAAACTTTCTGTTCTCGTAGAACTTTTAATACATAATAGGAGCAATTAATCTATTAAAAAATATTATGATCAATATATTGATTGAAAAATATCTAAATTATCGATATTATGATAGTGTTTATGATATCGTATAATTTTAATTTATTTGTTAGCCAGGTTTGATATTAAATTTTATTGTATATAGAATTGATGCATTCAAGTTTTCGATTAGATAAATAATAATCAAATATATTTGTTTTCATAAGAATCGATATAAATAATATTATATTAATAAAATAAAAAATATGAGGAATTACATATCTATATATAATAATCATAAAAAGTTATGAAATAAATTTCGATACAGCAAAATATAGTTTGAAAGCCTCTTAAATATTTTCGTTGAAAACATTAGAGTAGACATTAAACGGTTAATAAATTTTAATATTTCATATTTTAAAAATACACGTAATACATTTTTTTTGAAAATAAACAACTCAAGCTCTGAACTTAAAAAAAAATATATGCGGTTAACATTTTAAATGTCCGATTATATACTTGGAGCAAAATTTTTCTACAAGTTTTTACAATTACTCGAGACAAAGAAAAACGTCCAATATACAATAAAACTAAAGATCACAAATTTTAAATTCACATACTGTAAAACTGAGGAAATAAAAAGTGGCGTAATCATCTTCCCGTAAACCGCGAAATTCGCGTAACATACAAAAATTCTAAAAGTTATATCGTCACAGTTTACAAAGGCAGAACAAAAACGGTATAAATGCACCTATCGCTATAAAGACGGGCAACATGACCGAAGAATCGTCCATAAGATACGGATCCGGCTGTTTCGGTCCGCTCGGTCGTCGATTCTTGGAGACTTTCTCGTCCGGTTCCTCCCTGGAATCGTCGGGATCCGGATCCGGAGGCAGAGGAGGCAGCTTCGGCACGTCTTCGATGCGACCGCGCACCACGTACAGAGCGTTGATTTTCGGATTGTCTCGATATCCTTTTATGAATTCGACCCGTATCTTGCCGTTTCTTATGTCCGACTCCTCTTCGTTACAATATAATTTACCGTCGCGGACGCTATATTGGATGTACTCGTCGTGGGCGACGCCTCTTCCCACCCTTTCGTAGATATCGAGATCGGCGACGACAGTGTGATCTCCGTTAAGCACCACGTCGAAAACCTGAAAAACGATTTCCGATTTAGCCGCAAACGTTACCGCTCGACGCTTAAAGGTACATTTTTTTTAAGTTCGACGGTTCTCGGTCAATTTACAAAACGAACGGTTCGCGACTCGTATTTTACTTCGTTTTTTGTTTACGGGAATTGACGGTCGAACGTCGACGTTCGATAGAAATTAGATCGTCCAAAACCTAATAAGGATCCGATAAGCGCGAAAGAGCGTCACGTTAAAAATTTATAAGACGCGGAGGATTTTTCCCGCATTCGTATGAACGAAATAACCGGTTTTTCTTTTTTTCTGAACGCGTTAAATTAAATTTTTCTATAGTCTAAATATTTAATCTCGATTTTGATTAAAGATTTTCATCGAATCGGTGGCGTTAAATACGTATCGCGAAAAACGACGACAAAATACAACCTTCATGTCGGGGGCGTCGAAGTAGACCTCGCTGAACTTGAGGACGAGGACGTAGTCGCCGTCGGCGGAAGCGGGCACGTCGTAACCGAAGGTCGCCCTGTGATATCTTTCGGTCTGGTAAAGCGGCCTGTCGTCGGGATGAGCTCTGCCGATCACGGACAGCCTCCTGCCGTAGTCGGAGGCCACGCCGACCCTTCCCGAGAGAGGGTCCTTCGCGTAGCGGATGCCGAACGCGCCCACGTGAGCCTCGCCGCCGGCGTTCACCGCGAATATCACCTCGAGAGGGCCTCCGCCCCCGGCGTTTCCGCCGCTCGACGACGCGGCGCCGCCGCCCCCCGCTCCGGCGCCCCCGAGCGCCAGGCAGATCAGCGCCGCCACCGTCAACGGCCTCGACGAACTTCGCCCCCTCGCGGGGGCGAAGTCGCCGCCGGAGACGCGCCCCGGCCCCGATCCGACCATAACCTGAAACGCCGGTCGCCGACACTGCCGACAACCTGACGCCGTTCGACCGCGTGGCCAACCTTACCGAAAAAAGACACCGCTTTTCGTGTCGATCGATTCCATTACGAACTTTATTTATATCTATGGTATTTCGATAATAATATTTACCGATCGTTAATTTTTTTTATAATTAAAATATTTCACACAGTCTTTACATATTCGTATTAAGCTTATATGGTATATCGCCGTAATTAAATCGCGTTCGCTTCCAGTACGAAAATTTTGAAAAATTCTTATAAGAACGGAACGTCGCATTCTTATTCGATTCCGTAAATAATAGCGATTCACATTTATAATTCAATATTATTTTGTAATTCATATTTATACGTCGATCTTCAATTTCCTCTTCAAATTTATTGACGATCGAAAAGAAAACGAAAATTTTAAAGCGACAAAAAAATATACACAAAGGAAACGCAAAAAATTTATTGTGAAAAAAAAATACAGCGCGTTAAAATTCGTCGTGACGAATCCGCTCGAGTTTCCTGCTCGCTTCTATATCGTAATACAGAAAATAATGAGAATATATGTCGCGTCTGTTCGGTTCCCAAAATTTGTGAAACGACACCTGTTTGTTCGGAGTCAAATATTCGACCGGATAATCGTTCGGCCGCGCCTGAAACCGAATAGAAAAGTTAATACGATTTCCACATTACCACAGAACGATTATAAATTTCTATAAAAATGTAAATAAATAAAACTCGTTTCTTGAAATGACCTGATGAAAAAGAGGCGAATGCGTCGACGGGATTTTAAGTTTGGCCAGACACACTCCGAGCCACATATCGTCCGGAGAATTGTTCGACGGGCATTCGCATTTGGAAAGTTTTTCGGCCACATCTAAACTCAAAACTATTCCCGCGCCTCCGGATAAATATTCGTAACCGTTGCCGCCTAACATGTTGAAACCGTAACGTTCTCCGAGAGCTAGATTTTTGTCACCGTAACAAGATAAAATTTCGGCTAAGCGGTGAACGCTAAAATATATTCAATCTAATGTTATAAAATTTATAAATTTTTATCAAATTCGAATAATATGTAAATACCTTAACACTGTATCGTCATCGGCTATAACGACATATTTTATAATGGAATTATTTACAAATTTTTTAGATACATATTTTAAAATTGCTATAGTTTTTCCGCAATGACCTTTATCAGTATTTTCTATTTTTAAATCTATAGTTGGAATCGATGAATCTATAATATAAGAAATAAAAATATTATTTTTTTGTAACAAATAATTATATTTTTTTTTTAATATTAAAAAATTACCAAAAACGTCACTAAAATATCCTATATTTTTAGTGAAAAATCCCCATGTGTTTTTTACTGTGTCTACTCTAGTAGAATGATATGCGTGATATGTTTTTACAGCGAAAAAAATTTCCTTAACCGGTATTGGCTCCATCTAAAACATTATAAATAAAAATGTAAAATATACAACTGCAAATATAATGTATAAATTATAAGTATTAAAAGCAAAAAGTACGCAAGCTTCGTAACTTCTTGGATATGTAGCACATCTTTCAGTACTGGCGACAACACAGAAATTATTAGAATTGGTTATTTCTACTCCATTGCCGTTGTCCCGAACGAAATTTGCCAATTCATAAACGGCGTCGATTGAGAAATCGCTTTGAAAAAGTGTATTATTATTCTGAATGCGATCGTTCAACCTGAAATATTAATTAATCAACATTGGAAAATTAAGTATAATTAAAATATCAAATAACAAACCATACGTTTTTATCAAAGTCATACTCATTGCAAAACCAGAAGCGCCATTTGGAAATGGAAATTTATCGACGTCTGGAAAGAAATGATGAATTATTGTTGGTTCATCATCGAATATTTTGAAACCGATCCACTTTTTCTGAAATAATATAAAAATGTTATTAGAACTTTTTTTACATCACTAAAATATGAATCGATTTGAAAATATTGTAATAATAAAACTATAAAGTAAAAAAATAATAAACATTATACTTCTTTATGATTATATTTGGACAATTCTTGCAAAACGTTTGGAAGTTTTATGGATATAAATTCGTCAGAAAAAAGCACCCATTTTATGTTTGCGCGATTTTTCTTCACGATCATGGGAAATAAAGGAACGTAAAGCCAAGAACCATGACTTTGTGTGATCCATACGTTTGGTGGCGACTATAAAAATATATACAAAATATAAAAATGTAAATATTACATTGTACATATATTTTGATTATAAAAATTAATATATACTTTCTCTTCTGCTGCTGCTTGAGAAATAATTTGCTTTTTTAAGCGGTTGGCTAAACTTTTGTGATATGGATGAGATTGTGTTATAATTATAAATGCAATATTGGAGTATTCTGAAAAAAAAAATATAAAAGATAAACAAATATTATAAAAAATATGTTTAATTATAAAGTCCTTCATAATTATTGAAATCTATTTGATGTTCTTAATTAAAATTAAATCTATTTTTTGATTGACAAAAATTTTAATATTCCATTTGAAATACAAGATATTAAAAACTAAAGCATAATATACTGATTAAGAAAAATAAAATTATAATATAAAATACATTTTAGTGTTATGTGAAATACAAAAATATATATAAATATATTTTTTTACATAAATATTAAATTTCTATATATCACGTATGGTGACATTACATTTAGAAAACAGCGAAACCTTTTATGATACGATTCTCTATTCTTTCACTCATACCATATAAAAACCAACAAAATATGGAAATGTCTATAATATTATATATTTATATATTTTTGTGTTTATATATAGAAAATGCATTTTCATAAAAGGTTTCATATATATATATATATATATATATATATATATATATATATATATACTCATCTTTTATAATATAATATAATATAGTAAGTAATATAAATACGTGTTATAACATCAGATTTATATGAAATAACATAGGAACTAGTGTCCAGATATTATTTTGCAGATGAAAAAGTGCGAGGTTCAGAAGGGCGCGTGACCGGAATCGAAATCAACCATAAGGGATGTGCGATTATGTCGTCCTCGCGCGCACGAGAAAAAAAATACCCTAAATAAAAACCATAGAATAAGAAAAGAAAAAGGCGATTTAATAAAAAAAATAAATAAAATAGCTGTCCCGAAAACGTCGCCTGACTGCTGGCTATTTGGAGAGAAAAAAAAATGAAGAACAAGGAATAAAAGCACGACGCACATTCGTGACGAAAGGAATCGGACTCGAAAATCTATTATATTTCGCAAATTCAAAATTTTATATTTTTGTGAAAAAAGAACAACTCTATTTGTAGCAATATATTAGAAGAAAGATTAGTGAATAATTTTGTAAATAAATCATAAGATGTGCTTTAAATCTGAAAATTCGGGTGAGACATTGTGGATAGATAAGAAAGCTCAAGTGCATGCAATGAATTATATTAGCTCGTAAACAATCGTTATCTGCTGCAGCTTTACTTTATGTCTTTAAGTTAACATGAATAAATGGTAAAGGTAAGAAAGAATAATTTAAAAAGACATATAGAATTTCACGAAAAAAAATAATATATACAATTAAAAAATAATAATAATCTCTCGATTGTAACAAAATATTATTTTGATTTCGAAAACGAAAATTAGAAAAGCCAATTAATTTTTAAAGATTCTTCAAATTGAAAAATATTCTCATCGATGTTGAAATGTCAAGTATTGGTTCGAAGCAATTAATGCAAAATATATACGAAAGACGATCAAATTTTTGGTTAGGTTTATAAGAATAAAAAAGTAATAGAAATATATTACAACGATTAAAATAGATTATAAAAAAAGAAAAAGTAGTGAAATTTTTACGCTGTGTATTAAAAAAAGTTTTATTTACATCGATGAAAAAGAAACTATTTAAACAACAAATTATCATTGATCTATTTTTCGTTATATGATTAATATATAATATATATCAAAATGAAATAAATGAACTAATTTTTTTTAATATAAATGAAAATTATTATTACAAAATTATAAATATTTAAGATCTATAAATTATTGAAACTTCTTTCACGATACTTATTATTAAGTTCATAATTATTTTTCATATAGTTATTATTTTCATTATTATTAATATTTCCTACATAATTTTTGTCTAATTAATAATAATATAAACAAAACTAGCCAACGCCAAATAAACTTTAATTTATATCTTTTTACTTCAAGTAACTTGAACTGTGTTTAAAGCAACGCACCAAGGAAATATATATTTTTTATAATAAATACGTGTAATATATAAATATAAAATAAAAAAAATGTAATCTTTATTCATTGACACAAATACATATAAATAATATTGTTATTTTCATATAAAATTTCCAAAGTTCTAAACATTCAGAATCCTGTATATTTACGATAGACGGATACCGGTAAATCGAAGTCCATATATATATATATATATATACATTTATAAACATACATAAATACAAACTGCCGACGAAACACAGGAAGTTTTCAATCATTCGCCGATAACGCTCAAGTTTTCAGAACTTGCGGTGCCCGAAGAGCGGGTGTGACGACGATCCCTCTTCGGATAAATCGGAAATTTGCGAATCTTTCGAGAAAAGATCCCACGATCGAAATCCCCTCACAAAAGCTATGGAAGAAGTGAAACGACTGCGCCGAGGATTTCCGCGAATATATATATATATATATATATATATATATATATATATGATGGGGCGCGTTTCAAAACTTGATATTTTATTCAGTGGAAACTTTTGTCATAGTCGTCGACGCATTCGCTAGAGTAAAATGGAATTGCATACCCGTCGGCGATAAAATTGTAAACATCTTTATATATACGCACATACATACATATAAAAAAAAGTTGTAGCACCCGCATAAGATCGTGTATAGTATGTGTGTCATGAAAGTCTGTTTTTCTTTTTTCATTGCAAATTTGAGACCAACGATATATTTTAAAAATATTAAAAAAGGTAGACGTTGTGCATAGTAATATTAATAAAAATTATTATATAATAGATATTTCGAATGGCTAATTTAATTTTTTTTCTCATTCTTTTATAATGCGGAAATATATTATTCTAAAGTCAAGATTACAACAAAGTGGATTTTTTTCAGCTTAAATAATATTCAAATATCAATCTTCTTCCGCCTATTTCGCACTTACCTTCAATTTTTCATTGTAAGATTTAGTTGTAAGACTTGATATTTATAACTAGCTATTCTGATTCGTTTTTTGTAGATCATTTTTAAATAAAAAACATTTACAACGTTCAAAATTCAAAATATATTTTACACAGAAGTTAATATTTTTTTATTAATAAAAAATTTTTTTTTTTAATAGTTAGACTAAAAAATAATTTTAGAATTATTGTTATATTTCATCACGTGCATCAATCATCGAAACTGTGCGACGTTAACACAATTATGATACGAATATGTCACTAAGCTGCATAATATCAATCAATCATTTATAGTGCTAAATATTATTCAAAATAGTTAAAAGACAAATCATTTTTCAAACAAACATTGTATGAAAATAGTTGTATATATAAAGCGATAAATGCAAACAAAGTACAAAATATGAAAGGAAACAAAATGTATATATTCTTTCAAAGTCGTGAAATTGCCAGCTCGTAATCGAATGCAATTTGGAAAAGGCTTTTATGCTTAGATAAGTGTATACATTTTAAGGTTTATTATACATATATGTATATATATATATAATATACGAGTTGTATAAAAGTCAAGTGTGTTATAACGTGGCGAATAAGAAAACTCTTGAAAACGCTGTTCCGCTGATCGTTGACGATAAAAAATAATTATTACATATAACAGAAACTAAATATAATATTGACTGATATCCGAATTACATTTGAGAAACGCCGGCATACAAATAAACACCTGAAGTGTCGCCGTTTTGGAAACAATATACGTATGCAAATAGACGACGGAATCGAGGAAGACCTGTGTTCTAAACTTGAACGAACGAGCTCATCGTGTTGCATACTGATCAAATTATTATGACGAGCACAAATTCGACACAACGTCATCTAATTGGTAAATAGCGGTCCTCGTTATAGTGGAATTTCTCGCGTATTATAACGAGGATGATTCGTAAACGTGCACGGTTCACGATTTGAAAAATTTTTTTTTCATAGTCAACTGTAACCAAACGCGATGCATAATATATAATATAATAAATAAATTTTATATAGACGCGATATTCGAAAAATATCGGACACAATTATAAGAAAAAAAAATAGGAAAACCATCGATGTAACAATAATTTACAATATATTCGAAGAGAAAAATCGTAAAAGGGGAGAGAATCGCGCCAAAGCGAACGTATCCCAGGGTTGTTTAGCAAATTGAGGTTTATTCAAATGGGAAGTGACAGCGAACCACTTCATAGACCGATAGAAGTTTGCCGAGAACGATAATTGGATTCGTAGCGAAGGTCCTGAAGGTTTCTGGACTACAAACGGGTCTCGTAGGTACTTTAAAGATGGCCGCCGATCTAGACAATTGCGACGGCGAAGTTTCAAATACACCAAAATGGATTTAAGACGCCGACAACTATTTACGAGCAAAGGACCGAGTGGGCGCTTATGGGGTTAAAGATGTCAATCTTTAAATAACAGATACAAAACACGCGCGTTCTCTATTTTCGTACACACACATATATATATATATATATATATATATATATATATATATATATTTATTTAAAATGAAATTTGTAAAATTTTAGATAAATCATAATAAGTAATATTATTAATTATAATTCAACACTGATGATCGGTCTACGTCTGGAGGGTGAAACTTCATCTTTATATTCAGCTAGCTAATTGATGTAATTTTTTTCAGATCACACACAATGCTAAAATGTGAAAAAATGTTAACGAAATAAATTTGAAGACTTATCTATGGTATTGTAAATATTATTACAATAATATTTACAATACCATATGTTAATAATTGGAAAATCCGTACTGTTACCATTTTGATAGCTGAATTTTGCAAAAGAAAACTAATACAAAATTCAAATTCATATTAAAAAAATATGAGAAACTGATTATGCTACAATAAAAATATTTAAAACGTTAGTTGATATTTGTGATATTTTTGTGTACGAAAGTAGAGAACCCATAAGCGTTCGCATTGTATACAAATATAAGTTTTTTTTATTATTGACATCGTCAATAATAAAACGGAATCGATCGAAATAAACGCGAATCGCAGCATCCTTCTGAAATCCTTTTTTTACGACAATTAAATGGCAAAACATATTTGTATGAAATCGTTTATTTATCTAAACGTATATATTTATATACGATTTCCATTTTTTTTCTTCGCGATCGCATAAACGTTATATTATATTTTTATATAATATATTTATTTTACGTATAAATACGCTTGTAAAAATATATGTAAATATTGCAAAATGTTTTTTGAAACTCACGCGATTTACCGAGTTACGTATATTCGTCATGGTATCGATCTAACAATAAAATCAGATAACTTTTACACCATGACTACCATAAGAATTTCCAATAAAAAAAATGAAATATAACGAAACCGAAATTATTTAATCCTGTAAAATAAAATTATTTAAATAAAATATCGAAACTAATCTAACTAATCAATGTTTTCATAAAAATTCAGCTGTTATATGGATATCAAAATATAATGATTATAAAGTGAAATATACGTTGTTTTAACATACATTTACGTTTAACTTAAAAAAAAAATGTTCAAACTTTGACGAATAATTATTAAATATTTCACATTTGTTTTTTATAGAATAAATTTAATTTTATATACACAAAAATATATACTTTATAAATTCTTTAGAGTGCACAATAAATTAAATGAAAACGTTTTAAATCGACAATTGTACTATTAAATACGTGAGAAATGGCTACATTAAATCTAATATATAAAAAAAATCCCTCAACGTTACGTCTGAATGTAAACACGGCTCGGACTTTATTTGTAAAAGCGAACGGAAAAGGCAATAAGCTATCGGAAAAACGAGGGGAAAAATAGTGAAAATGGACGAAAATTCCAAGTTTGCGATAGAGAACGATTCGAGTTTTGTGAAAAGTCGCAAAAGGGGAACGAGAAAAAAAAAACGAAAAGCGAAAGTGAAAAATAAGGAAAACCATGGAAAAGAACGAACAGAAGGCGAACGTTTGATTTATGCACAAAGACAAAAATCACAGATCCACAAAGGGAAATTGTGTATAAACATATATACGTCAAAACGTATTTAACCCTTGAATGACCGCATTAAAATTACAATGTTGTCGGGCGAACACGAAACAGTATTCTATTATATGCTTGTTTATGTAATACGAATATCGTACAACTAGATATATTTTAACATTTAAATGTAAAAAATATCATAGTTAATAATTATTTGGAATTTTGATATAGATATTATAATTATGATTTTAATATAATTATTAACATGAAAAAAATATGAATATTTGTTTTGAATATATTGCTTTGAGGCGATTTATCAAATTTTTAAATAAATGATTAAAAATATAAATATTGAGAATAGAACTAGGCAAGACGACTTTGTAAAAAATAAATCGCAGTTACAAAACTCAAAAGAACCCTTAGCTTATGCAGGGCTGTCGCATCAGTAATTTATAATAATAAAAAAAATAATAATAATTCCAAAATTAAAACGTTGTGGTCGTCTTCATTTAAAATTGATCAATTTTATAATTACGTTACAACATTTCATACACTCAATATTGAGAAGCATTGTTACAATTTTTTCTAACGTTTTGATCACGATTTTTTATCTATAATAATTATTTATATTAATGATTTTAATTTCAAATATAAACGGTGTTAAATTAAAGAAATATATCATTAACGAAATAAATACATCGAACCTATCACTTTTATTATATTCATAATAAAAGTGATCTCTTAATAAACTCTCTAAGGTTTATTATATAAGAGGAAAGTCGAACGCAGTGTTGAACATGTTTTCTACCCCTGTTATATAATGAAATTTTCATCATTTCATTTCAAATGTAAGCTTTCAAAGGACACGTCGATGAAATCGTATTAAAATAAAATCACAATCGCATGTGCCGTATACAAGCTGAGGTGTATTAACAAGTTCGCATTGTTGAAAATTATTAATTATTACTCATTATTAATACGGCAAAAGAGAAAGTGTTGCGGATTAAAGGATTAAAACTGAAAAGTTAAATATTCTCGCTGAAAACGTACACTTTTAGAATAAAAGCGTATATATATATATATATATATATATATATATATATATATATAAAGTTAAACGAAACAATTCAAATTAATTTCAATCTCGTTCAGCGATTGTGTAAAATCTCCGCGTATTCTGAAGAAAACACGGAATTCATAATTATGACGTAATAATAATAATAATTTAATTTCATTTAAATTAGGGGCTCGAAATACCGAAAAATCTTCTACACCCCTTGCATCCACCCCAGCGGCACGTAATTAAACTGAAAAGGCTCAAATTTCAGACAGAGAAAATGTTTTTCGCGAAGCCGTTAACATTTCGCAAATACCAAATTCTAATGGACAATAAGACTGAAATTTATACATTTTCAACAGCAACAAAAAAAAAAATATCGATGAATATATATGCTTATGATATTTTTTTTATAAAGTAGTAAAAGTCGAAAATGAACACAAATATACAGATGAATATAATTGAATGACAATTTTATAACACTTATGTTAAAAGAAAAATGTTTAATAAAAATATAATACGATATTTTTTTTTAAATTCACATCGTAACAGTTAAAATATAAATTATAAACCCATCATAAATTTACTTTTTAATTGTATAGAATAATCAAGTCTATAATGAAAATAATTATCATAAAATAATTTTAATGATTTGTATATAAGATATTTTACCAATATATATATTTTTTTTTTGTTCAAGCAAAAATAGAAAATGCGAATGAGGTTTTTTTGCGACTTAAATCAAACATTTTTAAACTGAACAAAAACTAGTAAAAATGTCATTTTTAATTTTGTACTAATAAATTAATTTAAATAATATACAATATATAAATATAAACTATATTTTCAATGCATCTACTCTACACAATTTAATTAAGATAAAACAAGAAAATATCGAAAAAAAAGTTAGATAAATACATCATAATATAAATGAATATAATAGATATTAATAATTCGTCAACAATATCAATAATTATTATGTTTAAAAAATTCATATAAGAAAAGCTTATAACTTAATGTATTACTGTTATCGAAAAATAATATTTGGATAATTAAAAATAAATAAATATTATATATATATATATATATATATATATATATATATATATATAATAAAATTAAAAATCATACAAAATTTGGTTTAAATACAAATTTATGATTTATCAATAATTAAAATAACATCAACTAAAGTTGTAAGAAATAAACTTAAATCTAGATATAAAAATTTAAAATAACTTACCCAATGCAAGAGAGGACAAAATGATTTGTAGCAAAAGGAAAACTGCTAAAAAGAAAATGTAAAATAAATATCAGTAAAATTCTAAAATATAAAAAACAATAGTTCCATATTGAAAATAGTGAATATAATAAATATGAAAAAAAAACATATATTATTATTGTTCTTTCAAATACCATAAATTCGTAGATTTCTATGATCATACATCAACATTTCGATACTATGTGCTCCTAGCAGGACTACAAAATCTAGACTAACGTATCGTAGCAAACAAAATTACTATATAACTGCTATGCGCTTGCTCCTTGCCATTCCCAAATATATATATATATATATATATATATATATATATATATATATATATATATATATATATATATATATATATATATATATATATATATATATATATATATACATTATATGTATAGCTAGTTAAACATATTTTACGAGTTTAAAATCCCGTCAACAGATGTTCTACTAACATTATAGAAAGAAATCTACCCATCGGTATATAGCCTTAATCCCGGGGAAGATTAAAAATTTATACAGAAGTAAACGAAAATTGAAGACATTAACTTTTTTTTATTAAATCTACAAAGCAGATATTGAAAAAAAAAATCAAACACTGACAAATATAAACCGACAATTACCAAATATAATAATTCAAGTGAAATAAATATAATAACACTTGTGTTTTTATCATACGGTCAGTATGGTCAGTGTGAAATATATTTACAATGTAGGCGTGATATATCATTTTAGTTATATGATAAAACTATAAATCAAAATATGTAATATAATAAAAATGAAAGAATATTAATCAAAATAGAAATAAATGGTTAATAAAATCTTCATATATTTTTCTTTTATTAAAAAAAAATCATATCTTGAATTAAAAAGATTTTTTTAACAATAAAATATTTTAAATAACTGGTATCCATAAGAGGTAATTATAATTGTAGTATTTTCTAATAAAAAAATGAAGTACAACAACTTGATAATATTATTTATCAACCTTAAATCAACAATACGAATAAAAAACACAGTTAATAGTACAAATACAAGCAAATATTCATTGCAATCACAATTTGTACAAAAAATAATGGAAACGTTATGAAATATGCACAGTGGCCTTTATACTTTTAAATGTAAATTCAATATTTCATCATCAAAATTTTGTTCATAAAGCAAAGTGACTGCTTTTTTTAAAGAAAAATATAATAAGTCCGATATAAAAAAATCAATTTTATATATTTACCACATGTCATTAAATAATGCACAATTATTCAATCGCAGGATAAATTTACAGTTCAAATTCTTAACACTATACAATAATAAAAATTTTAAGCTACATCATATTGAAACTCACAAAAGTGAATTAAATATATAACATAAATGTAAAAGATATATAAATTAATAAACAAATCCATTGAAACATAGTTATTATAAGATAAAATCACTAAAAAAAATGTTTTTGTTTTGAGGTTAAATTAAAGTTGTCGGATTTTATAAAAAATTTAGCTACAAGTAGATAAGAATTAATAAATATTTTTTTATAAATGAAAGTCATTAATTATTTCTACCTTTTAAGTTCATTATTGATAATTTTCATATCTAAGTGGATCGAAAATTGAAATAACTGCTCGGACATAAACAAATACAAATAACTAAGCACCACATTAATTGACCATTAGCTTACCTATTTATACAATAATATTTTAAGAGTTTTATATTTTTTAATTATGTTTTGAAATATAGTAAGGAAATATTATATTGTTTAATAAAAATAAATAAATGCTATATTAGAAATAAATAATTTTATAAATAAATAAATATTGAAACGGATTTCTAAAATTATGACGATAAAATATTTATTTGAATAGTTTATTTTAAATATAATTTAACACCGCGTTCCTATTGTTATTTTTTTAACTTTATATTATTTTTCTATTTTGAAACAATTAATACTTAATGTTTTACAAATGAAGTATTATATAGCTTAAAAATTAGTTATAATATATTTTAAAAACAATAAATAAACATTTCTCAGTTTTTTTAAATCTCTACAAAACACTTTCAAATTAAGAAATTTATATAAATTATATGAAATAACAATACATTATTTAGTTTATAATTTATTAAGTTGAATTATTATTGATATGATTATGAAAGCGTTAAATATAAAATAAAAATGAAGATTGCTCTTATTATTATTATGACCAAATAGAAAGTGTCAATAAGATCATATGTTGTGATTTATCTGTCAATTTGGTATATATGTCACTTTTAAGGAGAGGTTTATTTAGAACGTTCTCTCTTGTACAATTACGTAGAACGTATGCCAGGTAATTATTATGTACAATATTTTACATTATTTTGTACTCTTTTATGTATTGTAATTTATACACATTTTTTTTTTATTAATTTTTAAATTAATAAAAAAACTTTATATTATGTACTTTGATAAATTAAACGCTTATTCAAGTTTTTAACTTTGAATGTAAAAACTTGATTTGCATTTGCTTTATCAATTTTCAACAGCAAACATTTTTTTTCAAATTAAAGAGTAAAGTATTACTATTACCTTTTTTTAATCAGAAATTTGTTTTTAATAAATAAATGCAGAGTTGACTATTTAATCGTTTAAAAACTAAATCTGTTTCGTGTTTGTTAAACGAGGTATAATATATCTAAAAAATATGTTAATTAAAAAATAATAATTTTTAGTATAAAAAATATACGAACAGATATATAACAATATTTTTTTTCGTCTAATTTCAATTAAATTATATGTTTTTTTTATATTTTAGTTATAGAATTTTTTTATTGTGCAAATAAATTGTAAATGTCTTGTATCTTTAATTTTGAACTTTGTTCTGTGGATAATTGGCATTTATATGTAGATGAATATGCGTATGTATGCGTGCGCGCTTACAAATAATTATTTATGTTTTATAATTACCATAATCTTACAATATTTTTGAAACCAGTTAGATTTTCTTTGTACAGCATTTATTCTTTATAGATAAAATATATATATTTTTTTATTTATTAATTTCTATTTTTTCCAATAATATTTATAAAATTTTCAAATGTTAATTTAACATACTCAATTTTTATTAAACGTTGCACACATGTATTAAAATTGATATAATTATTATTTTTAATACAATAATTTTATAATTAATCGTGTTAAATTGTTATTTTTTCATGTTTTAACGCAAAATGTAATCAAATATTTAGATAAAAAAAAATGTTCAAACATGATTGATCGAATTATTTATGATAAATACTTTGAATGTGTTATTTAAATACAATCGACGTCATGACATTATTTTTTTTTTGTATTATTTCTGTGTTAACTGATAAATGTTAATATATCTGCAATCAACATTCAAAGTCTGAATTTATATAAAAATATTCTTTTTTATCTATAAAGTTCACGTCTGTAATGTATTTTATAACAATTTAAATTGTTCAATATTTTTTTATATTTATTATCTTATATAGAATTAATAATTTTTAATAAAAGATAATATTTTTTTTTATTCATGATCGTGATTTGTTTGATAAGATTTATTCAGTTTTATTCATTATTTAGCAAGCAAAATACAAATAGTTTGCAATGTAAGTTAAGGTTCTATTTTATAATGATTATAATGTTCAATTTTATTATTATTAGTTTAATTTCTTAACAATGCATACCACCATAAATTCTTCTTTAACTCATAAAATATTTCATTTTAAATTTATTATTTAATATGAACGATTGTGAAAATTATTATTTTATAGTTAATATGAATAAATATTTTCATTTTATCAGCCCTGTCTCGTATTAAAAAAAATAATTCAATTGAAGACTATCTAGTTAGAAATTATTTTATTTAGTGATGTTCTTTATTCAGTAGTGATATGATATAAATTTTAATATGACCGTGACTTTTAGTATGAACGCCGCAACATATTCAGAGAATAAAACTCTGGAGGAATTACTGCCTAATTTTCCTGATGGTCCATTAACTCCATATAGAAAACAAGCATCGTTCGATTGGAAAAAGTTAAAATTAACTATTTATGATGAAGAATCATTACGATATATGGTAATTTCATTTTGATCATGAATTAAATAATAAAATTATACCTTTGATGAATATATCGAAATCTTTCTTTTAGGACGGAATATGGTCATATTTACAAAGTGATGAACTGTTTTATCCATCTCCTGTCACGTTGAGTCATGATGAGCTGAGACATATTACTCTAAAAAGAATGAAGGCTATGAAAGCAAATGGTTGTTTAATACCTTTGGAAAGAGTGCGATTATTTTATAATTATAATTATCATATTTATATTGAATATTTGGCGAATACTTTATTTTGTTTCAGTTACTCACTTGTCCAAATCTTACATCTGCCTGGTGTGAAGCAATACTTTCGTATGAAATTGATGTCGGAGTTAAATTAGGTCTTACGTATTCAATGTTCACCAGTGTTATTGGAAGTTTAGGAACCGCTAAACATTATGATTTTATTGAAGCTTCAAATAATGATGAGATAAATGGTTGTTTTGCACTTACCGAAGTTGCCCATGGATCCAATGCGAAAGGAATGAAAACGACCGCCACTTATGATGTGAATTCTAAACAATTTATTTTACATTCTCCCAATTTTGAAGCAGCTAAGTGTTGGATCGGTTGTCTAGGTAACGTATTTTTACAATTTATTACTGTTAATTGTTTCATTTTATGTTTTTCTTCTCTTGTTTATTTTATTGAATGTATTATAATTTATTTTATTTTTCATAGGTCAATGTGCTACTCACGCAGTTGTTTATGCTAAATTAATCACGCCTGATGGTAAAGATCAAGGTTTGCATTCATTTGTTGTCCCAATACGTTGCACTCGTTCCTTAAAACCTTTCCCTGGCGTCATAGTTGGAGATATTGGAGAAAAGATTGCTTTAAATGGGGTTGATAATGGGTATAGAAAAAAAACATTTATTCTTAAAAATGTTGTAAAGACATGTATTAAAATTTTATTCATTTTAGATTCGTCATGTTTAATAATTATCGTATATCAAAAGATGCCCTTCTCAATAAACTCGCCGATGTAGACGATAATGGAAATTA
The DNA here is from genome assembly GCA_024500535.1 of Leptonema lineaticorne. Classification (NCBI taxonomy): domain Eukaryota; kingdom Metazoa; phylum Arthropoda; class Insecta; order Trichoptera; family Hydropsychidae; genus Leptonema; species Leptonema lineaticorne. The sequence goes on along the minus strand of JANIJI010000030.1, from coordinate 2,246,016 downwards.
TGTGACTCCATTCCGTGATCCAAATAAGCGATTTGGAGCATCTCTTGGGGCATTATCCAGTGGTAGAGTTCAAATTACTGGCATGACTACGAATAACTTACAAAAAGCTATTGCAATTGCTATTAGATATTCAGCAGTTCGTAAACAGTTTGGTCCTGATGATGGAGGTGAAGAATTAGCTGTTATTGAGTATCAACAACAGGTTTGTATTATTATTAGTATATTAGTTCTCACTTTTTATTTATTTAAACAAGTTAGATACATCAAATATATAATTTTATTACATTTTAGCAATTTAGATTAATACCATACATAGCAGTCACTTATGCGTGTCGTATATTTTACATTTGGTTTGCTAGGATGTTTACACAATTTACAGTTGATAATTTTACAGGTATATACTTTGTAAAATATTTATTCTGTAAAAAATATATTTATAAAGTTTTGACCTCATATATGTTTTTTTATATTGTAGGAAATTTAAGTTCTGAAGAAGGTGCTGCTAAAGGTATGGAAATTCATGCAATATCTTCAGCATCGAAACCGATCACCGCATGGGTAGCTAGGGATGGAATCCAAGTATGTAGAGAAGCGTGCGGTGGTCATGGCTATTTACAAGGTATTTGTAAAATGAATTCGTGTTTTAATAACAGTATAAGAATTATTCTTGATTAATATAATTCATTATCACTAGCTGCCGGTATCGGAAGAATTAGAAATGAAAACGATGCTAATTGCACTTATGAAGGAGAAAATAGTTTACTCAATCAACAGACAAGCAATTGGTTACTTACACAATGGCAAAAATTATTAAAGAAAGAAAAAATATACAGTCCATATAAATCAGCAGACTATCTAAACGATTTTGATAGATTAATCAATACAAAAGTCCAAATATCCACAATTGCCGATGCTATCAATCCCAAAGGTAGTTTTTATATTTTCTTATAATAATGAAATATATGATTAGTATTATTTAAAAAAAAAAAAATTTAAATCATTTTTTTAGTACTATTGGATTCATATAAATGGCTGGTGTGCTATGTATTAAAAATTACTGCTGAAAAAGTAAAACGTTTGTCGGAATCAGGACTTGATAGTTTTACTACCAAGAACGATTCACAATCTTATCACGCTGTAACCCTGTCTACAGTATTTATTGAAGTATGTGTTCACATATATAATTTTAAATTTACCTATTGTATTCGTATATAAATAAAAATAATAATAATAATTTTAGCATGCAATACTGGAAACGTTTTACAATTTTGCTCTTGAAGCTAAAGACGAAAATTGTAGAAATGTTCTCATGAAGCTTGTATCCTTATATGGAGCATGGAGTTTAGAAAAACATTTGGCTAATTTATACATGGTAAAAATAAACGACGTTCTATATTGATATATCTTATTATCAAAATTCGATATGGATAATCTATTTATTGTAATAGGGAGGACTTTTTGCTGGCAATCATGGACATTTGCTCAGAGAAGGTATAATTAATCTGTGTAAAGAATTGAAATCAGAATCTGTTACCCTTGTGGATACTTTGGCTCCGCCCGATTTCATTCTTAATTCAGTCTTAGGAAAAAGCGATGGACATGTATAGCAAAATATTAATAACACAAAAATTCACGTATATAAATTATACTATTTTATATTAGTAATTTTTAATTATTACTTTTTTTTAGGTATACAAAAATTTACAATCAGCTATATTTTCATATCCTGGTGCATTGTCAAGACCAAACTGGTGGCGTGATGTTCTTAATTGGGAAACCACTAATCAAGCTAAATTGTGATAACTATGTTTATAATATTATTAAAAAAATAATGTATATATTGTTGGTTGAGGTTTTATACTTTTGTATACTTTTTTTTTAATATTTTTTGACATGCATATATTTTATAATATATTGTTACCCATTTAAAATTATATTTTATGAAATAAAATTGTTTATATATTGAAAGATTTTTTTTATTGAAATTTATATAAAAATACTTAAAATCATTTATTTCCTAAATATATTAAAGTATTTAAATATCAATCGTTTTTGATCCGAATATTTCTATAAGATATAAAATAAAATATTTTCATAATTTAAATCTTTTGACTTTTAATAATTTATTTAAATGATTGTTTTTTTATTAAAATATGAAAGAAACTATTTTTTTTATTTAAATTAACATTACTTTGAGATAGAAATCTAATATTTTTTTATATTTGAAAATAGATTCGTTTAATCTATAATAACAAATTTATTTAATTACTCGTTGAAATTAATTGTAATACTTTTTAATTTAATTCAATATCTGTAAATCTGCACTTTTATTTAATTATTATACTTGGCTTGGTGATTTTTTCGTTTTTGATTAATTATAACGATTATACATTTTGATTTAATCAACTTAATATTAATTGACAAAAAAAGTCAATTCATTGTTTCCAAATAAAAGATAAACATTGAAAAAAAATATGTTAGCGGTCATCGTTCATAAATTTCTAAAAATAAGACAGAATTAAATCAGCTAAAGCGAAACAATCACACACACACACACACACACACACACACACATATATATGTATTTTTAAACATTTTTTATCTTTTATCGTCAAATAAAAAAAGCAAAATACAAATGTATAAGATAAAGTCACATTTTTTTTTGATATATAAAAATAAAAGTAATTTACATGATATAAAACCATTTTATAACAGAAAAACAGATAGTATTCAACGTGACTGTAAATAAGTAAGAACATTATATTATACGTATATTATTAACATTGTGTGTTTTACATAAACAGCTTCAAAATAGTAAATTTTGTTTAAAATAAATATCTAAAAACGTTTATAAAATAAATATATTTGCGATTTATATATAACTTTCTTCATTTTCTCATGATAATTGTATGAAAATAAAAACTGTACGTTATGCATTTGTGAATTAATGTTTACAAACGCGTTTACATATGCAATATATCAACGGAATTAATAAAGAAGTTTGAAATCACAAATATATATATATATATATATATATATATATATATATATATATATATATATATATATATATATATATATCTTTTAATTTAATATAATATAATATATGTTTAATATTTAATTGAAATATATTTGAAATTTGCGTAAATATTTGGTTTATAAACAAATATTATATTTGTAGTTTTTTTTTATAGCATGAAATTATTACTAGTTTTTATTAAATAAATAACTAAAAAGCTGTTTTCAACTGAAATAGAAATATTTATAATAAATTCGAACAAACTTCAAGCAGTTATTCAAAAAATCCTTTTAAATAATGTTTTTGATCATTTTCATTTTTTTTTGTATCATTTTATTATGAAATTTATTTTATTAATATTTTTTTTCTATCTTTATTTTTTTTTAATTAAAAAAAAATAATATTTTTTTGCAGTCGTTTAACCTGCCCTGAAACATCAAGCAATCTAATTCAAGAACGACCAGTTCATAAGCATATTTGTGACTTTGTTTAACGTTGTCAACTCGGACAATTCAATATGTCGTTAACGTTCAAAACATTTGCCGAATCTTCGAAAAGCAAGACGATCGAAGAGTTACTTCCCGATTTTCCGGATGGTCCATTGACTCCGTATAGAAAACAGGCATCGTTCGACTGGAGAAAGTTAAAATTGTCCATTTATGATGAAGAGTCTGTGCGATATATGGTATTTATATTTGTGTAAAATTAAGTTTTTTTTTTGAAGTTTGCATTTATTGAAATTTAATATACATATATATATATATATATATATATATATATATATATATATATATATATATATATATATATATATATATATATATTTGAAATTATAGGATGAAATCCTTTCATATTATCAAAGTGATGAAGTATTTTACATATCACCAGTTACATTAGGTTTAGATGAGCAAAGACATGTCACATTGAAAAGAATGAAAACTATGAAAGCAGCCGCTGATTTTATGCCAGCAGAAAGAGTATGAATATCCATAATAATTTCATATTATTATTATTATTATTTATGTATAAATAATATTAAATATATCGTTTTAGTTATATGCTAATCCGAGACTTACTTCGGCCTGGTCTGAAGCATTTCAGATGTATGATAATGACTTCTGTATAAAAACAGGACTGACATATTCAATGTTTCCAAGTGCCATAAAAAGTTTGGGAACAGAAAAACACCAGAAATATGTTGAAGCAACCGAGAGGGGCGAAATAAATGGATGTTTTGCACTTACCGAAATTGCTCATGGTTCTAATGCAAAAGGAATGAAAATGGCAGCCACATACGATGTTAATACTAAAGAATTTGTTATAAATTCTCCTAATTTTGAAGCTGCAAAATGTTGGGTTGGAGGTTTGGGTAAGTGACAATAGTTTTTTTTTTGTTTTGTATTGTCATGAACATTATTTTCTCACAAAAAAATTGATTATAACGACGTTTGATATTCAATTACGTTAAAAATTCGTTTTTTTTTTGTTTGATAATAGGTCAAACTGCAACCCATGCAGTACTTTATGCCAAATTAATCACATCTGATGGAAAAGATCAAGGTTTACACGCATTTGTTGTACCCATACGTTGTACCAAATCGTTAAAACCGTTCCCCGGAGTTATAGTTGGAGATATTGGAGAAAAAATTGGCTTAAACGGAATCGATAATGGGTATATAATACCACATAACATACATATAAATCATAAAAGTAAAACAATTAATGTTAAGCGATATTTTATTAATTTCAGTTTTGTCATGTTTGACAATTATCGTGTGCCTAAAGATGCCCTTTTGAATAAACTTGCTGATGTGGACGATAATGGAAACTACGTGACACCGTTCAGTGATCCTAACCAGAGATTTGGAGCATCTTTTGGTGGTTTATCAACGGGCAGAGTAAATATTACCGGCATGGCTACAAACATGTTACAAAAAGCCCTCGCGATTGCAGTTCGTTATTCAGCAGTTCGCAGACAGTTTGGTCCGGATGATGGAAGCGAAGAATTACCAGTTATTGAATATCAACAACAGGTTAGGAAATCCATAGATTAATTATCAAATAAAAACATATGAATGTGTTAAAAATTTGGATTTCATTTTTAGCAATTTAGATTGATACCTTATGTAGCAGCCACTTATGCATCTCGCATATTTTACATATGGTTTTCTAAACTTCATACATTGTTTTCAATCGAAAGCGCCAGAGGTATATTTGAATGTATTATAATACATATATAAATATAAAATTCAAATAATCAATTCGTTTTGTTATATTATAGGAACATTAACACCTGACGATATTATGGCTAAAAGCATGGAAATACACGTACTTTCATCAGCATCAAAACCGATCACTGCTTGGGTAGCCACAGAAGCAGTTCAAGTATGTAGAGAAGCATGCGGTGGACATGGTTATTTACAAGGTATATATATATATATAATACATGTAAATAGTTGAAATAATACTAAATTAGTTCAGAAAGTTTAAAAGAGAAAAATATTAAAAAAAAAAATAAAAAGTTTCTAATTTTTGTATCTTTGTACATAGTTAACAATATATTTGATATATTATTTAGCGGCTGGTATTGGAAAAATTAGAAATGAAAACGATCCTAATAATACGTATGAAGGTGAAAATTCCGTGCTCATTCAACAAACGAGTAATTGGCTAATTTCGCGATGGAAAAAAATTGCAAAAAAAGAAAAAATAATCACTCCGTATAAATCGGCGGATTATTTAAACGATTTCGATAGAATAATCAAATCCAAGATACAAATATCCACTTCCAATGATGCAACAAATCCTAAAGGTATTCATACTGTCAATAGTATTGTATTAATTAAAAAAAAAAAATACTTCAAAATTCTCGCATAAAATCAATTTTTCAGTATTGTTGGATTCATACAAATGGTTGGTGTGTTATGTATTAAAAAATACTGCTGAAAAAGTAAAACGTCTAACTGATTCGGGACTTGATAATTTTACTGCTAAAAATGAATCGCAATCGTATCATGCTGCAACTTTATCTAGAGTATTCATTGAGGTATATTCTCATATAAAAGTTGTAATGCATATATATATTTTTCAAAAAAAAAATTACAGTATAATCGATCAATCGTTTTTCAGCACGCCATATTGGAAACGTTCCACAATACAGTTATCGCTGTTAAAGATGAAAATTGTAGAAAAGTTCTGATGAAGCTCGTATCATTATACGGAGCGTGGAGTTTAGAAAAACATTTGGCGAATTTATATATGGTAATCGTGAATTTCGCTATATAAATATTAATTTTATAATTATATAAAAGAATATTTAATAACGTATTATTATTATTATTATTGCAGGGAGGTTATTTCACGGGCAATTATGGACATTTGCTTCGAGACGGTATTCTTGACCTGTGCAAAGAATTAAAACCGGAAGTAGTAACACTGGTGGATACTTTAGCTCCACCAGATTTCTTTCTCAATTCTGCCTTAGGAAAAAGTGATGGAAATGTAAGTTGAAACATTAATTAATAAATTTCAACTTTTCATACTTTTTAAACATAATTTTACACTTTTTTTTTTAGGTATACAAGAATTTACAATCGACCATATTTTCATATCCCGGAGCACTATCAAGACCAAATTGGTGGCGTGATGTTCTTAACTGGGAAACTAACAAAACATCAAAACTATAACACTTTTGTTATTATATATTTTTATATAATGTAATTTATATGGTGATGGTTTTTTTTTAATTTTATAGTAATATATTATTATTATTATTATTATACATATATATTTTTGTAAAACAAGCGATTCTTGTAATATAATCATTTTTAAAAATTAATTTCTGTATAATTTATTAATTTCTGCTACTTTAAAAATATAGCTAAATAAATTATAAATAGCTAAAATAAACTTTATAGCTGTTATTTAAGATTCATAAATAGATTAAAAAAATAAAATTGTTTCGAACTGATAAATCACAAATGCCTTATCAATACTATAATATATTGATTATTTGAGATAAAATCTTCTTTAAGTATTGTAATATCATAATTAAAAAAATATATTAAATCTATTATGTAATAAGAAACATTGAAATTATTATTATTTTTTGATAAATTTACTAAATTTCGATACAAATAGTATCAAACTTTGTACAACCTTTCTTGAAAGTTTACATTTAATACATATTTTTTTGTCAAAATAATATAGAATTTAATTAAATTAATGAAATGTGATTTTAAATGCAATGATTAATATTATTGCATTTAAAATTAAGAAGATACAGTAAAAATGAAAAAAAAAGAGCAGTTAACAGTACAAAGGACGGAGTCTAAAAATTGATATTCCATAAAAAATTCTATAAAATATTTTCTTTTTGTAAAATTTCCAAAATCAATCGACATAATGCCATTTTTTTTATTAAAATACAATAAATAGATGCAAAGATTTACTAAAAAATACTAAAAAATATTCAAATTTCTTAGAGAAAAACATAAAAATAATAATATTCATGAATTTTTTTTAAATCCAAAAAAAATAATAATTAAAAACTGCGACTTTTTTGCTTTTATATAGAAATGTTAATATGTTTGAATAAACTGATTTTCTCTCATTTATTGTGCTACTATTCAATGTGACACTACACAAAACATAAACTAAAATTTATTTTATCAGTTAAAAAAAAAGTATTTAAATTTTATATATTCTATACAAATATAAATTACATTAATTTTAAGTCTTTTAATTTAAAAAAAAAATAATATAAAATTAACAAATACTATATGTTTGGTTTAATTTGAAGCAAATTAGATTTTTAATATTTTGAAAATATTTTTTTTTAAACTAAATATATAATTAAATTTAATGTAATATATATATTTGTTGTAGCATTTCTACAATTTTTAACAATATGATTTATAATAGTAAATTATACCATTAAATACAACGATTATATATAAAATAAAAAAAATATTTTTTTATAGCTATTTCACTCGAGTAAAAATAATATTATTCAATTAAATTTGTAAATAATCATGTCTGTGACATTCAAAAAAACTGCTGAATTATCTAAAATTAAAACGATCGAAGAGCTGCTTCCGAATCCTCCTATCGGACCGTTGACTCCGTATAGAAATCAGGCAACGTTCGATTGGAGAAGATTAAAGTTATCAATTTACGATGAAGAATCAATACGATATATGGTAATTATATTTTATTATAATATTTTTTTTTTTCAGAAAGTAGCTATACGAAAAATCAGTTTTGAATTTTTATATTATAGGACGAATTTTGGTCTTATTTTAAAAGTAAAGAAATATTTTATTCACCTCACGTTCCATTAAGTATGGATGATCTAAGGCACCTCACAATAATGAGAATAAAGCAAATGAAATCGGATTGTGAATTTATATCAGAGGAAATGGTAAGCATTAGCATATATCCTAACACACACATATACATATATATATATATATATATATATATATATATATATATATATATATATATTTATATTGTATTTTCAGCTTTATGCTAATCCAAATATTAATTCAGCATGGGTAGAAATGTCTCCAGCGATTGAATTTAATTTATGCATAAAATCGGCCGTGACATATATACTGTTTTCAAAAACTATAAAATATTTGGGAACTGAAAAACATCAAAAATTTGTGAAAGCAATTGAGAGCGACGAAATAAACGGATGTTTCGCACTCACCGAAGTTGCACACGGATCAAATGTGAAAGGAATGAAAACGACTGCCACATACGATGCAAATAAAAAACAATTTGTACTTAATTCTTGTAATTTTGAAGCAGCCAAGTGTTGGGCTGGGGGTATGGGTGAGTGAAATTTATGTTTTACATTTTATTAATGATTTTTATATGAAATCGATCATTCATCGGTTATTATACATATTTTGTCATAGTAAATTTTAAATATTTATTATGTGAATTATTATTTTTTTTATTAATAACACAACAATATATTGTTCTTTTTATCAATTTTACATGATATTTAAAAGCTATTCTTGAAAATAGGTCAAACGGCTACTTTTGCTGTAACTTATGCAAAATTAATAACGCCCGATGGCAAAGATCAAGGATTGCACGCTTTCATTGTACCAATACGTTGTACAAAAACATTAAAACCTTTTGCCGGAGTTATAATAGGAGATATAGGAGAAAAAATTGGTTTACACGGTGTCGATAATGGGTATGTGAAAATTTTGAAGAAAACTAAACAAAAAAACTGATGAAATCAACGATGAGACGTATTTTGTTTTTTTTTTCAGTTTTCTAATGTTTGATAATTACCATATTGATAAAGATGCTCTTTTGAATAAATTTTCTGATGTAGACGACAAAGGAAATTATGTCACTTCAATCAGTGATCCAAACAAAAGATTCGGAGCATCTCTCGGTAACTTGTCCATTATCAGAACTTTTGTTTCCGGTGGTGCTATAAGTTTGTTGCATAAAGCCGTCACTATTGCAATACGCTATTCGGCAGTTCGCAAACAATTCGGACCTGATGATGAAGGCGAAGAATTACCTATTATTGAATATCAACAACAGGTTAATATTTTCAATCATTTGTACCATAATGTTAAAATTATTATTTTTATATCAGTTCTACATTGCTTTTCTTTTAATCTTCTGATATATATAAAGATGTATGTTTTTTTAATGCTGTTATTTAACCATGCACAATAGTAATATATATATATATATATATATATATGTGTGTGTGTGTGTGTGTGTGTAGATAATTTTAATGTTATATACAATTATTATTTTTAACTATATTTATTAATTATTATTTATTAAATGTTAGCAATTTAGGTTAATACCATATGTGGCAGTTTCTTATGCGTCGCGCATATTTTTCCATTGGTTTTGTAGAATGAACACGTTGTTTGTTATCGAAAGTGATAAAAGTACGTTTTAAAAGAATGAATATGAATAAAAAAAAATTTGTAATTTCAATAATTAATATAAAATATATTATAGAAATTTTAAAACCTGCCGAAATTGCTGCCAAGAGCATGGAAATACATGCGATTTCATCGGCATCGAAGCCAATTAATTCTTGGTTAGCCGGTGAAGGTATTCAAGTATGCAGAGAAGCGTGCGGTGGACATGGCTATTTACAAGGTAAAACAAGTGTAATCGACAAAATGACAATAAATCATTAAAAAATATATGTTAAAAATATTCAGTAGGGAATTGTTCTAGTCAATGAACGTGTGAAACAGTAGTTTTCAATAATTTCCAATTTTACCATACTTGTTATTTTCTTCAGCTTCTGGAATTGGAAAAATTAAGAACGATAACGACATGATCATTACAGTCGAAGGAGAAAATACAGTTCTCATTCAACAAACTAGCAATTGGTTGTTATCTAAATGGAAAAAAATTGTTAGAAAAGAAAAAATTTACACACCATATAAAACGACAGACTATTTAAACGATTTTCATATGATAATCAATTTCAAGTTAGAAGTGTCTACTTCCACAGATGCGGTTATTCCTAGAAGTATTTTCAGATTTATAACTATTAATTAAAAAAATACTTCCAAGATTTTTTTTTTACTTAAAAATATTTTTTCAGATTTATTGAATTCATATAAGTGGTTAGTGTGTTACGTATTAAAAAATACAGCTGAAAAAGTACAACGTCTAAATGATTCAGGACTAGATAGTTTTGCTGCTAAAAATGAGTCGCAATCATACTATGCTGTAATTTTATCTAAAGTATTTATTGAAGTAAGTTTTTATAAAAAAAAGGTTTAATTTATATATTTGTTTAGAATTATATTATCATAAATCAATTAATTTTAGCATGCCACATTAGAAACTTTCTATAATACAACAATTGCGGTTGAAGATGAAAATTGCAAAAATGTCCTAATGAAACTTGTATCCTTGTATGGTGCATGGAGTTTAGAAAAACACTTGGGAAATTTATATGAGGTAATTATTGTGAACAAAGTTTTATAATATTAAATTATAATTACACAATACTTTAAAATATGTACAATATTTTAAATTAATTAAACGTTAATCGTTGAAGGGGGGTTATGTTTCTGGTAATTTTGGGAATTTGCTCCGAGAAGGCATTCTTAATCTATGTAAACAATTGAAACCAGAAGTTGTAACTCTGGTGGATACTTTGGCTCCGCCTGATTTCTGCCTAGATTCTGTATTGGGAAGCAGCGATGGAAATGTATGACTTTAAATATTGACATTTGGATATATAAATTTTAAATTATTCTAAGAGTAATCCTTAAACTTATTATTTTAAGGTATACAAAAACTTGCAATCAACTATATTTTCATATCCTGGAGCTCTATCAAGACCGACATGGTGGCGTGATCTTCTTGATTGGAATACCACTAATAAATCCAAATTGTGAAATTGATTTTAATACGTTTCTAAATTAATGTATTTTGGTTATGGTTGTTAATATTTGAGAAAATACATTTTTATCTGGAAATTGAATTGATGATCGCCAACTTTCCAACACGAAAAGGCACTTTCAGAAGATATTTATATACCTTCTTATATTTTATATATATTATAATTAACCAAATATAACTTGTCGTTTTAAAATCTGTAAGTAAAAAATTAAGATTAATTTAAAAAAATCTTGATAAGACTAAATTTTAAAATGTTTTCCTAACAATTTTTTTTCATCGATCAAATTATTGATATTATAATTATAATAAAGATAATAAAAAATGTAAAAATATTTCATAAACTGAAAAATATTAAAATAAACATAACACATTTATTTTAGAATAAAGTAGTTGAATAAAATTAACCTTTGCCTAGCGATTATAACACAATGTCTTTTAATGAATTATGCATGTCGCTGAAATTTGATTGCAGTCGACTATTTTTTTTTTTTTACTTTTCATTTACCTTTCATTTTAGACAGAGCTCTGCGTGAACTCATTTTTTTTTCTTATTACAAATCATTACTTCGATTTTTAAACCTCTAAATTATTTTAGTACATTTTGGTAAGTTGGTTTACATACATTTTTTTAATTGTAATTGTCACAGTCGTGAAACTACCTCCTTCCAAGCCATGCTTATCCCGAATAATGACCTATTCTAATAATAACCTATTTCTATTGAATGCAATACGCGATATTATTGATTTTAATTGTACTTAAAGATTCTGGGATTTTTCTTTTCTACGTACTGAATTATACAAACATACTAGAAAACTTTCTTTATACACTAGATTATTTACAATACGGTTATAAAGAATATTTATTTTCTTCGACACACGCCAATTAGCTTGCTTGATATATAATTATAAAGATCGTTCATCTTTTCACAGATATGAAACTAGTTCATGTAATCTTTAAAATTCATCCAGTAAAATAAACATCGTATAAGTCATTTTTATACTTTTACCTATAATGCGTCTTCCATACTCACTGCGATAATTTTTTTATACATTGGATTTTAATCATTATTTTCTGTTGAATGTATGATTAAAGCATGAAAATATTGTCGCTATGAACTCCCAGTTTAACTGATTTCTACAGATTGGTCTATTATTTCTCGAGGAAAGCTACTCCTTAGTAGCTAACTGATTCCTCCAGAGAGCGAATGGCTTAATCAGACGTATTCTCAGAAACGCAGTTGAACAGACGAGAACACCCGAACAATCAATCTAAAAACCGTAATCATCGGTATTCGGCTTTTGTAGAGGGGGTGGGTTACCAGTGTTGGACACCATAAACGCCCTGAATCACTACTTGTAGATTATTGTTTTTTTTTTGGATTTTATTTTATTTTATTTTCTATTTTCTCTTTTTTTTTGGATTTTTTTTATTTTTTTTTTATTTTTCGCGTGCGATGTGCGTTCGTGGCGTCGCGTCTCGTTCAGCTCCGATCCAACACTGGAATCGCGAATGTCGATGTCGATATTTGGTGTTTGGAGTTATAGAACCTAGTTCCTTATCTCCTTCATCTGATGTGGTAATCCGGAACAGTAAGAATATGGGGCTTTTCGGCCTTATGGGGTTAAGTCACTACTATGTGTTAGTAGGTAATTAGTGTTTTCAAATTTTCCGGCGTTTCTGGAGGTTGGGCTCTCTTGACAGTATAGGTGGGAGGAACCTATATCTGTTGTTGGGGTGGTATTTAAGTGGATCAGTGGTGTTGGTTCTGATCGTTGCGTCGTTGTAGAATTTGGTGGCTAGGCGAATGACCTGGTCTCTGACTGAAGATATGTTGAGGGCTTTATGGATGTCTGCGTTTCTAATGTACCACGGAGAGTCTGTGATTACACGGAGGGTTTTATTTTGGATGACTTGAAGTTGGTGAAATTGCTTGTCGGTGGCGGTTCCCCAGATGGGACAGGCGTAAGTGATGATAGGACGGATGATTGTTTTATAAATAGTGAGTTTGTTGTTGAGGGATAATTTGCTTTTACGGCATAGTAGGGGGTATAGTTGGCTCTTGACTATTTGGACTTTTCTTTTAATGTATTTAATGTGCGTTAGCCATTTCAGCTGGAAATTTAATTTAAGTCCTAAGTAGGTGGCTTCTTTGGACCAGTTTATGGGAGTGGAGTTAATGATCACTTTTGGTGGGTCGGGTCGAGAAGCTTTGGGTTTGAAGCAGATTGCTTGTGTTTTGAGAGGGTTGATTTTGATAAGCCATTGGGATGCCCAGGTTTCTAATCGGAGTAGGTATGCTTGGAGCTCTTTGTGAATTGTTTGGACGTTGGGGCTTCTGCAGATGACGGCCGTGTCATCTGCGAATAAAGCTAGCATGTTGTTTGCACCAGATGGTTTAGGGATGTCAGCAGTGTAGATATTGAAGAGAGTGGGGGAAAGTACAGATCCTTGTGGTACTCCTGCGGATATTGGTTTTGGGTGAGAAACTGAGTCTGATATTGAGACTTGGAAGCTTCTATTTGTGAGGAATGAGTCAATTAATTTGACGAGGGTTAAGGGAAATTTCATATTAAGCATTTTGAGGATGAGGCCGTCGTGCCAGACTTTATCGAATGCTTTGGTGATATCTAGTAGGATTGCACCTGCGCAGTATCCGCGGTTGAGGGCAAAGGATATGAAATTGGTGACTCTATACAGTTGGTGGGTGGTTGAGAGTAGTGGTCTGAAACCGTATTGTTCCGGAGGGATTATTTTATTTTTATCTGTAAACTCTGAAAGTCTTTGGAGAATAATTTTTTCGAATATTTTGCCGATTGTTGGAAGAAGACTAATCGGTCTGTAACTTTCTGCGAGCGCTGGGTTTTTGCCTGGCTTTTTTAACATGATTATGTTAGCGTTTTTCCAAGCAGTTGGAAAGTAATTTAGTCGGAGAGAGGCGTTAAAAATGGCCACTATCGAGAGAATTCCTTTGTGAGGAAGGTTTTTGAGTGCTTTGTTGTTGATCTTGTCCGGGCCTGGGGCTTTGTTGTTGTGGGTGGAATTTATGAGGCTTTGGACTTCCGAAGGAGTGGTGAATATAATACGTTCACTTGCTTCCTTGACGTTTAGTGCTTTAGTAATCTGTGCTCTAAGAGAGGGAGGTTGAGGAGCGGTTGCTGGTTGAGAGAACGTTGAGGCAAGGTTCTCACCGAATGCTTCTGCTTTTTCGAGCGGGGAGATGGCTATTGAGTTGTCGGGTAGATTTAGAGGTGGAATCTCTTGTCGTTTTTTGGTGAGGGCTTTTGTCATTTTCCAGATAGAGTTATCTTGGATTGACAAGGACTGGAGTTTTTTATCCCAGTTATCATTGTGGAGGGCTAATAGTTTTTGGCGAATGATGTGTTTGAGGGAGTTAGCGGTTCTTTTTGCTGAAGGGTCTCCTGTCTTATACCATTTACGACTGGCTCTGTTCTTGGTTTGGATGAGTTCGCAAATCTCGCGCGGAAGTGGCGAACAGTGGTTAGACGAAAGTTAGTAACTAGCTTCATCTAAGTTAGACGGTCTCAATGGAATATATATAAGCTATTCTAATAGTAAAGTTATATATTTTTTAGGTTTCTATCGACATCTATCGGTTCGAAAATAAACTTTTATTACTAAATATTATTCAATTATGTTTTATTGCTACTATATAATTCGTCTATTTTTTTTTTGTTTAATCCGAATACGTATTTAATTTGAAACATATCCCTAAAAAACTTTAAGTCGTATTTGTAATGATACAAAGTTTAAATAATGTGTTAACTATTTAGTTATGTTATCTGTGAATAATTTATGAAGAAAAAAACTAATTTTAATTACCTTTAATGAAACCTTTCATTTTGACATTCGACAAATACAATAAAACGTGATGACAATTATCTGACAACTGAGAACTGTCATCAGTCAAATTGCAGTCAACTACATCAGAATATTGCTATAACAAATATTAATAAAAATAATACAAAATTTATGATTTTTAAAAATTTAGTTTTAATAACAGAATCTTCTTAAAGTATTATGGATAATATGATTTATTTATAAGTAATTTATAAATAATTAAAATATTTTTAAAATCATTGATTTTAAAAATTCTTGGTATTATTATTCTGCAGTAAACCGTTTATTATTAAGAATTTTTATATACTTTGATTTCAGAGATTCTAAAGAAAGTACATTCTTGTTTTCAAAATGTTCGGAATTTCGGAAAATGAAATACCAATTACAGAAATACTTCCTGATTTCCCGGAAGGTCCACTGACTTTTTATCGGAAACAGGCATCTTTCAATTGGAGAACTTTAAAGCTATCTATTTATAACGAGGAATCATTACGCTATATGGTGATTTAATTTTTATATTTTTAAACTATGTTATTTATGCAATTAAAACTAAACTATATCTGTTTACACTTTACAGTATGGAATGTGGTCATATTTTCAAAGCGATAATTTGTTTCATTCGCCACCCGAAAGTTTAAGTTTTGATGAACAACGACATGTTGTTCTAAAAAGAATGAAAGCCATGAAGCATAATAATTGTTTAGTTCCAATGGACAGGGTATTATAATTTATAGTTTTTTTTTTAATTATTCAGTTTCAATAATAAATATTAATCAATTATATATTTTATAATCTTACTGGGTATATTTATGCAGCTGGTGATTTCTTCTATTACTTGGCTTTTAAAGCTAGAAAAAAAATAATATAGTAGCTTCTCAATGTTTTTTTATGAACTCTAGATTTGAAAATTATATTTAGTATAGTTTGTATTAGATTTGGATTTAATGAAAAATAATATCAACTTGAATTATTTCAGTTGTTAGCCTGTCCTGATCTCGTAGCATCATGGTGTGAAGGATTATTTTCTTATGAAGTGGACGCAAGTGTAAAATTGAGCTTAACGTATTCCATGTTCACAAACGTTTTAAGAGGTTTGGGTACTGAGAGGCATTATAAATATATTGAAGGATCAGATAATGATGAAATTAACGGATGTTTTGCGCTTACCGAGGTTTCTCATGGGTCAAATGCAAAAGGGATCAAAACTACGGCAACCTTTGATATTGAAAGAAAAGAATTTATTTTAAATACGCCTGATTTTGAAGGTGCTAAATTTTGGATCGGTTGTTTGGGTAAGAATTCGATTTGAAAACATGGAACTGCTGACCATAATATAATATTTATAAAATGAGTTGCATTGTTCAATAGGCCAATGTGCAACTCATGCCATTGTATATGCAAAATTAATCACATCAGATGGAAATAATCATGGATTGCACGCTTTCGTCGTTCCTGTTAGATGTACCAGATCATTAATGCCTTTTCCGGGCGTTATAGTTGGAGATATTGGAGAAAAAATTGCATTAAATGGAGTCGATAATGGGTATGATAAATCGTGAAAAAATTATATATCTTAATTTATAAAATAAATTTAATATGCATGTGTTTTAGCTTCCTTATCTTCAATTCATACCGTATTCCCAGAGATTGTTTATTAAATAAATATTCAGATGTGGACGATAATGGCAATTATGTGAGTTCCTTTCGTGATCCCAATAAAAGATTTGGTGCTTCTCTTGGGCATTTGTCAGCTGGAAGAGTACAAATTACTGGTATGGCTATTAATAATTTACAAAAGACTATTGCTATTGCGATACGTTATTCAGCTGTTCGTAAGCAATTTGGACCTGACGATTCTGATGAAGAAATTGCTATTATTGAATATCAACAACAGGTTTGAATCACTCTTATATTATTATATTTACTGTATGGCAAATCTATATTAAAATGCAAAACTATCTACAAAAACGTACATGTTATAGGTATTGAATTTATATATCGTACTATAATTAATAATTTAGATATATTATTTGCAGCAAGCCAAATTGATACCATATATAGCAGTTACATATGCATGTCGCATATTTTTTATCTGGTTTTCAAGAATGCTTACCATATTCACAATTGATAGCTATACCGGTATATCTGTTAATATATGTAATTAAGTATATAATATTTTATAAAATATAAACTAATAAGTTTCAAAAAAAATCAGGATCTTTAACCTCAGAAGATGGAGCAAATAAAGGTCTAGAAATACATGCATTATCATCAGCATCAAAACCGATAGCTTCTTGGCTGGCAAGAGATGGTATTCAAATCTGTAGAGAAACTTGTGGTGGTCATGGTTATTTACATGGTATATTTCAATTGTGATTCTATAGTACTATAAAATATTATAATATCGAAATGTATTAGTTTAATTAAATTAGATTATAATATAATATAATTAACATTTTCAGCTGCCAACATTGGAAGACTCAGAAATGAAAATGATGCTAATTGCACATATGAAGGAGAAAATAGTGTTCTGATTCAGCAAACTAGCAATTGGCTGCTTTCTTTCTGGCAAAAGATATTACAAGGCAACGAAATTGTCACGCCTTACAAGACAGCAAATTTCTTGAACAATTTCAACAAAATATATAATTCCAAAGCAAAAATATATACTGTATCTGATGCTACATCACCAGAAGGTATATTTTAATATTTTCTATAATTATTTATCACGATAAATATGTCACAAAAAAAAAATCATTTTTTTTATAATCAATAACATTTTTAGATAATTATAGATTTTTCTGTTATAAAGACAAAGAATCATATAAAAATTGACAAGTTACAAATATAAACCAAATAATATTATAAATAGTATCTAGACATTTATCTTGATAAAAAAAAATACTTTTTTTTTAGTATTGCTGAATGCTTATAAATGGTTAGTATGTCATTTATTAAAATTGACTGGTGATAAAATACAACGATTAACCGATTCAGGAGTCGACTCGTTCAACGTGAAAAATGAATCTCAATATTTTTATGCGATGACACTTTCCGTTGTGTTCATTGAGGTTTTTTATTCTATAATATATATATATATATATATATATATATATATATATATATATATATATATATATATATATATATATATATATATATATATATATAATAAGAATATATTGTTTGATTAAAACGAAGATTTATATAATTTAACGAATTAACAAATTTAAGCATGTCATATTGGAAACGTTTCATAACATCGTTCTTGAAGTTAAGGACGACGATTGTAAAAATGTTCTGATGAAGCTCGCGTCATTATACGGTGCTTGGAGTTTAGAAAAACACACAACAAACTTATATATAGTAATTTCATTATTTATATAATCAATAATTTCTTTTTTAATTCATCATAATCAATTATATATATATATATATATATATATATATATATATATATATATATATATATATATATATAATATATATGAAATACTATATTTTTAGGGTGGTTACTTTTCAAAAGACGATGGACATTTACTTCGAGAAGGTATTCTTGATTTATGTAAAACATTAAAACCGGAAGCTGTTACCCTTGTGGATACGTTGGCTCCACCTGATTTCATACTCAATTCTGTATTGGGAAAAAGTGATGGATGTGTTAGTTTAATTTACTATCAAATTTTATTTATTTATTTTCATTAAATAATTAGTAAAAATATATGTATATATATTTCAGGTATATCAAAATATACAATCACTCGTATTTTCATATCCCGGTTCATTATCAAGACCAAATTGGTGGCGTGATGTGTTAAAATGGAATTCTAATGTTACATCAAAACTGTGAACAACTTAAATAATACCAGTCAATATTTGTTACAGTTAAAAATATTATATATAAGTATATGAAATCATGAAATATATGATAATTTATTTATTTCTATGAGATATTCCATAAAATATACTCTAAATTAAATTGTAAAAATATTTTTATTTCCTTTGCTTTCAATTTGTTTATATTATAATAATAAAATATTTTAGTCATTATTTTATTTAATGTGTTTGATATGAATGTTTGAAAAAAATATTTAATTAATATTGAATCATATAGAAAATTTAAATATATGTAAAAAAGGAAGTCTATAATAACGAGACTATTATTTGTAAGATATATTTAATTCTGTTGTAAAATTAATATATAAGATAAGCGAGAAAAAAGACATTTTTTTAAATAAAAATAAAACAGAATATATTAATAATATAGTAATGAGGGTTTTAATAATAACAACGTAACTGAAATATATGTTGTTGAGGATATATAAATTAAAAAAGTTTTTTTATTGCAATATTGCAAATTTTGATTTTTAAAAATATGTATTACTCTACTTTGAGAAACACTGTCTTACATAGCATGTACTATATAAAATGCAAAATTGTCATATAAATTATTCACACATCAAAGTTCAATTTTTTACTATTCAACATGTATCAAGAAATAAAGTTATATAATCAAATGATAAAAATTAAATTTATATATCATGAACGGAAAAACTTTTTATTTCTACTGCTCACTTATATTTTTGTTGATAGTAAAAATTTATCTAACATCCCTTAAAAAATACAATGTAATTTTAGATCACAAATTTATATAAAAAATATACAATTGAATTTATCTATAATAGATGCATTTTTCATTAGTGAGATCCTTATAAATTATTTTTTATAATATTTCCAAAGTTGTAATTTAATCATTTTTATTTCGTTTCTTTCTGATATTTGTATAATTGTTCGTGCTGATAAAAATGTTGAATGATACATATTTCATTAATATATGAAAATGATAAACGAAACGCTGAATAATTGAATATAATCAATTTTAGATTTCATTATAATGCTATTTATTGACAGTCACTTTAAAATTTTGCACTTGAATATTAACATCATAAACTATAAATTTCAATCATCATATAAAGATACACAAATCAATAAATTTGAGATAGCAGTATATATTTAATCTATTAAAGGTATGTTTATTTTTTTCATAGCATTAAATTTTTGATTACACGAGATAAATTATTGATACTTATAATTAAAGCGTGCACTTCAAAATAATTATTATTGCTTGAGTTAAAAAAAAATTGATACCCCTCGTCTATTATATTGTATATATGACACAATATGTTTTAATATTTTCTTATATATGTTATTATTATTGCCTTATTAAGTACATTGGAATATATTTGAATTATTTTTAACAACCCATTGTGGGAACGGTTCCTCTTTTATTATAATTAGAGTCCATAATTAAATTTCATTTTTGCATAGTCACCAAACTACATATTAAAAATTCAAATTTACAGTGTATAACTGTAACGTCTACAAAATGATCGCTTCAAGTGAAAAAAGTATGGAAGAAATTCTTCCCGATTTTCCTGAAGGTCCATTGACGCCATATCGAAATCAGGCTTCTTTCGATTGGAGAAAATTAAAACTATCAATTTATAGTGAAGAATTGCTACGATATATGGTAATTATAATATAATATTTGTCACTCGGTCGAATTGTTAAATATCATAGTTAAAATTATTATTATATTTTTATATTACAGGATGGAATATGGTCTTTTTATCAGAACAATAAACTATTTCATCCGTCTCCGGTGACATTGAGTTTTGATGAATACAGACATATTAGTCTGAAAAGAATGAAGGCTTTAAGAGCAAATATTTTTTATATACCAATAGAAAAGGTGCGTGAATTAAATGTATACGAAACTTAAATGGATATATTGAAAAGTCAAAAGTAATATATTTTTTTGATCTGAATTTTATAGATTCTATCAAATCCCGATATAGATGCAGTAACAATAGATTGCTTGTTTTCGCACGAAATTGACGCTGCAGCAAAATTTATGTTATCGGATAAATTATTTCTAAACACAATAAGAAATTTGGGAACTAAAAAACATCACAAATATATTAAAGCGATCGAAAACGACGAAATAATCGGTTGTTTCGCTTTAACCGAAGTCGCGCACGGATCAAACGTAAAAGGAATTAGAACCACGGCCACATATGACATCGCATCTAAAAGTTTTATTTTAAACTCTCCCGATTTTGAAGCAGCAAAATTTTGGGTTGGAAATTTGGGTAAGTTTTATTGCATAAAATCATACAATAAAACAAAAAATGTCAATATTTTACTTTAATTCTGATATTTATCAGGTCAAACTGCTACGCATGCTGCAATTTACGCTAAATTAATTACTCACGACGGCGTAGACCAAGGATTACATGCTTTCGTCGTTCCAATAAGATGTGTTAAATCTCTGAATCCATTTCCGGGAGTCATTGTTGGAGATATTGGTGAAAAAATTGCACTGAACGGAGTGGATAATGGGTATATTTATATTCATATATTACTTTTTTTTTTAAATATCCTTTAAACCGATGATTTTTTTTTGTTAGATTTGTCATATTTAACTCTTATCGCATTCCAAAGGATTGTCTGCTAAATAAATTTTCCAATGTGGATGATGACGGTAATTATATAACTTTATTTCGCGATCCGAACAAAAGATTTGGTGCAACACTTGGAGGTTTATCATATGGTAGAATTCATATTGCCGGTGTAACTACAAATAGCTTGGTAAGGGCTCTTGTGATTGCTATTCGTTATTCTGCTGTCCGTAAACAGTTCGGTCCCAATGATACAAACGAAGAATTATGTATAATTGAATATCAACAACAAGTTAGTACATATTTCAATTGCGTATATCACGTGATATATTATAATTACAAGCGGCAACTTGAATATTCACAATATTTTATTGTTTCTTTCAGCAATACAAATTAATACCATATGTGGCGGCCATGTATGCATTCCGCATATTTCACATTTGGTTCTCAAGAAAACAGATAGAATTTTCTATTGATAATTTTAGTGTGTAAATTATAAATAACAATTTTTAACATCAAAAAAGTATATTCAAAAATATAATGAAAACATTTTACTATAGGCGCTACGAATTCTGATGAAATAGTCACTAAAGGTATTGAAATACATGCACTCTCATCAGCACTAAAACCAATTGTGTCCTGGATGGCCCGAGATGGTATTCAGATGTGTAGAGAATCATGTGGTGGTCATGGTTATTTATGGGGTATTACAATTTAAAATTACAATCATTAGTTATTATATATATCAAAAAATTCTAATACACATAATTTATATTTTCTATTCATGAAAAGTAATTCAAAAAGATTTTTTTATTGGTTGTTAGCTGCCGGAATTGGAAAATTAAGAAATGAAAATGACGGAAACTGCACATACGAAGGAGAAAATAGCGTACTTATCCAACAAACAAGCAATTGGTTGCTGTCTCTCTGGAAAAAAGTACTAACCGGAGAAAACATTCACAGTCCATACAAACTAGTTGATTTTTTGAATAATTTTAATCATATATACAATTCCAAAGCAAAAATCTTCACAATCGCTGATGTATTAGATCCAAATAGTATTTTTCATTATTATACAACAGTTAACCATTTTATTAAAATTAAATTAGAATATATAATTATTTTTCGTTTCTAATTTTTAGTCCTTCTAGATTCTTATAAATGGCTTATATGTTATATGCTAAAATTGACTGGTGATAAAGTAAAACAATTAAGTGAATCAGGACTGGATAATTTCACAGTCAAGAATGAATCGCAGTCATATTTTGCTGTCAATTTGTCTTTAATATTTGCTGAAGTATTATCATTACTATAATTATTTGAAAATATCTTTATATTAAATTTTGTGATAAAATCACATATAATTTGTTTTAGCACACAATTTTGGAAAACTTTTATAATTTCTCGCTTCAAGTTCTGGATGAAAATTGTAGAAATGTTCTATTGAAAGTTGTTGCGTTGTTTGGAGCATGGAATTTAGAGAAACATTTGGCTAATTTGTACATGGTAAATATTATTAGTTTAATAAATACGTTATTTGTATATGAATTTGTATATGTTCTAGAATAATTTAAAATATCAACATTTATAATAATAACATAATTTTAGGGTGGATATTTTATTGAAAATCATGGGCATTTACTACGAGAAGGGGTACTTTTATTATGTAAAGAGTTAAAAACAGAAGTTGTTACACTTGTGGATACATTGGCTCCACCAGATATTATTCTAAATTCTATTTTAGGAAATAGCGATGGACAAGTATAATTACAATATTTAGAAAAAAAATATTTTTAATAAAAATATCTTACATATAATATATATTATAGGTATATAAAAATTTGCAAACTGCTATATTTTCATATCCCGGAGCGTTATCAAGACCAAAATGGTGGAGAGATGTTGTAAAATGGAATTCTAAAACTGCATCTAAACTATAGTTTCATTTATTATATTACTATATTATATATTTATGTGGTTATGGTAAAATGATTAAATAATTAACTATATATTTTATTGTTTTAACAATGAATATAAATGTTTCCAATGGTATGAAAATTTATTCGTAATTTAAACATATAAGACTTTTAAAAACATCACTAAAAATGTATAAAAAGACAATTACGTTAAAAGTTAATATATACCCCTTTAATTTAAAAATAATCCTGAAAATTTATCCATATTCATGCGATATATTTTCGCTGTATACATGGTAATATAACAGACTACAAGTCTGTCGTGCAATCTTTTTAGCTTTTCTTCTTAAATTATTCTTTTGTGAATATAAAACGAACAATATTATTCTCAGAAACCTATTCACAAACTGTTGGACGCTGTTAAGACTTTATTTCTTAAACATTGAATATCATATAAAGGATATATATTGAAGTATTTTAAAGGAATTTACATGCATTTATCCTGTATTATTTTGTGATAAAAATAACAGAACATAAAGAAAATCTGCATAAAGCATCCACAAATGTATATAAAATTTTATTTGAAAAATATGACGAAAGTAACAAACATATATCATAATTTTTAATCTAAATCATTATTAATCTATTTTACTGATTTAATGAGAAGTATGATAATAGTTTTATAATATTAAATTTAATTTTATTCAATAAATTACATCAGTTCACTTTTGAAAATAGTTCTCGATATCAGTCTAAAATATTTACACATTTTTTTAAATAAAATAAAAATTAAATAAAGCAATACAACATAGTGATATTATTATAAAGATTTCAATAGGTTAATTCGCATTAGATAATATCACTAAATCGACTAAACTTTTTTTGTCACTCAAAATGTTTTAACAATTATAATCAACCAACTAACTAATTATAACTTAACTATCTGAAAATATTATTAATTAAAAATAAAATTACAATTCCAAGCATTTTAATAATGATGTAGTGGTGAAGCTAGGTTGAAATATGTCATAAAATAGGAAATAGTGCATATATGTTTAATTAAATCACAAAAATAAATGCAAGAATTGAAATCTATTCTAAAAAAATAATATTTATAACATATAAAAAAGATTCATCTATTATACAAAAGAAAACTTATTATTCATTTAAATATTAGTGAAGAAAGTATAAAATATTGATCAGACAAGTAATAGCCGATGAAAGTGCTATAATTCGTTATGTTATGAAACCGTTTCATTTTATCAAAATTGATAGGGCAAGATCTCATAATCGTTTTAATTGAAAAATATTAACAAATTATCTATATTCTGGTAAATCGAACGAACATATTAATTTCTAAATTAATTGGAGATCAAATAAAATTTCGTCTCGGTCAAAATACAAAAAAAAAAATTAAACTAATTTCAAAATAATCCAACATAGTTTTTTTTAATATTCATAGATTTTAGATGACAAAAAACAATATTGGTATTAAATAAAATACGAACGGGTATGATTATTAATCGATTAAATAAAATTCTTTTACATGTGGCGTTCGTCCCAAATATAACGAAATTAAAAACATTTTCTATAATAGTGGTTAAAATTAACAATGTTTCAGAATCCAAGGGTGCACCAGAACCGATTCCAAAGGTAAACGTTTCGTCGGATCGATGACTACCAAATTTAATATCAGGTCTTTGGCTTCCTCGCCGACGTACGGAGGGAAATGAATTTCGGCATTCAATATTCTTCTGTAAGTTTCGCCGTATTCGGCGGCTTCGAACGGAGGTCGACCGACGAGCAGTTCGTAGCAGAGCACGCCCAAACACCACAGATCGACCGTCTTCGTGTGAGGAAAACCTTTGACCATCTCCGGAGTGAGATAGTCGAGGGTGCCGCACAGGGTGAACCTGCGGGACGACGGCGCGTGCACCGACCATCCGAAATCGGCTATCTTCAATTCGCCGCCGGCTCCCAGGAGCAGGTTCTCCGGCTTGATATCTCTGTGTATGACGTTCTTACTGTGACAATAAATCAGAGCGTCGGTGAGGTCTTTGATGTATTTGGCGGCGACGCCTTCCTCGAACCGCTTGTTCGGTTGATTCTGCAAGTGTTTGTAGAGAGCGCCTTTCTTCGCGAACTCCAGTATCAGATACACTCGTTTATCGTCGTGAAAATATCCGTACATTCTGAGTATGTTCGGATGACGAAGGTGACACTGGATCTCGACCTCCCTTCGCACCTGGTGCTCGATGCCCGCTTCGAGAATCTGGTTCTTGAACAGCACCTTCAGCGCTATCACGAATTTCGACTGCTTCTCTCTGGCGAGATACACGTTACCGAACTTACCCTTGCCGAGCGGTTTGCCCAATTCGAAATCGTCCAAACTCCACATCTTTTTGGGAGGATCGGGCTTTTCGTCGACTTGTTCCGCTTTGACGGTCGGCTTCGTCTTCGCTTTCGGAGGCGGTTTCATCGGCTCGACGAAATGATGAGTCGGCACGACTTCCTGAATGGGCCTCAGCGCGCTCGAAGAGGAGACCGCGCTCGCCGACCTTTTCGCGTGATGCGCATCGTTGCGATAATGCTGAGGGACTCCGCCCTCGACTTTCAAAATTGCGTTCTCCTTGTCCGCGTTCGACGCAGTCGATTCCATCGCGAACGACGGCCGATCGCGCACTCGACGACCGTTACGTTTCGAACTTCCTTCTATTAACTGCCGTGCGATAAAATAACGCGCTTTTTTACGTCCATAACCGCGACAACAAAATAAAAAATTTATAACTTTTAACATGTAATATATTTATTAAAAAATAAATAATTAGAGCCAAAAAAATCATATTAAAATAATCACTTTTTAAAATATTCATTAACAGTTCGATGCAAAAATCGAGAACGCGCAAAACTTCATTACGTATTAAAAACGTTTTAAAAAAAAATAATCACCCATACGACCGATCGGATGCCGTTTAAAATTGTTCGACTAAATGACGGGGATCGCGTTCAGTTTTAATTGAATTTAAAATGAATATATATATTATTCATCGGCCGATTCGCTTACATTTTTTATTTCTATAAAAACGAATGTCGATTAATCGTTCATTTTATAAATTTTATGTTGTTGTTAGACGCATTAACGACGATATGAAATCGTTGTGCGCTTTATATTTAATAATTATTCATTTATTTTTCATAACTCGTTCTCAAAATTCGCCAAAGTAAAAAGAGTGGAAATATTTCTTATTCATTTTATAAACGCGTTTATTTATATTTTTTTTTATATTGATTCTTTTTAGAAAAAATCATAATTTAGAAGCTCTTTACAATAAAACGTTTCCAAAAGAAGAATTAGAACGACTAAATATTAAAATAATAAACAAATCGGTTACGGACGATGAACTAAATTGTATTTGCATCATTTGTGATAATATATATTTAAATATTTTTCAAGGGCGTTGGTTCAATAAAATTCATAACATTCCATATATAATTGTGAGTATATTAATATTATTTATATATATTTTATTTATATATAAATAATATTGTAATCATTTTTTTATTTTTTAAATCAACAGACGGTAGTCAAAGAATCGGAAGATCTTTTATCGCCAAATTTTGGAACCTTAGAATCGATCAGACTTGCAAGAAAAGAAGGCTGCAAATTATATATTATATTTTTAGCAAATGGATTACAAGCATCTCGTTTATTAAAATTTGGTGACAAGTGCGAATATTTTACTTTTTATTATAATACGCATTATTATCATTATCAATATCATCTTTATTGCTAAGTTCTCAATATACTTTTATCGCAATTTCAATTTTATTGACTTCCGCAATACAAGTTTGTAATAGATGTATTACATACTCTTATATATATATATATATATATATATATATATATATATATATATATATATATATATATATATATATATATATATATATCGATAGCATCATTTTATATTTTCAGATATAGAGTAATAAATACACGTGCAAAATTCATTATGCTGCATGATCAGAGACTGTTTGAATCAAGCATGCATTATATTTGGAAAAGAATTATAAATGTGATTTTTATCAAACATTATGTTGGAGATAAATCAAAAATGGGACCTTCTTGGTTTGAATTAAGTACGGTTCCTTATCCATTTCGATTTAATGATGTTTTAATTACACAGAGAATAGAAACATGGAAAGATAATAACCACCTAAGGCTATCTCAATTGTTTCCTGATAAAACTTACAATTTAAAAGGATACAATTTACAAGTTGTAATTTTAGATCATATACCAGCTGTTATAAAACAATCTCGTAACATTAATACAAGTGAATCAATTTTTGATGGAATTGAAATTAACGTAATATTATTCATATATAATAATATGAGAAAATAGTAAATATACCTTGAATGTGAAATTAATGTTTTATAGATCATACGCACTGTAGCCGAAGTAATGAAGTTTAAACTTGTTTTATATGAACCAGATAATGCGATGCGTGAAAAATGGGGACACAAATATTTGAATGGGTCATTTTCTGGACTACTAGGAGAAATGCTTATGAAGAAAGCCGATATAGCTCTTGGAAATTTGCATTATATACCATATCATCTGGAATTAATTGATCTTTCAATTCCATATATTACACAATGCTTAACTTTTCTGACGCCCGAATCGTTAACAGATAATTCATGGAAAACGCTTATTTTACCATTCAAGTAATATTTTACTTTTAATAGATTTCAATATTGTATTGTAAACAATTTTGATAACACAAAATATTTGTATTAGACTTTATATGTGGGTTGCAGTATTCATTGTATTGTTTTTAAGTGGTTTTATATTTTATGGATTGGCCAAATTTCATCAAAATCTCACTCTTAAAAATGAAGATCTAAATAAATCATTGCTCGTAAAGAAAAATGGAACGAGAATGGATGGTAACGGTTTTATAATATTTTATAACTTCTCCCACATTTGTTTTGATAATAATAATTAATTCATTATTTTAGTAAATATTACAAACACTAATCAAAATACGAATGGATTATATTTATTTGGAGAATTAATTAATAGTATTTTATATACATATGGTATGCTCCTTGTTATTTCTTTACCAAAATTACCACCTGCTTGGTCAATGCGTCTTTTAACTGGGTGGTATTGGTTATATTGTGTCTTGGTAGTTGTATCATATAGAGCTAGTATGACAGCTATTTTGGCTAATCCTACACCTAGGTAAAAGAAAATAATGAAATTAGTTTATATTTTATTACTTATTACTTTATTACTATTTCAGTATGTTTTTAGGATAACAATAGATACAATGAAAGAACTCGCCGAAAACGATATTGCAACTGGAGGGTGGGGCGATCAGACTAGGAATTTTTTTTTATCGTCTTTAGACGAAATTGGTCAAAAAATTGGATTGAAATTTAAAAAAATAAATGATGCAGATTTTGGAATCAAACAAGTCGCTAGGGGGAAATTGGCATATTACGAAAATGTTTACTATTTAAAATATATGAGTATAATGCAAAGACAAAAGAGCAATTATAAAGAGGAAGATATAAAATTGATCAATGATACGAATGATGAGGTAAATAATAATACTATTCCTACAGCAGATAGAAATTTGCATATTATGAAAGATTGTGCGATACACATGCCAATATCAGTAGGACTTGAAAAAAATTCACCAATAAAACCTAAAGTTGATCTTTTGTTGAGAAGTATCATAGAGGCTGGTTTAATTAAAAAGTGGTTAAATGATGTCATGACTCCAATAATTGGTTCTTTATCACAAGATGAAGATAATGTGAACGCTTTAATGACTTTACAAAAGCTTTATGTCGGTTTTGTTGCTCTTTTCACAGGTTATATTATTAGCATACTTGTAACTATAGGTGAAATACTTCATTGGCAATATGTAGT
This sequence comes from Leptonema lineaticorne, assembly GCA_024500535.1. Lineage (NCBI taxonomy): Eukaryota > Metazoa > Arthropoda > Insecta > Trichoptera > Hydropsychidae > Leptonema > Leptonema lineaticorne. The sequence goes on along the minus strand of JANIJI010000030.1, from coordinate 2,216,401 downwards.
TAAAAAAGATCCAGACTTTGATAAATTTGCATTGGATTTATACTACGTTAAAAAGAAAAGAAAAAACAAATAAAAATAATATATTATTTTATTTCTCAAATTTTGTTTGTTTTTTTTTATGAAATGTGATTATATATTTTTGCGGTGAAAGATAATAAATCGTTTATTTTCTTTATCATTACAAATTGTTTAAAATTATTTAAAATGTAATAAATATAAAATAAAAAAAATATATCACTTATTAAAATTATAATTAAAAATGAAATAATGTACGTTTTAATATTTATTAAAAAAAAATGATTATTTGACAAAAGTCTTCATTTATGGACATAAAAAAGTGTTTTTATACCAAAACGAGAAAGTATAAATGTTGAAATGTCAATGCTATCTGTCAGCTGATTGACACATGGTATTAGCTTTGGTTACAGTATTAACAGTAAGTGAATTGTCAAAATTTGATTTTGATACTGGGTTACATTTATATTCATATATAGTGAATTTTTAGCGATGGCTGATGCAGAATTGCAATCAGAAGAGAAAGAAGTGCTTCTATCAATATATGATGGTGATGACGCTTTCAAACTAATATCTCCAACCACGTATCAATATAAAGTATAATTATTTATTAAAAACATTATGTTAAATAATAAACATATTTTATAAATTTTATATTTTTCATTACAGTATGGTGAAAATGAAAATTTTAAATCCTTTCTTCTTGAAATATCATGGGGACCCAACTATCCGACAGAGAAACCACAAGTCAACATGGAAACATTTTATAATAGGAATTTGTGAGTGAAAGTAAATTTCAATATGATATATCTAAATTTGTATGAAAGGGAAGGTTGATTTTTCATTCGTTTATTTAGCGCCATATAAAATTTCAATTGAATGTGCAATAATTGTAATGAAATCAAATTCTAATTTAAAATTTATAGTTTATTTTCACGCTCTTAAACATATGGCGTAGAAGTTATTCATTTATATAAATTTGAAAAACGATTTTCTAAAAATAACTCTTGTTATGAAACATTTAAAAATTAGATGTTTAGATAAATCAATGTGAAAAATATTAATATAACATAAAAATAAATTCAATTGTTTACTTTGATACAACGGATTTTAACAAAAAGTAGGTTAAAATAAAAATAATTGTACGTTTTGTATTTGCGTATTCTCATTTATTTGCAAAATAAATAAAAAATGACGTAAAATTGCCTTACATTGCTTTATAATTTATGTACATATTTTTCTAAAATTTTCTTTAAGATTACCACAAGTTAAACAGAAAATTATAGATGCCGTCGAAGAAGAAGCTAGTCAATGGCTGGGAAGTGCCATGACTTACACTATTTTCGAATCAATCAAAGAAAAATTCAACGATTTAGTTGAGGAACAAACTGAAACTAACATTGCTGCAATTGCTACAGAAGTGGAAAAATTAAGCATCAACAATGTGCAGGTAATTTTGTTATTTTCTTTTGTCTTCGTGTATTTTAAACATACAATAAATTAATTGTTTATTCTTTTTAGGAGGAAAGTAAAAAACAACCTAAAAAGGAACAATTAACAAAAGCGCAGAAAAGACGAGCCTGGGATAAAGCTGAAGTAGGAAAAGCGGGAGAAAAGCCTCGGGGTTGGAATTGGGTAGATATTGTGAAACATCTTTCGCAGGCTCCTCACAATGATGTTGCCACATCGTAACCATTCACTGCCCGATAATCAGATTTGTATTTTTATTTTTAAAACGGAATTTAAACGGGCTTTAATGAAAAAATTGGTATTATATAAAATAAACATTACATTGAACGTTAAAGTGTTAATAATTATTTTAAGATTTACAGAATTCGACTGATTATTGTTAAAAGAAATGAAAATATCACATTTTCAATCTTTAAGTATTCTTGTTCTAAGCTACTTTTTTCTACAGGTGATGATAAAATCGTATTTCACTACTGTAAATCTTAATTGTTAATAATCTGCATGTTTATTATGTGCACGATAAAGATATTTTTATATTATTATTTTGATACTGTAAGAAATATTATACAATTTCTAATATTTTTTTACCAGGATTTTTCTGGAATAAGTTCTGGATGATACTTTTTTAAATAATTAAATTTTTATTATCTACAATTGTTCTTAATGAAAAAACTCAAATTTACCATAACAACATAATGAAATAATTTATGATGTAAGATTTTGTATATTTTTTTTTATCGGTATATGATGAATTAAGATCAATTTTCATTATATGATTTCAAAATTGTAGATGCTCAATATTTATCCATAAATTTAGCGCTAACTTCACACTATTTGTATAGCAGAATCTATTTATTTCTATATGTTATTACTAAAATATATTTATAGTATTGCCAAACGCTCGTGCAGATTTAATCCATGCCTTATTAAAAAATGGAATGTATAAATCAATATAAGTTATGTTGAGATCATATAGTGTTTTTTTTTTTATCATCATTACTATTCATGCCATCTTGCACGCCATTCTTGGGCTAATAATAATTCATTTTTCAACCACCATCCTGCAAACGAAAGCAAATATATTTATTTATTATATATAAAATACAACACGATGCACACATTATATTACATATACTTGCCGTTTTCGCAAAGATTTTTACTGAAGGTTTCCCATTCTGAAAGTACATATTTATTTATTTGGCTATATAGTTCTACAGGAATTTGTTTGCTTTCATTAATTTTGGCACGAAAATGATTTTGTAAATCTGAATAGAACTCGTGGAATTTATTGCAAAGTTCTAATTTTTCATTATTTATTGAAAGCTAAAATGAAAAATTAATTTTAATACATGCTAGATTATTTAAATAAATCTTTATATAATACACATTTTTTTACAATTCTTTCTTCATTTATATAAGAAAACGCTATTGCATAAATATTAGCGTGAAAATAGGAACACAATAAGTCTTCTGAAGAAATTGACTCGTTCAAAACAACAAATATATTCTTTGTACAATTATCAACAATGATTATATAATTTAGACCTCTAAAAGTTCCAATTATATTTTTAAAGTTTGTTGCTGTCATATTATCTGTGACTTGTTTTAAAGAATGACCAATTCTAATATTAAAATTGTATAACGTTTTTTCTGTAATAATAAAAAAATGTTATATTTGTAAATTTTAGAAGAAAAAAACATTTTAATTTATTATTCACTTACCAGTTAAAATGTGTAACGGAAATATTGGTTCTTGAATATTTGCTTGTTTCGTCGACATAACTGTCTCATTTTGTAAATATAAATTCAGTACTTGTAAAAATCGTGTTCTATTAAAAGACTTTAAACAAACCGATTTCACAGCCATATAATTAGAAAATATATGAAAAACGGTGAATAAGAAAAACAATGGCCACACGTTCCTGTACATATTATTATTTTTTCATTTAATGAATATAAACAATTTATAATTAATTTTAACTTACTCTCCAACTAAAGAAATTATGAGAAGAGCTACGAGTGACGCAATTAAATTAACAGCAGTTTCTTGTGAACCATCTTTAGCAGCGACGTCTGCCAAATTTCCTCTGATCGCTTGATGTTGTGTTAGTGCGGCGCGTGTAGCTCCACCTTTATAATGTGTTTTTAAAATAATATTATGTTTTTCAAACACGAAATTTTCATCTAGTCAGATTACCTGCTACTCCAACTATGGCTTTCATTGCGGTGGATAAACAAAGGACATACGTTGTATAACCTTTGAAAAATGGTATAGCCAACTCTAGACATATAGCTGCATCATTCAAGCAATCGGCTATTAAACGCCAAATTTTACTATCAGCATCTAATGATGTTCTTCAATAAGAAATAGTAGAAAATATTTTATATTATTTTTAATTTGAAAACGAATCAACTTTTGTCATAATCAAGGAATTTATTAGCTTTGAACGAATTTTGAATAGCAAAAATTAATAGTTTTATAATTTAAGGATATCTATCATAAAATAGTAAATGGAAGCTTCTTACATACTTCTAAACTAAAAATTACATAATATATAATATAACTAGAATAAATATGTAATATTTTGCAATTACACAATACTTAGAAAAGCTCATTCATATATTAAAAAAAAAAACACTATAATCACCCTTTCCACCAAGCAAATGCAATTCTTCCAATATGACCGGTTCCATCTTTTAATACCCAAGTAATAGTAGCAGCTAAAGGTGTAGCTTCGGTGTCTCCAACACCAACTCCTTTCATAACTGATTGCGTAGCTAAAATTCCTATAAAAAAATATAAATACGAATAAATTATAAACGCGATCGTTATTCAATACAAAACTAAAATCTGATTCAAACCTGTTATTGTACTACAAAAAGCTTGAGCTGTATCCCAAATCTGGTAACCAGCATAATCGTCACTTACGCTAAAAGGATAGCCTTGTGGTAGAAATATTTCACTGAATATATTCTTAAAACCATATAGAACACTTTTGGCAAGTGAATTATCTAATGAAACAACATTTACTTTTTTCTGATCTAAAAATAGAAATGATGTGATCGTTCACTTAAATTTAAAAATAATAGGAACATATGCAAATAATGTTTTTTTGACATTTTAAACGTGACAGAGAATTATGTTTATTTTGTATAAAATTGTAACACGAAAAATATAGATTTTTTACAACATTTTTTTAATATAAAATAAATCGTTTCGTCGATATTAGATAAAAATAAATGTAATTAAACACTCATGAATTAGATGAAAATTTATAATATATGTGTTATATTATAAATATTTTTTCAGTTATTATATAAACATTACCTGCGGGTTTAACGTAATAGTTTTTTTTGCCATAAACTCCATAACTTTCAGTTAAAATTATCGAATTATCATTAGAGAGCATTATTATTCTTAATTATAAATAATTACGAGCTCATGCAAACGTGTACTTTAATTTTAGTGTAAACATTTCAGCATATTTGGATCCAACAGAACGCATGCTGATAATAACACGTCAACTTGAAGTTTGATGTCAGTGTTGCCATTATGAAAAATAATGAAGTTTTATATATTAAATAATTAAGGATTTATTTTTTATAATAATATATAATTATGATATTAATTTAATATAATTTCTGGTTTTAACGGAATATTTATGTTTGATTTAAAAATATATTAAATAAAAAAATAACCACACAGACAAACAGATAAGTGTTTAAAAGTATATAAAAATCTTTTAATAAGAATTATGTCTAAAAATCAACTTTTGATGTTTAATTCTTTAAACTCTCAATTTATGATTGTTAATTAAAAATATTTATTGAACGTAAATTTGCTGAATATCAAAATTTTATAACATATTTAAAATTTATGTATATTTTTATGTATAAATATTATTTTTACTCTATCAGATATATCAATATAACTTATAAATAAAATAAAACACTAAAAATATAATTTGATTTTCTCTAATTTCTAGATTATTTCAAATTATGATTAGTTTTACAGTTAACGTTCATTTGATGGTTGAAATATTAGATTTTTTTAAATAGAAACTTCATATAACAAATATTTTGGAAAAATGAGCTGAGATTTATACACTTATAAATTTATAATAATTAAAAAATATATAAATATAGACAAAAAATGAAAATAACAAATCTACACACAATCATTATTATTTTGTAATAATAATGATAATGATTTATAAGTTTAACTATTGCTAAGTCAATATCTAACTCTGATCTGCAATTCAGAGTTTGTGGATTCTGAATTTCTAAATTCAGGAATAGGAAAATATAAAAGTAACTCCAGGTTGGTGATGAAATATATAAATTATATATTATTATTATATGTAATATAACAAATAGCCATGAATGATGATTTTTTATTACCACGAATAAATACAATAATAAACACATGTAAGAATATTGATGTATTAGGGTTACTTAGTCTATTTTTAATTATTGCTTCATTAAATTATCTTTATAATGTATGTTTTTAAGTAACCATCTGCAAAAATTATGATTTGAACAAAACACTTGTAGACCAACTTATGTATAATAATTAGAAAACATATTTTCAAAATGTCTTTATTAAAAATTAAAATGAAGGAAATCTATACTCAAATAATAAATATAAGATTTTTGGCAATCAAGGAAATAAAAATATTTAATTAAAAAATTTATTTATACTGCAAAATGTTTTGAAAATTGTTGTTTTATTTATTTAAGAATATTATGTATTTTAAAATATTAACAAATACTTATTAATTTGACAAGTTATTAAATTGTTGTTCATAATGTTTATTGTCTAAAATTATTGATAATTTATATTAATATATTTTATTTTATATTTAAAATTTATTATAATTGTTGGGTTATACAATATTTTTTTAATAAATTATTTCTATATCAATCATATTTATTATATAATAGGTTTAAAAGTTCAACTAAAATGCTTTTGCTATATATATTTTGTATATCAAATTTTAACGTTAATCAATTCAGTATATTTTAAGAATAATAAAAAGATACAAAATACATTTAAAATATATTAGATGAAAGAAATCTAGTAAAAATGTTGATAACAACTGTTTTTCATCATATTCTAAAAATAAATTATAATATGCGAATTAATGATATGAAAGAGATAAAAGTGTTTGTTATATAAAAAAGTATAATTTTTATTATTTTTCATTTTATCATTATACATGCTCAAGAACAAGCGTGTTCTAAGTTTCTCTTATTTAATTTCTTTATCTTAAATATTTTAAATTAATATATAATTTGAAATTATTAATATATTATATAAAAAAAAATGTTAGATCTTATTGTAACTGTAAACGAAGGAAAATTAAAAGGAGATATTAGAACATCATCAACAGGATTTCAATATAACTATTATTTAAGTATTCCATATGCGAAGCCTCCCATAGGAGAATTGCGTTTTAAGGTACATATATATATATATTTATAAATTTTATAATATTTAAATTAATTTTTACATATGTAAAATTAACGATCTAATAATTTTGAAATTTTAAGAGAGAATTCTAAAAAGTTTGATTTCTACATTTTTTTTACAAAACAAGAAATATTTATTTAAAAAATATGTACGTTTTATTTTTCACTATATTATTTATCTATTTGGTGCAATTTTTCAATCTCTATAATTTCTATAATATATCATCCAAAATTATTGATAAATAATATGATGAATATTGTAATGTTGGATTTGAACTCTTTTCCTAAAATTGGACTCCTATAGTTTTTTAAATTATAAAATTTAGCTAAATAACAACCTTATTATATAGGCTATAGAAATGTATCGAATGAGTTGATCATTATTTTGGAAAATAATATAAATATTTAAGTTTAAATAACAATAAATTCTTAAACAAAAATTAATTATAATTTAATTAATATTTCAATTGTATTGAATGCAAACACAAACTTAATCTATAGTTACTTAATAGATAATAATAAAAAAAACACACACACACAAGTCAAAGGGTAATATTATATCTAAATTGTAATATCAATTTAATTTATACAAGTGATTAGTAAAAATCATTAAAATTCAAGGAAAAATAACAAATTAGCAAAAAATAAAATGAGATATAAAATTAGTCAAAAACTAAGAAATTTAAATATAAAATTATTTATATAAATAATAAAATGGTTAAATGCCAATTAATTATACATTTTATTGCTTCAGGATCCTCAACCTTCAGAAAAATGGAATGGAATTCGAGATGCAACATTTCAACGCAATTGCAATAGTCATTTTGATATAACCAAAAAGAAACTATTGGGAAGCGAAAACAGTCTTTTTTTAAACGTTTATGCACCGAGCTCAGCAAAATATGGTGCAAAACTTGCAGTCATGTTCATGATACACGGAGGCGGTTTTTATGTTGGATCTGGAGATTACACTGAATATCGGCCAGATTTTTTGGTTGAACAAAATGTTGTGTTTGTATCGATAAATTATCGATTAGGTCCATTAGGATTTCTTTGTTTACATAATTCTGAAGTACCTGGAAATGCTGGTCTAAAAGATCAAGTACTAGCTTTGAAATGGGTTCAGAAAAATATTAATGTGTTTGGTGGAGATCCAGACAATGTCACAATAGTGGGAGAGAGTGCCGGTTCAGCTTGTGTTCATTATCATATAATGTCTCCAATGTCGAAAGGGTTGATTCGCAGAGGTATAATGCAATCTGGTACGTGTATAAGTAAATGGGCCATTCAAGAAGATCCATTGAAGAACGCCTTCGATTTAGGAGAAAAATTAGGTTTGAAGACTACAAATAAGGATTTGCTTTTGCAATTTTTAAGGAGTGTTCCAGTTGAGGATTTAATTGAGGTTACTAAAATTGATTATATATACAATGTGGAAATTTTATTTTGTGGCACTATTGAAAAATCATATTCAAACGTGGAAGCTTTTCTTTTAAAATCAACTTTGGATACTTTGAGCAATAAAAATTATAATATGGTACCGAGTATTCATGGTTTTAATTCGCATGAAAGTTTATTTTTGATGGATGGAGATATAATAAATAATGGTGTCAAAAATGGACGATTCTTAAACATGGACGAAATGAAAGTTTTAATCAAAAGACATTCTGGCATCGATCCGACCACTGAACAAGCTGAAAAATTATATTCATTTTATTTCAATGATGACATAGCACAAGGTTTTGTTGATTTAGTATCTGATCTTTTTTTCATAAGAGATGCTGTAAGAACAATGGATCTTATGTGTAACACTAACCAACCGGCATATTTGTACTACTTTAATTATGAAGGAATACTTAACGCAATTAAACCATCATCTTTCGGTTTGAAAAAAGGAGCTTGTCATGATGATGAAGAATGTTATTTATATATTACCGATGATGAATATGAGAAGAAAATAAATCCTTCACCTACTGATTCATATATTAGAAAGTTGATGACTACAATGTGGACAAATTTTGCAAAGTTTGGGTAAAATTCAATCTTTTTCTTCTAAATTAATATATATTTCATTATTAAATTATCTATATTTTATTTTTCCAGAGAGCCTACTATAGAGATTAATGATATTATAAAAACTAAATGGACTCCTTCTAATTCTTTTACACCTAGAAGATGCTTACATATTACAAATAATAATGATTCCATTACAGAGATGACTCAATTACCGTTTCTTGAGAGAGTTGAATTTTGGAAAGAATTGAATTTATTCCAATAATTATATTCTACAAAATAACTATATAATATTCAACGTTTAATAATGCTACTTAACAATAATAATAATATTGAGATATAATAATATTAAAAGTAAATATGTATTAAAATTTTAAAAACGATTTTTCATGCAATATTACACACACACACACACACACACACACACACACGCACGCACATATATATATATATATATATATATATTTATAGACAACAATGAAACATTTTGTATATTTTATTAGACAGGGATCTATTTTTTAATCTTTGTAATGTAATTTGATAAATAATTTACACAACCACAGTTATTACCACACAATAGAAATAAGATATGTGAAAATAAATAAAATAATTCAATAATGTGCAACAGTATCAGGTTAAGTTAAATTAAATTAAATGTACTGATATATCAATTTTTTAAACAAATATAATATTTTATTGCAGTACTAAAAAATAATTCAAAACTTAATACAATAAAAAAAAAATGTTATAATTGTATTTCCGCTAGTGATTTATTTATTTTTTGTTAATAATTACTTTATATGTAAAGATTTCAAAAGTTTATATTCTTCAGTAAATTTTATAAAAAATATAGTTTTTTATTCAACTCTCTATATTGCCCATCTAACAAAATCTTAATTATATTTAATAATTTGTGTATTTTGATGAATAGTATGTTTTTATTAAAAGAACAGCTGCTAAATCATAGAAAAAAAAATGGGTCACCAAAAGCCAAGAATAATCCAGAATATGAGAATTATAAATGTTAAAATTATCGTTAATAAACTGAAATTAATTAAAGAAATATTTTAAGATTTGTGAAATAAATTACAAAAAAAAATATTCATACAAAATTGATTTTAAATTTATATTAGAAATATAAACAAAAATGATTAAAAGATTAAAATTATGCAATCAGTTTTATTTTATCTTATATAATATTAAATAATACTTTTAGAAGCTTTAATTCGTAGAAAAATCTTAAAAATAACGAGAAAAATTAATTAATTTCAGTTATCAAAATAATGTTGTAAATAATGATATAGTTTAAAAAAATATTAATTTATATGGATTAATTATGTGTTTTAAAATGTTAATTGTATATTTCACTTATTTTATTAATGAATAAAGATTTTAAAATGAAATTTATGTATCTATTATTCATATTATAATGATTAACACGACTAAATTATGTACGTCTTTATAATTATTTACTTAATATATATATATATATATATATATATATATATATATATATATATATATATATATATATATATATATATATATATATATATATATATATTAAAATACATTGTTGTATATTAAAACGATATTAATTTATACGAGAATGTGATAAAAGTCTATCAAAACAATTTTATTTAGATATAAAAAGATTTATATTTAATTCTAAAATAAATAAAAAAAAATATTGTTTTTAATTTTAACTATAATTATTTCTGAAATTCATTTTAAATACAATTATATTACATAGTTTAAAAATGAATTAAAATAATATATAAATATTTGTAATTTGCATTTGTATTAAAATCTGTGATAGTTATATAATCAAGAAAATATGTTGATATGCAAAATAATGACATAACTTACATTTATTTCATTGTAAATTTATTTAATCACATATACAAATAAGGAAAATTGCGAAAGATAATTAAATTATTGTAAGGCTATTTCATAGATATAAAAACTATGAAAAGACTACAATTTATATTCTAACAGTATAAATAAATGGAACGATGTAAAGTTAATAAAATATAGTTATCAGTATTTGCGATTAATTTTTCACTTTATTTATTAATTGAATGATCAATTGGATATATATATATATATATATATATATATATATATATATATATATATATATATATAATTTAATGATCTTTTAATTATCTTGAAGTGTTACGAAATTTTCTATGAATAAAGTTATAAGAATTATTAAAGGTATATTTTAGAAAAAAAAATCAAACAATTTATTTGCTAGTATACCATTATATATTTTTGATTTGTGCAAAAATATAGTGATTCGTATTTATATTCTCATACAATGAAGATGCCTCATTATCATGATAAATAATAGTGTAAACATATGTGACGAGGCATATATTTATGTTCGATAAATATTTCAAGTTGAATGACTAAAAATTTATCAATTTTTCTTAATGTTTTTCAATATTTTCCGATTGGTTTATTTAATTAAAAAAATACGGATCAAAAAAAACCCTTTTAATAATTGATTGAGAATTAAAACGTGTCTCATTTTCATCTTTCTATTGCATTACATGTGGAAAAAATGAAATAATATAATGATGTTGAAGTAGGACTTGAACAATATAAATATTTAACAATGAGATAATGAAATTTGAAAATATTTGTATTTTTTTACGTCTTATAAAGTAAACACTATTCTAAAAAATAATAAAAATTTATATGTAGATCTCTTTTTTGAAGATACGACTCTTAGATAGTTTCTTCTTATTGATTTTTTTTTTGAAAACTTATTTCTCTAATTTATTTTTTTTATTGAAATTATAATATGAATATCATGTAATATAGTTTACATATAAAACAACCATACGTGACTGTTTTAAAATCTCTAATTTAATATAAAATATTAAAACAAACATAAAAATAAAATAAAAATATATATTCAACGGATAGGTATATTGTAATTTATTATGATATTTTATTTATGAATTTTTTTATATTAGAAATAAAAACTATTCAATGATTTTGTACTATTAAATTCAATGATATTCCTAATAATAATACAATGAAATTTTATACATGTTGATTATTTATTTATTCATATATATTATTTTAAAACATGATAAAAAAATAAATTTTATTATTCAAAAAATACACCATTGTTTAAGTTGTAAGACACAAGAAAGTTAAAGATGAGATATCTAACAATTACATCTTTCAAGTTAAAACCAATCTATGTAAAAAAAGAATATAAAGAATTTACATTGATTCGTTCAAAGTCTTAGTTGTAATCAAGTCAATTATATACAGAAATCCTTGTCGTAATTGTAATGTGTAATTTACTTCTGTTATTATTAACGCATTTGAATTTTGTATATATAGCAGATGTTTTTTTCATATATATTTACAAATTAAGACAAACACTATTATAAGTTTTGAAATCAACATTTGTCACAATTATTTTTAATGAGAAAAAAGTCTAACAAATAAAGTTATATATATATTGTTCAAATAATGTATATAAGATTAAAAGGAAAAACGGTTTATTTGTTTATCGATAAACATGGCAATGTTTCATTCGAAGAAAATGTAAAAACTATAATATATCCAATGAATTTTTTTACGTTGCGGTCAAAAACCACAAGAAAAAAACTAATAATGTAATTATATATTCACGAAAGATGCTGTGGAATAAGAGACGATGCATTCTGAATTATTTTAACGTCTGATAGAATTTGAAAAGAAAAAAAATTGTCATATAAAATCAACACTTGAACGTGAGACGTGTTTGAATAGAGTAAACAAAATGTATTTTCTTAAATGATAGAAAATTGAAGAAGCATTTTATTATATAAAGACCACCCAAAGAATCAATAGAATCTAAAAATAATTTCACATATAAACACAGCTAGTATGAGACAAGGAATTCTTTCGATTTTTAAATAAAACATCTTCAAAGTTGGCAAAACATCATTGTAATTTTCTATTATAATTATTATTAAAATTTACACAATTATTAAGTGAGTATTGTATATTCACATAATTTTATTGAAGTTAACCTTCATTTTTTTTTATATTTACAACATACCCATTTATATGTTTTTAATTTTTTTTTAATCCATTATATAAACTTACGGCGACAACAATTATTTATGAACGCATGTACTGTTTAAATATTAACGAAGAGTGGGGAAAGAAAAAAAAACGAGTCCCGCAACTTTATAGTCGTACCGTTTCGTTATTTTAAATAGGCACAAACGTTACTAGTTTATGGTGCATCGTCACGTTGTCTGGTCGTCGGCTGAAATCATTTACAGCTGCAGCAAATAACATTGAAAACGACGAAAAACAAAAACCTTGAACATATCAGGTTTCACACTAATACATCATTGTATTAACCGCAATTCATCTCAAATTAATACAGATCATCGTTACACTCCCGGTATATATAATTAATTAAACGAGAACCTTGGATTTCAGTCTTGCGCTATTTATTATAGCGTCAACTCTGGATGTAATTTGCTAATATAAATAATAGTTTCTGTAATAATATAGACATTATCTATTTTTATTCTAGTCGCTGTCAATTCGGATGACATCAGGATGCCAAATTTAGTGATAAATACTGAACAAGGTTCGTTGAAAGGTTGTGTTCTTACCACAGACAATGGATTTTCATTCAATGCATATATGGGTATACCTTATGCCAAACCGCCAGTAGGAGATCTAAGATTTCAGGTGATTTCATTTAAAATATACATATAAATTATTGATTAATTGCAATATCAACATAAAAACAAAAAAATAATACTATATAGTATGAATATATATATATATATATATATATATATATATATATATATATATATATATATATATATATATATATATATATATATATATATATATATATATATATATATATATATATATATATATATATATATATATATATATATATATATATATATATAGATATATAGAGTTGGATTTCTTTAAAAATATTTATAGCTTTAAAAACATAATATCCAGACAGTAATGCCAATTAATAAAAAATAGTAATTGATATCCTATAATTACAATTCATTTATTGTTACATTAAGTAGATACACTAATGATGAACTATATTTATGAATTTAATGGGATATTTTTTTTTTTTTTATGAAATGAATAGTGTTAATATACACATTTGTTTATCAGTTTAAATTTTAAAATTATTATTAGTTATTTTAAAATCAAACTTTATTCTATACATTATTTATATATTGAAAAAAAAATCGCACATAATAAACGTTGAGAATCTTTGTCATACTTCTGCAATTATATAATTGTGGTTATATTATTATTATAGTGCTAATTTAACAAGTTTATATGACTTGTCATCTAATTACTTTATAAACGCAATAGTAAATGTTATTATTTTATTATTATTATTATTAAAGGATCCCCAATATCCTGACAAATGGGAAGGTATACTCGATGCCACAAAAGAGGGTAACGATAATCCACAAATCGATAAAATATTCAATAAAGGATACAAAGGAAACGAGGATAGTCTATATTTAAACGTATATGTGCCTTCATCTGCGCAAAATGATTCGAAATTAGCCGTTATGGTATGGATTCACGGCGGTGCTTTTGCAATGGGTTCTGGTAGCCGAGAGATATATGGACCTGATTATATAATTCAGTCTAATGTCATCGTTGTCTCTATCAATTATAGATTGGGACCATTTGGATTTTTATGTATGAACACAGCGGAAGTTCCCGGAAATGCAGGATTAAAAGATCAAGTGTTCGCATTGAGATGGGTTAAAAAGAATATTGAAGCTTTCGGTGGAGATGTTGATAACATTACTATATTTGGAGAAAGTGCAGGCGGCGGTTCCGTTCATTTGCTCATGCTGTCGCCAATGTGCAAGGGATTATTTAATCGAGCTATTGTCCAGTCTGGTGCAGCGACTTGTGCTTGGGCCAATCAAATAAATCCTGAAGAAAATGTGCTCGAATTGGCGCACTCATTAGGAATGGAATCTACGGATAAAGAAGCCGCATTGAAATTTTTAAGACAGGTTCCACCAGAAGATATGATTACAATGACGACTAAAGAATTCGAACCGTCGAAAATTTATGCATTTTTACCTATAGTAGAGCAGAAATTTGAAGGCGTTGAATCATTTATGACTGTTGAGCCTCGAAAATTGATTGAAAACGGTGATTACAATATAGTGCCTATGATAAACGGTGTTACATCACAAGAAGGAGTGTTATTTTTCTTGAGAAATGTCACAAGAAACAAAAATCTTAATACAGCTAAGAACTTCAGCGATTTAGATATAGATATAAAGGCTTTACTGCGCAGATTTATGAACAACTATGATGATGAAACAATAACGACGATTGCAAAAAAACTAGAAAACTTTTATATGAATGGTCAAGAAAGCGTTGTGGAAGCAGCGATTAATTTATTAGGAGATATGACTTTCATAAAGGATGTAAACAGCTGTTTAGAAATGCATTGTAAACACAATAATCATATTTATACATATGTATTCAGTTACAATGGTAATTTGAACTTATTTAAGTTGCTATGTGATTACTCTTATAAAGGAGCATCTCACGGTGATGATATCAGTTTTTTGTTTAAACCTTCTTTCACATCTGAATTACCACCAGGAATTGAAATGCCAAAAATAAGCGAATCAGACATTCTAATGATTAAAAAAATGGTTACTTTGTGGACCAACTTTGCGAAATATGGGTAACAAACGTTTTTATTTTATTCATATTTTATATTGGTTTTTTATAATATGATTGATTTTTATAATTAATTTCAGAAATCCGACTCCGGAAACATCAGATATCATAGATACAATTTGGAAACCGATCAGCGAAAATGAATTCAATTTTATGGAATTAAATGTTAAATTGAAAATGACTCCAAATCCTTTCGCCGAAAGAATAAATTTCTGGTTGAACATTTACAAACAGTAAAGTATTCGAATGAATTGATATTTTTGTCGATCTTTATCTTTTATAATTCATATATAAATACTAAAGAATAGTATTTTTTTTATATTTCAAAGTTATAAAACTATCATTAAAAAAATCATGTATGATTCATATCTTTATATATTCAATAAATATTATCTTTGCTTATCTTGTGTTTAAAATGTAATTACACATATATAATTTAAACAGTTGTCAGTTACAAATAAATTATATATTTTAAAATAATATATAAAATCTTAAATCACATTATTATAATTAATAATATTAATTTATACAGAAAACCTAAATAGTTTAATTAATTATATTTCTTTTTGATGTATAAAAAGTTTTTAGATTGAGTTGTAATCTTTATAAAAAAATATATGAACAAAAATTTATTGTTGATTAATTATATATGTATATATATATAAATATTTTTATTAATATTATATATGCAATACGTTAGTTGCAAAAATAAAAATGAATGATAACTTTTTGTATAGTTAAAATATGAATTTTGATAAAAAAAAGTGATCAAAAAATTGTAGAACATTTTTTTAAATTGGATAATTAATAATATTTATTATCAAAATATATTTTAATGCGAGTGGTATATTCTAGTGAGATGGTGACTGATTCGTTTAAAAAAGTAAAATATCAAATATTATTTATGATTGAAGATATTTTTTTAAGCCATTCAAATTGAAATATTTTACATTATAATGAGTATACGAGTTCATCGAATTAAAAATAAATCATTTAATATAGACAACACAACTTAGAGTTAGATTAATATAATAATTAATAATAAAAAAATAAAATATTACTATGGTAAATAATCCACCTTGTATTGTAGCATACTATGAATAATTATTTATTGGAGATAATAATTTTATTACAGTTATAATATAATAAATATAATATATATAATTTCATAATAAAACAAATTTTTATTTGAAAATATTTACAATAAATTTCATAACAAAAAGTCCAATAACTTTTTTCAAACATTAATATAAACAAAGATATAAAAGTAATTAAGATAATATAACACATTGATCAAACGGTGTTTATTGGAAATAGACGTTATTACACAACTTAATTTTTATAAAGAAACGTAATAATAATTTAATACTTGTTACATTTATAGCCGTTATTATTTTCAATTTTAGATTTATGTACAAAACTAAAGTAAGAATGTCAGATTTGATTGTTAATATCGATCAAGGAGCGCTGAAAGGATGCACGTTAACAACGACAAATGGTTTTGTTTATAATGGTTATATGGGTATACCATATGCTAAACCACCAGTTGGAGACCTTAGATTTAGAGTAAATTGATCGAATTATAGTTTTATATTTAAAACATTACTAATCTATTTTAAGCATTTTTTTTTATCATAACATTTAGGATCCTCAGTATCCAGAAAAATGGAACGGTATATTAGACGCCACAACAGAGGGTAATAAAAATCCACAAGTAGATATGATTTCGCCGACAGGATTCAGCGGGAATGAAGACAGTCTTAATTTAAATGTATATGTTCCCGTGATGGCTTCGACTGATGAAAAATTACCAGTGATGGTATGGATACATGGAGGCGCTTTTTATATGGGTTCTAATAATAGAGAAATGCACGCGCCCGATTATCTAATTCAAGCCAATGTAATTATTGTTACTATAAACTATAGATTAGGTCCATTCGGGTTCTTATGCATGAATACTCCGGAAGTTCCAGGAAACGCCGGTTTGAAAGATCAGGTATTTGCTTTGCGCTGGGTGCGTAAGAATATTGAAGCATTCGGCGGTGATCCGGAAAATGTTACAATATTCGGAGTAAGCGCTGGTGGTGTATCCACACATTTTCAAGTTCTATCACCAATGTCGAAAGATTTATATAAGAGAGCGATTATTCAATCTGGTTCAGCAACTTGTTATTGGGCCAACGCAAAAGATCCAGAACGAAAAGTCATTGATCTGGCGCGATCATTAGGGTTTGAGTCTACTGATAAAGATGCTATTTTGCAGTTTTTAAGAAAAATCGAATACGGAGATTTGGTGAAAGCAACGTCGAAACAATTTTCAATTATGGATACATATCATTTTCTACCTGTTGTTGAGCAAACGTTTGCTGGAGTGGAATCTTTCATGACTATTACACCGCAACAAGCAATGGAAAGTGGAAATTATAATCAAGTACCGTTGATGAACGGTTTAAATTCTCAAGAAGGAGTACTGTTTACGGTGAAATTTTTTGCATTGGAAGCAGACTGTTTTAATAATATGAGATCCTTGAAAGATACTGAGCTTGATCTTAAATTATTACTAAAGAATCGTTTTAATTACACTGACGAAAATGTTGCTTCTTGCATGGCAAAAAAGATTGAAAATTTCTATTTCAATCAAGAGGAGTCGTTTTTAGAAAAATATTTGGATATACTAGGAGATTTGTCATTTAACATTGACGTATATAAAAGTATAAAATTTCATAGCAAATTAAATCCAGTTTATGCATATTATTTTAATTATAATGGTTCTATGAATTTTATAAAAAATGTTAGTGTTTATCCGTACAAAGGAGCAGCTCACGGAGATGATATGAGTTATTTATTTAAAGCTAATATTGCTGATATATTTATGAGTATAAAATCAACAGAAGCATCCGAAATGGATAAATTAATGATAAGAAGATTTGTAACTTTATGGACTAACTTTGCAAAATATGGGTATGTAAAATATTCATAAATTTATATACAAATGTTGAATATTAAATACGAATAGTTATTTTATATTTTAGAAATCCAACGCCTGAAATTGACGATATTATAGATACTATTTGGGAACCGTTCACAGAAAGAAATAATTGCTTTTTAGAATTAGATTCAAAAGTGCAAATGATTGAAAATCCATTCGCCAATAGAATCAGTTTTTGGGAGAAACTTTTTAAACAATAATATTTTTATGTTTATAAATAATTTATGTAAAAAAAAAATTTTTACATAAATGTTTCTATATTGTTATTTTCTGTTTGAAAAATATTATAATACATATGAATTTTGTATCATTATAAAATAAATCTTTTTATATTTTTTATTATATTAATAGTTTTATATTGTTCGATTTTCTTTTTTTCAATAATTTATATTTTGAATCAGTTTATAGGTGATTTGGAATAATGAATATTAAGTATGGAGTTTTATCAATCTGAAGGTCAAAGAAAAATTTTATATATATATATATATATATATATATATATATATATATATATATATATATATATATATATATATATACACTATGTCTATGAAATTTTATATTATAAAAATATTGAAATGGTGTAGAAAATAATCTTTTCATTGCTTTCAAGAATATGTATTTGAATATATACAAAAATTATTTTATTAAAATATTTATTTTCAACTACTAAAAATCTTAATCATTTTGTTTTTAAAGTATATTGGTTATTTTAGAATAAATAAATAATTGTTAAGTATATATTCTATTTTGAATATATTCGATTTACAATAATTTTTATTTGTAATACTTCTTTAATTATTATTTAGATATATGCAGATAAATAATGTGAATAAATTCTTATAGAATATATTAAGAATGTATATATTTAAATAACATATATTATATTACTATTATTTTTTATGAGGCTTACCTTTGTTGACAATAAATTTAAATAAATAATATAATAGTAAAAATGTATAAAAATTTCTGGAACGTGTTTTTCCTTAATTGATTTTTTTTCCGTTGAAATTAAAAAGAACATGTAAAACAATATTACGATATAGATCTATATAAAAGTTTTTTTTTAATATTCTTTCCTGTTATTTTTGTATAGCAGTAGTATATGCAATTTACCTGTTATCGTTAACTAAAGAATATTACACTATTGAGGTCAATAAGAATTTACTAGTTTTAGATAATTTTTATAGCACAAAACTTTTCTAAAGTACTCGGTCATTAAAAACTACTGAAATTTAATTCATTATATAAATTTGTTATTAATTTTTATAAGACATAAAGTTTTACAAAATGAATTCAAATCAAAATTGGACATTGCCTACTCAACATTAATTAAATATATATATATATTTTTTTATTATCGATACACGTTAAGAATTATATAATTTGATAGAATTATAAAAGATTTAAATTTATTTATAATCAAATATAAGAAAAAACATTAGAGATTTGTTATAAAATATCGAGGTATAACAGTTATTTTCTTATTAGATAGATCCCATAACTTTTTAGGCGGAGCGATTGAATTGTTTGAAAAATGTTGTTAATAATTTAGTAGTTTAACTGTTTGCATATCGTATAGTCGTTTTCATATACAGATATTATTAACTTGGTAATTTAATTTAAAATAATATATACAAAACATATATTATTATTTTTATCATAATAATATATAATTAAAGCAGTTTTAAATTATATTAATTTTAATTTCAATAGATATTTATATAATATCATATAGAAATAAAGATGTCAAACTTGATTATAAACATAGATCAAGGAACACTAAAAGGTTGTAATTTAACTGCTCCAAATGGTTTTCTTTATAATGGTTATATGGGTATACCATATGCTAAGCCACCAGTTGGAGAACTCAGATTCAGGGTAAACATTATATATATTTACTAAATATCAAACATTAATTAATAAACATAATTTATATTTTATTCTTGTACCATAGGATCCACAATATCCGGAAAAATGGGACGGTATATTAAATGCAATAACTGAAGGTAGTGAAAATCCTCAGAAGGATGTGTTTTTTAATAAAGGTATCGTAGGAAATGAAGACAGTCTTTATTTGAATGTATTTGTTCCCGCATCTGCTTCTAATGATGCTAAATTGCCTGTTATGGTGTGGATACATGGAGGTGCTTTTTATATGGGATCTGGTCGAAGGGACATGTATGGACCGGATTATATAATTCAATCCAATGTTATAATTGTCACTATCAATTATAGGCTGGGTGTATTTGGTTTTCTGTGTATGAATACTCCGGAAGTTCCGGGTAATGCCGGTTTAAAAGATCAGGTGTTTGCATTGCGTTGGGTGCGTAAAAATATTGAAGCGTTTGGCGGTAATCCGGAAAATGTCACAGTATTCGGAGAAAGCGCTGGTGGTGCATCTGTTCATTATTTAATTTTATCACCAATGTGCAAAGGTTTATTTAAGAGAGCGATTATGCAATCTGGTTCAGCAACCTGTTACTGGGCTAATACAAAAAATCCAGAACAAAAAGTTATTGACTTAGTAAAATCTCTAGGCTTGGAGTCAACGGATAAAGATGTTATCTTAAAATTTTTAAGACAGGTTCACTATGAAGAATTGATAAAGGCGACATTCAAAGAATTTTCTATTACTGATACTTTTTGTCATTTACCTGTCGTCGAACAAATGTTTCCAGGCGTTGAATCTTTTCTGAATATTGCGCCGTTAGAAATTATGAAGAGCGGAAAATTTAATAAAGTTCCAATAATAAATGGTTTAACGTCTCATGAAGGTTTACTTTTCATGATAAAAAATATTGGAATAAAAAGTGTGGATTTAAAAACGTCAAAGTTTTTTGAAGACATCGGGCTCGATATTCAACGAATATTGATGCGCGAATTCGAGAATATTGATGAAAATAAATCTTCATCAATGATTAAAAAGATTGAAGACTTTTATAATTCCAATACGGAATCTTTATCAGATGGATATGTGGATTTTATGAGCGACTTTTCATTTGTTAAAGATATATATTTGAGTATAAAGCTTCACAGCAAATGGAATTCAGTATATTCATATTGCTTTCAATACAATGGTTCTCTGAATTTGTTTAGAGTTCTCGCTGATATTTCATATAAAGGAGCATGTCACGGCGATGAAATGGGATATTTATTCAAAACAGGGTTACAAGAATTACCTGATGGCAAAAAAATACCGGAAATAAATGAAACAGACAAGTTGGTTATGGAAAGATTAATTGCGTTGTGGACAAACTTTGCCAAATATGGGTAGCGATAATTTTCAATAATTTTTATTATTGAATATATGAAAATAGTAATAAATGCATATTTCACATTTCAGAAATCCCACTCCTCAAACGACGAATATCATAGACACCATTTGGGAACCATTCACAGAAGAAAAAGATTGTTTCTTGGAACTGGATAGTAAATCGAAAATGGTTCCAAATCCATTTGCCAAAAGAATACATTTTTGGAATAATCTTTTAAAACAGTAATTTTGTTTAAAATGAATCTAAATTCCAATTGAAATCTTATAACAATAAAATATATAAATAAATACACAATAAAATTTACATAATTATTATTTTTTTATTTGGATAGATATGTATTTTTTACAACTTCGTTTAATGGTTCATAAAATTTGATAATTATATAAAATTATTTTTAATACACATTTTTAACTTCAATTATAACAAAATATATATTGAATCGATTAATTTATGACATAAACAAACCAATGATAAAATTTATTCCAGAATCAAAAACATTTTCTGAAGTTCAAGAACACTGATCCATATAAAAAATAAAATATTAAATACTGTTATTTTATTTTATCAACGTTGGTAATTAAAACAGCCAAATTTTTTAAGATAATACATGTTATCTGAGTTTACATAGCGTTTTATTTTCATAATTTCACAATATGTTATATTAAATGTTACTAAGTATTAAATAATATAAATAGAAAAAATGCAACTCATTTATCAATAATGTAAGTTTTTCATTTTTACTAACAACTTTTATTTAATTTAAAAGATAAAATCTACCATTGATAACGACATATATATATATATATATATATATATATATATATATATATATATATATATATATATATATATGTATTGTGAAAAAGAAAAGATTAAAAATTTCTTGGATCAAAATTATTCTTCTATAATTTTTTATCATTATAAACTAAAATAAAATTAATAATTTCACATAAAATTATACTATATTATTATATATGTGTATATAGTATTTCAATATAAATAAAAATTATTAATGAATATTTCCACTAACAATAAGTATTAATGTCAAAAATTTTATTATAGTAAAATATATTTTACTATATTTTTATCCAATTTATCGACTATATAAAAATAAATCGAAAAATTTTGTGCATATCTTTTTTATATTTAATATAAATATAAAAAAAACAGTACGAGTATTTTTTTATTAATATGTCGCATATATTTGTTAAAAGATAAAATATATCTGGAAAATAATGTAGTGATTTACCAATTATTCTAGAGTTTGGTCGTTTCTGAAAAAAATATTATTCACTTAAATACAAAACATTAAACTTGTAATTTAATTTCATATTTATTTTATATGCGTATAAAATAATATTCAAATATTATTATTATATTTATTTTATAAAATTGTATTTTAATAAATAACAATCAGTGCTTTTTCATTCTGTTTTTAATATATATATGTTCCAATCTATATTGCAGTTTTTAAAATGAAATTTTTTTAGAGATTGATCTTTATTTAAAATTGAATTCAAAATAATTAAAAATATATTTTAGTTTTAGATTAAAGAAGAAAATGCCTGATTTAATAATAAATATTGACCAAGGAACTCTAAAAGGTTGCACTTTAACTACCCAAAATGGATTCTCTTTCAATGGCTACATGGGTATTCCTTATGCTAAACCACCAGTAGGAGATTTAAGATTTAGAGTAAATTTATGTTAGTTTACTTTTTCAGAATGTATACATATTTTTAAATAATTTGAAATAATTTTAAAATTTAGGATCCCCAATATCCAGAGAAATGGAATGGTGTTTTAGATGCTACATCTGAGGGCAGTGATAATTCCCAAATGGATTTGATGTTAAGTAAAGATTTCAAAGGAAGCGAGGACAGTCTTTATTTAAATGTATATGTTCCAACATTAGCTTCGAATGATGCTAAATTACCAGTAATGGTATGGATACACGGAGGTGCATTTTATATGGGATCTGGCAATAGAGATATGTATGGACCAGATTATTTGATCCAAGCCAACATAATTGTTGTCACCATAAATTATAGATTGGGACCATTAGGGTTCTTATGCATGAATACTCCAGAAATTCCTGGTAATGCTGGTTTGAAAGATCAAGTGTTTGCATTGCGTTGGGTACGTAAAAATATTGAGGCATTTGGTGGCGATCCGGAAAATGTTACAATATTCGGAGAAAGTGCTGGAGGTGCTTCTGTTCATTATCAGATTTTATCACCAATGTCCAAAGGTTTATTTAAGAGAGCGATTATGCAATCTGGTTCAGCAACTTGTTACTGGGCTAATACAAAAGATCCAGAAAAAAATCTTATAGATTTAGCACAGTTTCTGGGTTTAGAGTCCAAAGACAATGATGCCATTTTGAAATTTTTAAGAAATGTTGATCATAAAGATTTAGTAAAAGCAACGTTCAAGGAATTTTCAGCAATGAGTACTTATCCTTTCCTACCAGTTGTGGAACAAACGTTTCCAGGTGTGGAATCTTTTATTACTATTACACCACAACAAGCAATGGAAAGTGGAAATTATAATCAAGTACCGTTAATGAACGGTTTAACATCTGAGGAAGGTGCACTATTTTTAGTGAAAAATCTAACAGAAAACAAACTCGATTTGGATAAAATAAAATGTCTGAAGGACGCTGGACTTGATCTCAGGGTATTATTAAAGCATCGTTTTAAGAATGTTGATGAAAAAACTGTTTTAGCGATAATAAAGAAAATTGAAGATTTTTATTGTCCAAACGAAGAAGCAGTCTTAAAAGGATATGTGGATTTATTAACCGATTTGGCATTTTCTAGAGAAATATATTTTAGTATTGAATGTCATAGTAAAGTTAATCCTGTATATGCTTATTATTTTAATTACAATTGTCCTTTTAATTTATTTAAAATACTCAGCGATTACCCATATAAAGGAGCGTGTCATGCAGATGAGCTGACTTATTTATTTAAAGCAAACTTCAAAAATTTGCCGAAAGACTTTAAAACACCCGAAGTGACCGACGTAGACAAATTGGTACTGAAAAGATTTATTGTCCTATGGAGTAATTTTGCTAAATATGGGTAAAAAAAAAAATTAGAAATATTGTTATAATAAAAGACAAATTTAATTCAATGTTTTTATATGTTTTAGAAATCCCACACCAGTAACGTCAGACGTTATAGATACAATTTGGGAACCATTTACGAAAGAAAACGACTCATTTCTAGAGTTAAATGCTACTACAAAAATGATTCCCAATCCGTTTGCTGAGAGAATAAACTTTTGGAGAAATCTGTTCAAACAATAATAATCAAGTATAAACATTAATATTGTCCAAAAATGGGAAGTTCATATTTTTAATGACTCCTATCTTTAAATTTATATATATATATATATATATATATATATATATATATATATATATATATATATATATATATATATATATATATATATATATATATATATATATATATATATATATATATATATATATATATATATATATATATATATATATATATATATATATATATATATATATGATATTTTTAATAAAACAGATGTTTTAATTAAATGAGATAATATGAATTCATAAAAGTAAACAAATATGACCTTAGTTTTAATTTAAAATGTTATTTTAACAACAAAAAAATATTGTATAACTGATAATTTCACAAAATATTCAATGATTTTTATGCAATATTCTTAATTAATAAATTATAGAAATAAAATTCTTTCTAAAAATGATTCATATTATCCATTATATAACTTGCTATTATTACTAAGAATGTAGATGGTTCAATATATTTTTTTTAATTAATTTCATTAAATTTGCAGATCATTTTCAATGCAAATGATTTAAATAATATATTATATTGAATTATTTAGTGTTTTAAAATATACTTGTTTTTTTTTAATCTCACTTCTGTAGTTTTTTTTTTGAAGACCTATATTATTTTTATTTTTTGTGTCCTTTGACCTTTGATCATCTTGTTATAGAGCACATCAACAAGTTTTATTAGGTGTTCGTATAAAATTACTAATACTGATAGATAATATTATTGAATTGATATTTTTTTTATTATTATAATTATTAAAAATATTTTGGTAAAAAATAAAATTATCTGCAATAATGGTTATTATGTAAGTTCTACTAATATTTATTTTTATGTATAATTATATGAAAATATATGAACATTTTTTAAAATCGTAAATTTTTATATTATATCTATTTATACTTGATTTTGGTTTATCTTTTTAAGATATCACTCCTCTCTATTAATATACAACGATATATTAAAGAAAAAAATATATCATATTAAAAAAAATATTTATATGAAAACTTTAAATAATTAAAAATATCAAAATTACTATAAAAATTTATATGATTTTAATCATTTAAATTTAATATTTAACATGAAATATTAACAAGTAATGAGTTCAGTAACTTTTTTGTGAGGCCAAATATTGGTTATTTTAAATTGGGCAATGAGTTATATTACCATTATTAGTTTTATTAGTTGTTAAGCCACTTCAGAATCACAAGGTTGTCGGTCACATATTTTTTGTTTTTGGTAAAGATTACATACAATAAATAGTTTATATGTGAAATAGAATATTTATATATTTTATTAAAAAAAATATTTTGTATAATAGGTATAAAAAGATTATAAAAATGCCAGATTTGGTTATCAATATAGAACAAGGGACGTTGAAAGGTTGCAATTTAACAAATGATAATGGATTTTCATTTAATGGATACATGGGTATACCATATGCTAAACCACCAGTTGGAGATCTACGATTTCAGGTATAATTTTAATTAAAAATAAAATTTCATCGCGAGTAATATAACTATGATTATTATTTAGGATCCCCAATATCCCGATAAATGGGATGGCATACTTGAAGCAACAACCGAAGGCAATAATAATCCGCAATACGATTTGATTTTCTTTAAAGGAAGCAGTGGAAATGAAGACAGTCTTTTTTTGAACATTTATGTACCGGCATCGGCTTCTAGTGATGCTAAATTACCGGTTATGTTTTTTATACACGGAGGTGCTTTCTATATGGGATCTGGTAGTAGAGAATTTTATGGACCAGATTATTTAGTTGAAGCTAATGTAATTGTTGTTACGATTAATTATCGTCTGGGTCCATTCGGATTTTTGTGTTTGAATACTCCAGAAATTCCTGGTAATGCTGGTTTGAAAGATCAAACTTTTGCGTTAAGATGGGTTCAGAAAAATATCGAAGCGTTTGGCGGTGATGCTGATAATGTTACAATTTTCGGCGAGAGTGCCGGTAGTGCTTCTGTCCATTATCATGTATTATCACCAATCTCGAAGGGGTTATTTAAAAGAGCTATTATTCAATCTGGTACTGCGCTTTGTCATTGGGCAAGACAAACTACTCCTGAAGAGAACGCGTTTAAATTGGCACAATCATTGGGCTTAGAATCTTCTGATAAAGAAGCAATTGTGAAATTTTTAAGACAAATTTCTTCAGATGATTTGGTTAAAGCTACAGCTAAAGAATTTTCACCGATAGATCCCTATCCATTTTTACCCGTAGTTGAACAAGAGTTTTCAGGTGTTGAGTCTTTTTTAACTATTTCACCAGAACAAGTTCTCGATGATTGCAGTTATAATAGAGTACCTTTGATATGTGGTTTCACATCGCAAGAAGGCGCTATGTTTTTGACGAAACTCTATTTGAAAGACAAATATTACAAAAATGTCAAATCGTTAAAAGATGTTAATCTTGATCTGAAACTTATCATGAAGAAACGATTGCAAAATCTAAATGAAGAAGATGTAGAATCTATTTCAAAAACGATAGAAGAATTATACTGGTCTGGAGATGATTTCATTAAAGGATATATTGATTTCTTGAGCGATATTGCCTTCACGCGATACATAGATACAATCATAAAAACTCACAGTAAACATGATACAGTTTATGCATTCAATTTTGATTATAACGGTTCTGTGAATGTCTTCAAGCCGATTATCGACTATCCTTACGAAGGTGCAGCCCATGCAGATGAATTGGGTTATTTATTCAAAGCATCACAAATTCTTTCAGAAAACGGTGAATTACCAAAACCGAACGAAACTGATGTTGTGGTGATAAAAAATTTAGTCGAATTATGGACCAACTTTGCCAAATATGGGTATAATCGATTATTTATGAATCTTTTTTTATATTACTTTAATAAATTTATTATTTGTGTATATTTCAGTAATCCGACACCTGAATCATCAAGCGTAATCTGGAAACCATTTTCTGAGGAAAACGATAATTTTATGGAATTGAGCAGTGAAATTAAGATGATCTCCCGTCCATTCGCTGATAGATTGGATCTTTGGTCTACTATTTCAAAACAGTAATAATGTATTTAAAAAAAAAAATTTTCAGATTTCAATATGTTAAATATTATTATACATATTTTTAACAATATGTTGTTTTTTTTGCAATTTTAATAAATATGTTTTTCAAATATAGATCAGTCTATATAATATTTTTTTTAAATATAAGTAACATAATGTATCGCTGATGAGATGATAACAGTAATTGATGACATTAATAACAATATAAATCAAGTACTCAAATGAGGTGGAATTGATAACAATATTTCATAATAAATGTGTTATTATTTACAAGCCTGATATATATATTAGAAAATACTCTTCGCTTAATATGGAAATCAAAAACATCATAGTTTTTGATAATAAGCCTTAAGTTAAAAATTGTACGTTTAAAATTACATAATTACATATTATATTTACTCTATTATGATATTCTAGTTTAACCTTGAGCGATTTATGTTGATGTATTTTTTTTATTATAGACATCTATTGATAATTTATTTTATTATATTCGGTTCGTTTACTGGGTTAATTTTGTTGAAGATTAGTTATAAAATTTTCTCGACAGATGTCTGCGCGGAAAATCGTGAAAAGTCTGAAAAATTCACCTATATGATATCCGTTCAAGTTCCTGGAGCATATTTCCCCCGTTAGTCTCTAAGGGAGTTTCGTAAGGGAAACAACCCTGTTTCGAATTTCGCATCATTAAAACCTACCCCAACGTCCAACAAACACACAGATACACAAAAAATACTGAAAACGCACAATAATTTAAAAAAAAACAATTAAAAATATATTCTCACAAAATACACTAATTAAACTATATCAACATAAAATATATGAAATCGTGTAAAAAACATATATATATCAAAACTCATTAAAATAAAATTAAGTCGCAGTCTCTTTGTGATTAGTATAAACATAAAAATAATAATTATTTCTTTATATTGGTTTGAAAATAAATGATATTTGCCCAATCGACCATTATCAGAATGATCGGTAAGTTTTAATATTTAATTTTTTGTATTTTATATATGTATATTTTATTTTTTATACAGACGATTCATTTTTTTAAATGAATTAAAATGCCATCGCTTTATTATTATTATTATTATTTTGATTTAGTAAAAATACTTATGATCCGGAAAATAAATTAAATAAAGGGATTAAATTCGTCCGAATGAAAAGTTTATGAACAAATTTCGTAGATAATCCACGCTATCTAATAAAAGGGTAAAAGTTATCAACGCTGCACCGTTATTAAAAGTCAACAATTAAATTACACGTAACTCTGATTAAATTCGTGTTTTAATTAATTTTAATATATAATAAATATTTAATAGCTTTCAAGTCGACGATTAACTGTTGCCTGAGCGTTATTAATTAAAATTCTTCACGATATGGAGAATATTAATTAATGTATGTTATATCAAAAATCAGATTATGTTATATATAATATATATTAAAAATGATAAATCAAATTTTAAGTATATTCGTTTTTTTTCTGATACATTAAAATATTATATGTAAAATTACATATAAATATTAGAATCAAAGAGAATTTTACTATGTAATTTACACAATTCTAAAAAAATTATAAGTATAATAAATAAATCAAAAAAAATTATTTTATAGTGTATTTTAATTGATTCATTTTTCTGTTTAAAATATTGATATATAACCATATTCTTTATAATAAATATCAGGAAATATATATGCGACACATCACTTTATCAATTACATTGTTAGTTGCTTGTTAGCCGGAGTCAGCAAAACTTTCAAATCGATCGATTCATCATAGTTATAATAAAATGGAGTCGACACGTTAAAATTTGAGTATAACGTGTCGTCGATTTTAATAAATAATTGCAAATTGAGGCTTCGCAGATGAGGCTGTCGTCAGCCTGAAAACATCAATAATTCTCATGCTCATATACCGCCATGTAGAGTCAACGAATATTAAGAAAATGGAGGATTTGGATACATTATATATACATATAAAAATATATAATCTATGGAGATGAAAAAATTTTAATCTTTTTTTTATACACTATCTATATATATATATATATATATATATATATATATATATATATATATATATATATATATATATATATATATATATAATATTTTTATATTAGATTATAAAAATGATATAGTCTCTAAAGATTTAAAAGATCAATATATTTTCATCCATTTTTTTTCATAGAATTTGGTCATATATGTAATGAAAAAAAAGGTTTTAAATATTGTAGGTATTTTATCTCATTATTTATAAATATTATAATAATTATTTCAATAAAAAATATTAAATAAATATTTTTTTTTCTATTAAAAAATTTAATGTGATATTCATATATGTGTTATTTCTTGTATATAATTAATTGTTGATACTATTGAAATTAATTCAAATTTCACATATGGTTTCTAAATAACAATTTCAAGATATATATTAAAAATTCACATTTTTTAATTATATATTTTAGTACAATATGGATGTATATATATATATATATATATATATATATATATATATATATATATATTGTATTATATATAATGAAAATATGATTGTCATATTTTTGGAAATTACTTTTCACGTAGATATATCCACTGTCATCCGTACGATTCCAGACGATCGTAAAAATCCATAAAGGATACTAATAAAAATAATATATAATTCTTATTCGATCCTAGTCGATTTTCACGACGAGAGCACACTTAAAATACGACCGAGTTTTATCGGTTTCCGTTAACCTGTTAGAGTCTTTATTATACTTTCATATCCATTTTCTATGCGTAAGGGTGGTTCTTGTCTTCCATCCCTCTCTTTATATATATATATATATATATATATATATATATATATATATATATATATATATATATATCACTATGTCTCTGAATATAAATTTGCATTTCTATCAATCGTAGAAGGCTTTCGTTCGTTTTTCACTCATCTTTCTGTCGCTCGTCGTGTCGAAATTTGTCATTTTCCATTTTCATTTTCTTCATCCGTCGGTGAAAAAAAAATCTGGACGTTTGAACGACGAAAACCGAATACGTGACTGGATTTCGTCGTAAAATCGCGACGGACTCGTTCGAAACGATTTATTTTAATGAATACGATGACGAAAATTACGAGAGATTTATTTATTTATTTTTCCGCAGATTATTTTATTATTATTTTCTACGCGGATAATCGAAGATCGGACGTGAAAATATTTGCGTCAAAAATAAATGGAAAAAATACTCGATTAATCGTGATATATTTATTTCAGAACTTTTCGATCGAATTATTAATATTTTTAAATTGTCCACTATATAAAAATATATTCATATAATAAACAATGACACGTTTAAGTGTTTTGTTTCCTTTGTGCATTAAAATATTACACAATCAACTTAAAACCACAAATAATACTCTTAATCATTATTGCGCAATAACATATTACTAGAATAATTAATATTTTTTTATTATATTAAAAAAATAAACTAAAACATTCTTCTAATTATTATGATTCAGATTTCAATATTTTTAATTATTATTATATTAGAAATTTTGTATTATTTATAAAAAAAATATGTGTAATTTAGAATGATTGAAATTTATTTAATATATATTTTAATGAATCCAAATTTAAAATCTTATGAATAAAAATAAAAATATTTTTTTTATATTATATTTCATTACATATTTGATGAAATTTAATGAAAATGTCTCATAATTAAATTATATATATATATATATATATATATATATATATATATATATATATATATATATATATATATAATACTTTACATGATGGTTGAAGCAACTATTATATAAGTTGTAAACTGTTCATAAAACACACACACATACATTTTAGAGCTCTTGACTTTCTCAAATAGTTGTTAAAGGAAATAATTCACGTCTGATTAAATTTTATAGTAGTAAAATATTCAAGATATTGGCAAACTAGATATGCCATTATTAACGTACTATGTACTGAAGTGCACTTAGTTTCAATGCATTTAATTACAGCGTCCTCTTACATTTATAATTATCTGTATAGATAATGGAAAATGTACAGAATGGAAGCATGAAATGAGAAATTTTCTATATCAATTAAAAAATTTTGAAATGTGATAAATCTAAAATAAAATATTTGCACTTTTAATATTTTTAATATACTTTGAGGTTATATTCATTAATATATTGAAATGTTTCAACATTCATTTTTACTTATTCAATCTAGCTTCACTTGATATTTCATTATTTATAAAGATAAAATATTTTTGATTAAGAATTTAATGACAATATATATGTTTTAATTGTGAAACTACCATATATATATATATATATATATATATATATATATATATATATATATATATATATATGTTTTTACAGTCATTTCTATCAAAACTTATATATATATATATATATATATATATATATACATATATATATATATATATAAAGAGAGAGAGAGAGAGAGAGAGCAAAAACATCTAGAATCAATAATTTTGTGAAAACGATTTAAAATCTTAATAAAAAAAATATTACATTAAATTCAATATATAAAACCAAGATAATTTATAGCGTTAACTCACTGGAATTCTAAAACAAATATTCAACTCTTAATTGCATTTCACCGAACTGAAGATTCAACTCTTTCATATATATATATATATATATATATATATATATATATATATATATATATATATATATATATATATATATATATATATATATATATATATATATATATATATATATATATATATATATATTAGGATTTCGCATACATCATACACGAATGTATGTTTGTATGTGCTCGTGTAACTCGTATAAAAGTAATCAATTAAAACGCCATTAAGCAAAGAGCTTTTAACATTTATTATCAAACCAATCACACGGATTGCATACGAAAAGATGACCGCACATTACCATTAATGTCCCCCATATATCCTAATTGTATATTAATTTAATAATAACATTACACGAACCTCATTAATTACCTTTTCATTTAATATTCTATAATGTATTATATATATTTATATTTTCATATTAATTTTATTATAACCATCAGTACTTTAGTATACTGTTTAGTTGGTGTTACTTGAGTTGATAATATCGATTCAACTGTCGAACGTACTTAATTGTATAGTGAATATAACGTTACATACATACACATCATTATATATATATATATATATATATATATATATATATATATATATATATATATATATAAGTACTCTTTCTCATGACCGAAGATTTATTATGTACAGAATGTTTCAGCAAAACGGTGCAATATAGAAATTGTTATGAAAATTAATTATTTTTAACGCTCAATAAAGCGTTTAAAATTTCAGTAGTTTCATACATGTTCAGCATTTCGATCGTAAAAATATATAGAAAAAAAATTTTTCACAAAAACACAAAATAATCTTTTCATAATCGTGATTTACGAAATCATTTTTTTTTTGTATAATCCAAATTTCAATTCAGTATATATTATATTAGAAAAATAATGATTAATATTAGGCTGAATAAATTGCAAGTGTAAAAGGTTAATTATAATAATAATCACAATTGAAAAGATATATTTATACATATCAATGATTCTCAATCGTTTTTAATATTAATTATTAAAAAAAATTAATTATATTACTTGAGTCTTGTATATAAATTATTTTTTTTATATTGAATTAAATTATTATATAAAAATAGATTTAAATCAAAATCGTCGATATGATATAATCATTTAGCATCGATACAATTCTATTGACGCATCATTCCATCGTATTACGCTTTCAATTAAATAATTAAATTATGGCAATCGACATGATTTTCGGTACGTTTCGAAGCGAAAAGGTTTCTCACACCTGAACCGAGACAACGTTTCAAAGGATCCTCGTCTGCTGTGTTATCTTACACTAGAACGGGCGCAACCGAAGAGACTGAAGTATGAAATTATTGCATCTTCTTCGGAATAATGCTTTTCACGGTGAAATTGTTCCCTTTGATAGTCCGACTCGAGTTCCATACGGAATAAGACGACGTCGGATGAATCTATTCTGAATGAATTCCGGCCGTGAAGTGAAGAAACATTGTGCTAGAAAATTTGCATATGCATATAATAGCGAAAGAATTTAGCCTGAGAATCTTCGTAATGTGTGCAGTGGAATTTTATTTTTTTTTTTTTCAAAAAAATGTATGGAAAGCAGTCACGAATAAATATTTGATAAAATTTATTATTTCATATTAATATATATATATATATATATATATATATATATATATATATATATAATAGTATATGTGTCCAAATAATACACATAAAAGGAATTTTGTATTATACATATTTTATAAATTCTAAAAAATATTCAAGAATTAACTGCTCGATTCCATATATAGATAATTAATTATTTTATAATAATAATCAATGAAAAAAAAAATGTAGTAAATATGTTTTGATGTATATATGTATGTACTAGTATATGTATGTATGAGATGTATTTTATTTCTAATTCCTTAAAAGGATCCTTTTTGAGGTTGAACCGTAAGAGGATCAAGTCTTGAAGATCTACTGTAAAGTGCATGATAATTTTCTATTAATTTTTAAACGCGTTCACATTTACATATTTTACAGTAGAACTTTTATAAGTACATTAAAAAATATTAATATTTAATTACATAAATAATGATCATAAAAAAATAAATATTAGAAAAAATCTTTTCATATTTCATATTAATCGGATTGTTATATTATTTAGACTTAAATAAAATTTGAATTGGATATTGAAGAATGCTAAATTCATACTCTTACATTAATTAGAATCGACAATATTTCTTCTTAGAATCAAGAGTTAGTTGTAAAATGGATCCAAGATGGCGTCAAAGCTGCCGATTGAAAAAAAAAGACAGTTAAATAGACATGCAGCAATAAATGTACGGAATGTTAAAAGCGATTGTTTTCAATTGTAAACCGTAAATTACCACTTCTATATGACACAAATAATTCATGGAACAAATCAAAACATAAAATAAAAATATAAAAAAATACACAAAATGGCGGATTTATTACGCGACGACATTTGCATATATTTATGTCGACGTTATTTACGGCTTCATTGTTGAAATTGTAAACCGTCAGCTAATTTTTGTACATACATACATGTAATGAAGTAACCTTTACATATTAGCTTTAAGACTGAATGTATGTTCAAGATGAATATTTATCAAGTAGCTGAAAATCCGCTTTATTATTAAAATATGCACGTTTTATGTAGTATAATCTTCGATCGCGGTATGACTTTCGCACTACACGGCGCTGGTTTTATTTATTTTAATACCGTCAAGTCTACGGAATTATTTCAAATATTTGATATAAACAATATTTAAATATATTAATATAAATTTAATAAATTTATTTTACGTTGTAAAGCGATGTAACGTTGTTTATTTTTTTTATTTTTTTTGTTATAATTTGTGTTGTTGTGTTCTGGGATTTTACAAAATTTAAAAGTAAAAAAAAATCGATAATATTGTATTTTAAGATTAACATTTTTATTTTATTTTTAATCTGTATTATCACGATCGGATTTAAAAATCGGCGTTTTCCATGTTTCGTTTTATAAAAATGTTTCGTAATTTAAAATATCATATATTTTTTTTTTGAATCGTAAAAAAAAAACTCTCAAAGTTATTTGAATTGTTAATTTTTAATAAATCACTCGAAAATATTTACATTTTAAATTTTACATTTAAGTGAAAAGTTGAAAATTAAACCTAATAAATAATAAATAAGAGCTTTTGACGTAGAATAAAAAAATCCATGGTCTACTGTAATATTACAATTTACAAGATCGCTTATTTTAATTACAACTTAAATTTAAACAAAAGTTTTTTTTAACTTTCATCTAACTACAATTATTTTTAATATTATAAAACAGCCGACGAATTAATGAGGTTGTTTTTTAATTCACGACACGTTCAAGCTCTTCTCACAATGCACTCAAGTATTTTTTTAAAGAAAAATAATGAATAAAACACTTATTTTTTTTTAATAATACATATTTATTTAAAAATATATATATTCAGTGAATATTCTTGTCATTTTAATATTAGTTCGGTATATTATAAATCAATTTTAAACCGAGGAAATCGACTAATGGTAATATATTTAGTATGACCTAAACCTGATCGTTCATCACGGATGTTTACACACACACAAACACACACACACACACACACACATACGCGTTCTTTTACATCGAATCGAAAAGGTCAAATAATAATAAACTTGGAAATTCCTAAGGTTCTGATATCTTGTTCCACGTCATTCGACTATCGTGAAGTGCTTTTACCGTTGCGGTGTTCATTTTTATTTTTTCACTTTTCGAGACCTGCACAACCAGTTATATACTAAAGCAACCTTCGAAGGATCGAATAGAAATTCAGAACACGTGCCGATGATCGAAGTTACGAATGTAAAGCCTCTTTAGTGCCTGTCGTGGACCCAAAGCACTGTCCGAACGGTTTGAACATCATGAATAAGGCAAAGGGACAAGTTTTTCAATGAAAATTTTCAAATGTGACACGTCTTCGAGTGTTGTTTTCTGATAGAAAAAAAAGGACATTAAAACCACTTTGTGCTGAAAATCGTGTTTTTTTTTTCTAAAAGAAATCATAATCTACAGTTAGTTTTAACTCAGATTAAAAACATATATTTTGAAATCATTGTGAAATATCTCAAAGGTTAACAGAAGTGAGGTTATGTTTATAACCTCAAAATTCAACACATATTAAAATATTCATTTTTTATTAAAGAACACAGTATATTATATTATTTTTAATTAATAATATTGAAATACTTTTCAAAATTATATATATATGAGATGTAAATAAAGATACTTATGATTTGTCGTTTCATGCGAGCGGGCAAACAAGCGCGTCACCACTAGATTATTGCGAACGTTTTCGTAAATTAATTTAAAAAAAAATTTAATACGTTTATTTATATTCTGAGCACAAATTTAATTATTGAGGCTTTATGTTGGCGCGTCTATAAATCCTGAAGTCGATTATGTAGAAATGTACACTTGTTGAATTGCCCTTAGTATTCTCGTCGCTTCTTAAGGATATTAACGGAACGCTCTACGGGATACTAATTTAGAGTTTAGGGCTTAAATTTTGATCAACACTAATTATATTTTACAACGCGAACGTATTATATAATATAATACGGTCGGAGGCCAAAGGGTGCAATTAAACGGAACGCACGCTACGGAAAAGCGACGCTAGATATTCATACACAAAGTTCGAAATGTAGTGGAAAATCTAAACTGTGTCTTTTCATCGGAAAACTGATGGACTTTGTTTAATAAATTTGTGCAATATTTGATTATATAAAAAAATGATATATTTATAATATAAAACAATATGTATTTTGTTTTATGTATAATGCAGTAAATGAACGATTATTTTGAGGTCATTGTAATGGAAGAAAAAATTATCTTAAATGTTAAGAGGTAAAATTACATCATAGATGAGTTTTGAATTCTAAAAATAATGACTTGATAATATTTAGATAATAATGATGCATTTAAAAATAACCGTTGCCTCATTTGCGGTTAAATAAAATGATAGCGTGTCTGGAAAATATTGAATATCATTGTCATATCTGATTGCGATCTGCGTCGAGTGGAAATGAAAATAAATAAATCAGGGTAGTATAATGCACGGGTCGCCTACTGATTACGGTCCATGATAATAAACAATAAAGATCTGAATAATATTTTGAATAATTTTTAATTATTTATATTGAAAAATATATATATATATATATATATATATATATATATATATATATATATATATATATAAACAATTTAATGGTTAAAAAATGGATACATTAAATCTGTCACAGAGGTAAATTCGATTTTCCATTTCGAATACGCTTCGATTTCCGGTCGTTTAACAGGTAACCGATTTCCTTTGATGCATTATGCACAGTCGAAAGTGCATTTGTGTGTCGGTCGAGCGTTTGAATTCGATAAGTGCGAAACTTATTTTAGAAAAAAAAAAGTTTTTCAAAAAGTTAACCGTCATCGGTCAAAATCCTTTCTAACAAAGGACGAAACGCGGGCGGAGAAGCAGGAAACCGGTTATTTTTCGCACGAACCGTGATGTCACGGGGCGGGAAATTGAGTTTCAACAACTAAAGTCCTATAGTGAATTTTTCAATTTTAACTCGTCTATTTTGTTATTTCGTATGAAACGACTACTTTGTCACGTACGTGAATAGTTTTTAACCCTTT
The DNA here is from genome assembly GCA_024500535.1 of Leptonema lineaticorne. Taxonomy (NCBI): domain Eukaryota; kingdom Metazoa; phylum Arthropoda; class Insecta; order Trichoptera; family Hydropsychidae; genus Leptonema; species Leptonema lineaticorne. Next base: position 2,177,720 of record JANIJI010000030.1, on the reverse strand, counting down.
TGATGCTTCGATACGGCGACGAATAAATCAGTCACTCTAGGATTTTATTATTCACTGGCAAAATTCCTAGTTTTTCTCTTTTTACTTATATTCATCAATCAATTTATATATATATATATATATATATATATATATATATATATATATATATATTGCAGAATAAGTCAAAAATAGCGTTGTATTTAATTTAAAGCTCCTGAATCTTTTTTTTTATATTTTGTATAGTATTCAATTAATATTCTTGAATATTGAAATTATAGCTAAAAAATTAACATATTATTACTGTAGTTGAATTTGAACTGGAAAAGTGATATAAATATAATTAACGAAAAATCACATTTATATATGATATATAGAGACATTAAAGCAGTTGCTTACACAGATATTATATATATATATATATATATATATATATATATATATATATATATATATATATATATATATATATATATATATATAGATATAAATCCATACAAAGATCTACAATGGGCTAAAGTGGCTGTTGTTGAAGCACAATGGAAATGGTTCAATTGACATGTACGATTGTATGAAAAACGACTTATGACATTCGATCTTCGCAGATCGCTATTTTTATACTCTAAATGGAAAATATACTTGCGATTCATTTTGTCAATTCAATTGCTTTCTGTGTGCTATGTTTCTGTTTATTTTATTTTTAAACATTATCTATTATATACTAATAGTTATTGCATCGGTGACAAATTGAATTGTGATAGTCTATATTATTTTAGAAAGATTTTGAATGCACGATTTAATCGATTGAAATATTTATATAGATTAAATTTTAAAATTGCATAATGCTACGCTAATATTATACATTAATTAATTAAAAATAAAATATTAATTTAGCCAATAATGATATTATTTTTTTTTAATATGGTAACACCGAATTTTGACTGCTTATATATGGCAACACTGAATCATATTCGAAACGTTCAAATTTACTCGTCAACTCCGTTTAAATTAGACCACATCAATTTTCATTCTGGCAACTATGTATTCGTAATTTGACATTCGAAATAAAGTTTAATTTGATGCGTAAAATATGCACATCAAATATGATAAAGTTTGATGCGGAGTTTTATATAAAAAAAAATAGAATTTATTATGATTTATAATGAATGTATGAAAAGTTTAAATTATTATAATTTTTTTGTAGACTTTAAAATAAATAAATAAATATATATATATATATATATATATATATATATATATATATTTCATATCTGAAAATTGAAACTCTCGACATGATGCATATTAAATAAAATATATTATAACACTAAACATGTACGAATATAAATATCGTTGTTATGAGCGTGTTCATTTTACAGATGTGTCCTTTGATCTCTGGATAAATAAATCAAAAACGCCATATTCCGAAATGCGACGATACAAATATTAAAGTCGATATTAAAATTTTATTCGACAGATGAAAATATATATTGAACGCGTGACGATTTTAAATTTTCAATATGATCTATTTCGAAAGTACGCTTCGTACATTTGTATCCTTTGGACCGTGAAGATATTATACAAAAGAGACCGAACATTCTAAATATACGTATCTTATAGAAAATTTATGTGTGTGTTGAAATTTAAACGAAGGTTAAAGACACAATTTGTTCGATTTAAAATATTCATATGCTAGTATCAAAGTTTGGACAGAATCTTGGATAGGCTTATTTGTACTATTATATCAAATATATGGTATTATGATGTTTATATTATTTATTATACTACTGTGATCAAAAATTAAGGTAAAATTGTCGTTTAAAACTTCCGGGCATTAGGAAGGCAGGTAAATTATATTTTTTTTCTAAGTTGGTAGGACTGTTTATAACATTTGTTTGTGAAAAGCTTTAATTATCTCCGAGTTACACGTGTTGTTTCAACATTTAGTTCCTTCACCACGATAATGCACCATGTCATATTGCATTGGTTCTTCGTGACTTTTTTTGCCAAAAACTCGATTCATATCGTTCCGCAACCATCGTATTCGCCCGACTGGGCTCCGTGCGATTTCTGGCTATTCAACAAACTCAAAATCTCAATGAGGGGACGCCATTTTGACACGATTGAGGAGATAAAAACCGAATCGAAGAAGGCTATGTTGAAAAAAGCCTATTCGGACTGTTTCGAGGGCTGGAAAAAGCGTTGGCAAAAGTGCGTTTTATCCGACGGAATTAGTTTGAAGGGGATGAAATTGATTTGGAAAGAATAAATAAAGAATTTACATTTTACTTTTTGATCACAGTGTTATATGTGAAAAATCAATGACAGCTATATATTGATAAAATAGACTTTTCGTGAAAATGACCATCACATTTGAGCCAACCTCAACCCATTAAACGGAAGACCACTCGGATGTACATCTTTTTATGGTTTTCTTTTCTTCACTCTCACTTAACAACTAATGTACAACTTGCCACTTAGCCGGCTGTGAAAATCCCGCGAAAGAAACTCTTCCTTAGTGAAGGACAATAATAAAAAAAAAAAACAAGGTCAGGCGGAGGATTCGGTAGGAAGAAGACTATAATATCTCCAATGTCGAGGATTGGTTAGAGTTCGGTGTTAAGATAAAGGGAGAAAGCATTTGAGTTTTGTCATTGGCTTCGGTTAATTGGTCCGTGGACATCGTAGTAAATTCGCTTTACACGAAAATCCGAGAATCCCGGATTCCGAACGTAAATTGCTTT